>JAENPR010000688.1:0-339091 GCA_018135685.1 Themeda triandra | reverse complement strand
GGTAGGCACAGAACAGCACCATAAAAAAAAAAAAACCTTAGTCAAATTCAAACTTTTTTGTTAAGTCTATAGTTCAAAATGCCTATGCTCCCTTATTTCAATGTAGAAGTGCAAACCTTCCAAGCTTTTCATATAATAATATTCACTTAGAAATATTGATCAAATTTGGGTGAAATATTAGCTAAATCTAAACATTTTGACTGGTCAAAACAAGTGAATCCCAGTCAGAAATTTGTGAAAATCCCGATACTCGCCCATTTCGGTCAGTACCAAAATTTTTGGTGATTTGAATCCCAAAACCTTTGTCCAAATACCTGCCTTCAGGTCAAACTTGACTAATGACGTGTGGCGCAAAGACTAATCAGCTCAGCTACCATTCGAGGACCCCCAATGGGCACTGGCCAATGCAAATCCATGGTCTACCCAGGCTCCGTGTAATGTACTACTACTCTATTTATTTATTGGAAAGTCATTACCTTATTTATTTGGTCAGTTCTTATATAATCGTTTTCATTTGACCAAAGAAGAGCCCGAGATCATCCCAGTCCCTCCTTGCAGTTGAAGCTACTACTTGATTGGTGAAAATTTCCTATCGCCCCGGTCCGGTAGTTTTTCACCGACCGTCCTACCGATAGCGTGAACTCTGCCGACCTGCCGGTAAACCAAACCATGGATGCTGCCGGAGCCCGCGAGCTGAAGGTGCTGGGCGCCTGGGCGAGCCCGTTCGTGCTGCGGGTGCGGGTGGCGCTGCACCTCAAGGGGCTGACTACGAGTACGTCGAGGTGGACCTCGCCGACAAGAGCGACCTGCTCCTCGCCGCCAACCCCGTACACAAGAAGGTGCCCGTGCTCCTCCACGGCGGCAAGCCGGTGTGCGAGTCCATGCTCATCGTGGAGTACCTCGACGAGGCCTTCCCCGGCGCCGGCTCGGCGTCGTCGTTCCTCCCGGCCGACCCTCACCGCCGCGCGCCGTCGCCCGCTTCTGGGCCACCTACGTCGACGGCGAGGTAGTGATTAAGGATAAAACCAAACCCCCTTGTGATTCTTGCCTTTTAATTTGTTAACCCCCTTACTGATGATGAGCCTGCTTCGATTCGGCCGGCACCACCGGCGTGTCTGCGATCAGCTGCTGAGCTCGTGGGTGGCGATCCACGCGGCGAGGACGGAGGAGGACAAGGCGGACACGGTGGCGCGGACGCTCGGCGCGGTGGACGCGCTGGAGTGCGCGCGCTCGCGGACGCGCAGCGCGCGGGTGGCGAGAACGCGTGGTTCGGCGGCGACGGCGTCGGCTTGGTGGACCTCGCCCTCGGCGGGTTCGTGCCGGCGATACAGGCGTCGGAGCCCACGACGGGGCTCAGGATCGTGGACCCGGCCAGGGCGCCGCGGCTGGCTGCGTGGGTGGACCGGTTCTGCGCGCTCGACGCGGCCAAGGCGGCCATGCCGCCGATCGAACGGCTCGTCGAGATGGGCAGGAAGAGGATGGCCGAGCCACACGTGGCGACGGCGACGGCGACGGAAGGTGCAAGCAAATAAATGAATGTCTCGCCACTCATCAGTCATCACAATTCAAAAAGCAAAGGAAGACCGGCTACTATATATCCACAGGCCACAGCAGATTTGTTGTATAAATAAATAAATACTTGTGATTTGTTGTGCTCTGGATGCATTCATACATCATAAACAAGTACCACCAAATGAAATGTTTTTTTAGCTCAGAATGAGATGTTTTTGGTGTAGCGAGCAGTAGTGTCTTATCTTATATCTAGTAGCTTCACGCTCCACCAAAGAGTTCCGCTAACACAATTTTTTGGTGGAAATACAAATTAGATTGTTATTCGGTGAAACATACAGCGAACGGAGGTCTAAACGGCAAGACCGTACTTAAAAGCTGAGGCTTTGCCTCTTTAAAAAAACGGTAAGACCGACCAGCAAATTGATGAGATCAACCAAGCGCTCGTTCTTCGTTCGATAACCACAAACACCTTTCAAGAAGACCCATTGGTGAGATGCATAACAGGGTGTCTACAATTAGCAAGGCTACCTAGAACGCCCATGACATGAAAAGGTTGGAAGAGATAAGGGGTAAAGAGTGGATAAACTGATAAATCAAATATTGATTGTACTCTGGGTGCTACAATTAGCAAGGCTACCTAGAACCAGCATAGGTAGTCACAATGGGAAACAACGAAACATGATCTTTCACTATGCTCTGGGTGCTGTAAGAGGCTATAAGAGCCAATCCGGAGGTACATCAACCTTCACTCCGCTAAGGTTCAATTGACGGTAACAAAATCCTGATCAATGCAGTCTTCGA
The DNA here is from genome assembly GCA_018135685.1 of Themeda triandra. Classification (NCBI taxonomy): domain Eukaryota; kingdom Viridiplantae; phylum Streptophyta; class Magnoliopsida; order Poales; family Poaceae; genus Themeda; species Themeda triandra. The sequence goes on along the minus strand of JAENPR010000688.1, from coordinate 336,778 downwards.
GCTTTAGAAGGATCACATGCATGCGAGATTTCATAATTGATAACTAATCAAGTGTAATAATAACTATTACACTACTTCAACCTTGTCACATTCGCTATATTTCATTTAATAGCATCCTGCCACACAACTAAAGTCCAAAGACATTTCAGAAAGTTTGAGCAAGACATAAGCCATGGGTACAAGTCAACATAGCTTAGTAATGCATACATCAACTCAGCAGTTAAGCAATAAGGCCGAAGATATGATCGTCAAGCATACAAAATACTACTCAAATGAAGCAAGTTCACGGCAGTGCACTTTCTTCAAGGATCAAGGAGTCAACAACGTTAGTACTAATAGCAAGAGATACCCATGTACATGAACTATGTTTCAAAGGCATCACCTAGGCATACACAGCTCACCTTCGAGAACACCTAGTCCCATTTGAAACCATGTACATGAAGTTGAATTAAATTAGACATAGATCGATCATCAAGGCCTAACAGAAATTGGACAATCTTTCTTTTCACAGCTTACAAGACATGGAAGCTGCAAAATAGCATTCGATGAACAAAAGAGAGATCGATAATATAAGCCAGGACTTAAATCACAGGTAGTTGGTCTAAGCAGGTGACTAGAGATTCTATCTTCACCCTTCACGAACCACATTAGACAGCATAGAATATAGCATCCTTGTGGCTCCAATTCCTACTCCCTCCATTTCATCTAAACTGAAACCTGATCAATGTGAAAATAGGAATAAGATCCAAGGGGAATAGAATAAGAAATTAGAAATTATCTAGCTATGGGCACGGTTGTGGGTTGACAACATATTTTTGTTTGATTAAACTTCAGAACAATGCAGTTATGCTAAAGTTGGGTAAATGTTCTATTAAAATGAAGTTAGTGTTAGCTCTCATGATTATCAGGTCATTTTCTACCAGTGTTCACCTGATCATTTCCACTACAAACCCTAGTAGCAAAAACAACCGATTCAGCTCATTATGAGAATACAATGGGTTAATAATAACACAAAACCTAGCAGATAAAGTAGACTTTGAAGCCACTGATTAAACAAATAACCAAAAAAAGTAAATTGGACTTGACGGTATTGGTAATTTATATCTCACAATATTCTTGGATACTTCATATCCCACCAAAAGAACTGACGCACAGAAATAAAAAAATAAACATCCGATTGATCGCCTTTTTGAACTAGTAACAAAGATCACACATGGAAGCCAGAGTAAGGAAAAAAACTAGAACAAAAAGAAAATTCATGGCAGAAAGTTGAAATTCATCTATAGAATTTGCACCTGAGGTACAACCATTCATGATTTCCTACTAACTTACTAGGCTGCATACTTTCTTTCATATAAATGGACATTATGGTAAATGTAAAGGAATATAAATGAGTGAGAAGAATTGCAAGTTATCTTACATATGTTAAATGCACACAGAAAATCCAAAACCTTGAGAACTGTAAAGTCAACCTCTTGACATTTGATCTCGACTTTCTTAAGGTGTTCTGAAATTGCAGTTGATGGCTTCATTGAACTGACACGTAGTTTGATTTGCACTTTATCTCCAAACCACTGCAGACCATCCCCCGGCGCCACCAAAAAAATGATCAACTGTCAACTAATAAGTACACAATGCAGCAGTTGAGCATTTGTAAATTGCATACCCCATGGTGAAGTTGAAGCTTCTCTAGAACAGGTGAGTGTTCTAGAATACACGCTAGTGCATGGAAGTCACGAAGCACATACGTTGACCAGTAGTCATTCAGCAACAAGGTCTTCAGATTTGTAAACACAGGGCACCATCTCAAATCTCTTTTAAAAGCAAACTGCACAAGTGCAAACAAAAGTGATCAAATAATCAACACTGTGAACATATTTGATTCATAACCATAGTTGGTGGCAGTGCATGCAAAAAAAAAGAAAGAAGCAACATATGTCAAATTTCAACTTGACAGCACCTAATACAAAATAGGGTAAAAGATGAAACTTTAATTAGAACTATACCATGCCATACTGAGATGTTAACACCAAGCTTTTTAGCCTCCGATAAACCTCTTAGAAGCATGCAGTTGATACTGCCATTAGCCGCTATCAGAACTATCACAAGATCCACAATCACAACTCCAAAAACGATTTACATTAGTGCAGTAATCCCTACACCCATGTGATATTTTGACAGATGCCTCCTGTAATGAGGGCATTTCATCAAGAATTGGAGTCCTCCCATGAAAACGCTCAAGGCACAGTGAGGCAACATTTGGGGTGCAAATGCGAATGCGAGAATCACAGCTGACTGCGCAGTACATGATGCAAAGATGTTTCAGGGACTTGGATACAATCTTGTTGGCCGATGACAACTTGCAATCCACAAGCTTTAGATGATCCAGGGCTGGACAGCTTGAAAAGTTAAGCAAACTGCTGTGGACCTCTACACAGGTGAGCTCCAGCCTCCTCAGGTGCTGGGACACGAGAGGCAGATTGTCCAGTTTAATCTGGCGCTCACCCACCATATGTTCAAACATAAAGAGGCTGAGAACCTGAACTCTGCACATCACAACATGCCGGAGCCAGAGGTTTAGGTAGGACACATCCTCATTGCCGCAGACCCGAGCATCGAGCGTGAAATAGCACTTCAAGGGGCGAGCCTCCGCGGAGGAGCAGCAGATGGTTTACCAAGCTCCGGACTTCCTCCAAAGGTGGCACCGGTTGATCTGGGTCGCGGCACCCCACACACAGGCCCGTGGCGGATTTCCAGAGGTGGCGCCACCTGCGGGCGAGCACGCTGGTGCGGACGGCCTCCACAGACGGCAAGAAGCCAAGAATGTGTTCAAGGACTCCATCAGGCAGTGACTCAATGCCCAAGGTGCCACCAGCGTGCTGTTGCACATCTCCCTTGACGGTTTTCCCTTGAGGCATTTTGCCGAACGGCTACCGCGCCTTGGCGCTGCGGGACAAGATACAGATCAAAAGGAGACGAGGATCAATAATGCGGGGTGTAAACAGACGAGAGGGAGACGGAGACGTCGCTGGAACTGGAAGGCTGGTGCCGGCCTCACCTCACTGCCGGCGGCGGCAGCATGCAGCCGGTCGCTGGAGCCCTGGACGGATGGACGCCGAGGGCTCTGCCCGCGCGGCGCCCCAGCTCCTCTCACCTCTCAGCGACTCAGCCTAGTGCCCGCGCCCGTGCCGCTCCTCTCTCCCCTGCTCTTCTGCTTGCTTGCCTCGCTAGCCCGCTGGCCGTGGCCGGTCAGCAGTGGCCGCCGCAAGGGTTCGAATTTGGCCGGTTAGGGAGGATTTGGGGATTTTTGTCACCGGGAACTTCGCGAATAGGCTCTCACGGCGAGTCGCAAAAAAAAAAAAAATTAAGATCCTTCGGCGGAAAGCAAGCCCATGAACATCAAACCAGCCCACAGACGCATCGACGGCAGCCCAGCGGTACTGCACTGAAGCTGGTGTTGGTGTGTGTCAAGATTGCACATAATTATGTTTTAACAGAAACAAAATCCACTTTCTCTCCCTCAACTTGCGTCTATTTTTTTCCCTCATTCTAGAACCGAATAAACCACCTCTCTAAACTTTTAAAATCATTTATTTTACCTCTTTGGCCGGATATTTTCAATCATGAATTATGTGAAGAAATAGGATGGGAGTGAGTCGATCTAACACAGTTGGATTTTTGCATTTTATAATTTTTTTTATGGTTTACTAAGATTGTTTAAAGATTTGGCTGAAATGAATAAGAAAAGAAAAGAAAAGACAAAAACACTTTTAGAAAGTAGAAACCATTTGCCTCAACTCTTCAAGTGCAAATTATAGTATCTGAACTCACGCACTAACTCACACCATCACACACACACTAACTCACACACACAACACCCTAGTGCGTAAGCTACACCTATACGAAGAGACTGCATATGGAGTAAACTCAGAACCGGCGGTTTCCAAACTTGGAGCACCAACTGAACGAGCTACGGCTCGTTCCCCTCTCTACACTAGTTGTTGCAACGGGAAGTAGCAGGACTAATTTAAGAAGCGTGTACACAATAACATATCATGTTTGATATGCTTTTTTTTTTGTTGTAACAAGCATAACGGAAAGCTTAGCAAGATCCTTCATTTCTCTAAATCTTTCATCTCCCTCTCACATCAGTAATAAAAAGCTGAAGTTGACACGGAGATGGTCTAACTCTACTCTTCAGAAATCGTTACAATAAAATTTAGCAAGCTTAACCAAATTGGCTCTGTCGTAAGCAACAAATCAATCGGCGGGATTGAAATGATGCCTACAAATGAGCAGTTGTGTTTACCTCATCGAACCTGTCATTAAGCTTCAACACTTAAGAACATGCAAACATGATAACAATGGTTGTTCTTGATTTTCACATTGAACCTCCTCCTATCTCCTCCAACAAGCGTGCAGATGTTGTTCATATAAGCAATTTTGACTTTATGTTTGTTGAACAATGAGTAGATCTACACAATGAACATGTAGTATAGTATGCCTTAGTATAATTTTTTTTGTTGTAGGTTTATATCTATATTTTTCTGCAATTAATTCGTAATTGTAGTTTTATGGTCTAATATGGTGAATTTTTATGGTGAGCTAATTATTGTAAGCTTCAGTTATAGTAAAAATACTCATTGAATCATGTATAAGTTATTTATAGATTTATAAATACTTTTTAACAAGCATACACCTAAATAAATCTATAACTAAGTTTATGTGATCTACGTACGTAATCTGTCTTGACTTGGTCAATCTCCATCTTGACTTGGTCAACATGGTCTGCTGCTCCGCATATACACTTGCTTTATCGATGTCCCCAGTGTCATGTTAGTCTTATGACTCTCTCGGTCCAAGCTTCGACGTCCGTCCTTCACCACTCCCGCCCATCGGCACGAACACGCTTGACCTAACCATTATTGTCAACAGCCTTGTGCTTCACACCGCACACCAACACAAAGCCAAGAGACATGTGAAGGGTTATGAGGGTGCTAAGCTAGCCGAAAACAAAACTTTTATACCTAATATCCCAGGATCTACTTGCTAGTTACAAAAGTTACGGGATTACCACTAGGACGCGCGAGTATGCGCGGAAGACGACTCGATGTAGTCGAACGCGTCGCGCAGCAAGGTGCCGTGCGGTTGCGTGGTCGTCCATCAACTCCTCCCACCACTTGCGGTTCGTCCTCGTGCTCCCGGATGCAGCACCTCCGAGCTATCACACACGTACGAGGAAGAAGCGATGCGCCTCCGGATCGCTAGGTTCGCGGGGCGAAGGTGAGCGTGGAGGGCGACGGCGGTAGCCAAAGGACGTGGATTAGGTCCGGCCGCGCCCTCCCCTCTACTTATATAGGCGTCTCTCATGTGCTCCCGAGTTGGAGGCCCATTAGAAACCCTAAGCCTTGTCTAATTCGGGTCCAACCCGAATTAGGCTTTCCAGCCCCTTAAGCGTGCGACCCTATGGGTTCACGCACACATAGACATGGGCTGAATACTCTTATTCGCCCAATAGCTGACAGCGGCCTCTAGCAAGGCGTGACAACTCCTATGTGCACGTAAATGATCATATCAGACGAACCACCATGACTACATACATGTTACTCCTTGCCTCATGATATTTGGTTCAACTCGTGGGTTAACACTTAACCCAAGCACGGCCATGTATTTGTTGATCCAATCACTTGAGTGATCCAAGTGATATCACTCTCATCGAGAGGGGCAAATCCCATCTTGATTGTCTATGTCTCATAGCATGCTTCTCGACAACCCGAAGACGTCCTTTATAACTACCCGGTAATGGAGTAGCGTTTGTCATCCCTAAGCAAGTCGATACACATCTCGAGTACATACAACAATCTCAGTCGAAGGACATAACGTATATGATGTGTATAGAGACAATCTCATGTTGGGTCAGTCCACTCTACATGTCATACATGTGCCCACATTATTAGTTCGACATCCCCATGTCCATGACTTGTGAAACATAGTCATCAACTAATACATGTGCTAGTCTAGTATTCATATGTGTCCTCACATGAACTCTGACCAGGGACAAATATAGAATAACCATACAAGTAAAAGAGTTCCACAAACAATTCACATAATTGCCAATCAATACAAGTTGACTTTAATGGATATTCAATGGACACATTACATATCATGGATACAGGTAGAATATCATCATCTCTATGATTACCTCTAGGGCATATTCCCAACAACATGTTGCATGACACATGCAATAGTTAGTATTCAAACGCAACCAAAGCATGATCATCTCCTGCTAATCACTTATCATCAATCGACACATAGATATATATCAACCATATGTCGCAGTATTTATGAAAAAATGAGAGGATTTTTTGCGAGATTCTGTTTTCATTTTAGATGAACCTGCATTTATCCTATTTTCATAGGAGTAAACCCATATTTATTTCATCTTGAGTCTCTACATGACATGCTTAAAAGTTGCATGTCCTTGTGTTAATAATCACCAACTATGCATCTTAATATGTAAACACACATGGTATTCAAATGAATATTCTTTAGGCCTTGTTTGGATGGAAGTGTATTTATCTCAATCCACATGTGTTGAGTGGATTGGAGGATAATTGAACTAGGTTCCACTCTAATCCACTCCAACACACATTGAGGTTGACGTGAATACACTTGCATCTAAATAAAGTCTTATATGTTATATTGTTACATGGCTTTACACATGCATAATTGAGAATATTAGATCATATATTGTAACTTATTTTGCCTCTCGAATGCATTTGTCCATTTTCATATATCCGCATATCTCTTTTTGGTTTCTAATCCCCTTTTTCCACTTCCCACCAAAACAAATAAAAACAGAAATACAAGAGGGCCTTTTCCACCCATTTCCCTATGTTTTCATCCTTGCACACACACAAGAAAAACAGAAACCGTAGTCGAAGAGAGGCGGTTTCCGGCAGCAGTATTATTTTGATTTTCAGAAAACATACCCTCTCCTGATTTTGAATAAAAACCAGGACTCAAATCGAGCAGAGAATTTTGTGGATATATCCGAAGTTGGTACTTATGCAACAAGCCACATCCCGACATCTCCATCAAGGAGGGTGCTGGCGTGGCGTAATTATTTACTGGCGCATCGACACTACGTACGGAAATTAAAGGAGACATGGCGCATGTTTCATCAGCAAAGCAATAATGTACCTGCTGCTGCTCCATGCTTACCAATGGACTGGTCACTGGGTGTGTATCTGCTTGACCGGATGTCCCCAGAAAGACGAGGCAATGCATGCTTGGCATATCCAGAATATATCTCCGGAAATTAAGAGACATGCATGGCGCATACAGCATCTACTACTGCTAGCTAGTACTATGGACAATAGTACTAGCATCTTGGATTCCTTCCTTGGTGATTGGAATGGATATTTTTCGTAAGGTTTTCGTCGTCGATGAATCGATTTGGCTTCGGCGTTGTCTTGTTTGTCAATGTTTACAGCGGCAAGCCAGACTGTTGGTTACATTTTGGCATTCATATTATCGATCGGATCTACTACAAATAATGGTTGGCCCCCTTCTGCCTGCTGCCACACATTACTTACTTTTGCAGGAGTACCAAGTAAGGAGCAAAAATTCATGACCTAACAAAAATCAGTTTCGTCGGCATTGGCCAGTAGCAGTGCCGATTTGTCTGAAATTTCGGTACTGGGTGTTGGAACCAAAGGAGTGTCGGCAAATGTTGGTGGGCCGGACAGGAAGATCCAGAAGGGTAAAAAGAGAAGGTGCAATAGAGGAGCTCATGCATGCCCATTTAACGAGCGAAACACTCATACTCCAACATGGTGAGGACAACGTGTGCTGTTTATCTCATTAACTCTGGAATGTAATTCTATACGTAGACAAATAAAATTATATATCTTTACCCCAAAAAAATCATTTGTGCATATTCTGTCACTGTTGAAGAGTAATGGCAAGGCGGACAATGGTGCATGATCACAGGTAGACATTATTCTCATCTGTCATGATTGCTCCTCACATTTTCTGAAAAAAAAATAGTTAATGTATAGGAAATTACAGTGGACACGACTATGCATGATCTCAGGACGTAGCTCGTCGTTAATTATGATGATGGGGGCACACATGCATGGCATGTGCACGGTGCAGTGGGCATTGATTATTCAAAGTGACACGTACGCGTACTGGTGTTTTCCTAATATCTCTATCTGGAGGGAATATTGCGTAGATCAGTAGATGGATGAGTATGTGTCGACATGGATGATATTCAGCGTCTGAATAAGTGGCTGATGTTCATTGTACACTATACGTAATAAAATGAGTTCACGACATGTGAATAAAACGAGGTTTTGATTTCACCTAAAACATCTAGTTTTATTCCTTTCACAACATGCAACGTAGTTTTACCCAAAATAAAAGGAATCAACAAGATATTAGATTTGAATACCCATGAACGTGTTTAGTGAGATGTGTTTCTTATATATATGAGATTCGATATCCAACAACCCTAAACATGCATCGATGAGAAATATAAACAACCAACCACAATTCGCACAAGTGATTTATGTCGGTACAATGCATATCTCCTTTCTTTTTATGATGAATAATAGCTTAGCGCAGGAAATGTGAGCACAGTATAGTTTGTTTAAGTTTATAATAATGATTGCTTTAATATACTAGTTTTTTGCATGCATTTCTGTTGTCTCAGCAGTTTAGGTCGTTGCTATAGCTGGGCCTGGGCGCGGCTGGGCATATCATTGGTCTCCTTTTCAGCATTTAGCTCATATTGAGAAGCAATGGATTACCTCAAGGAAGAAAATTCAAGATGAAAGACTTTGTAAAACCAAATTTTTCTTCGACCCACTGCTCGAGCACCTCAGTGTTTATGCACCAGTATGCTCATACTAGATGAGCCAAGGGTCCATTTTTCTAACAAGGTCTATGCACATCAAGGAGGAGGAAGGATTGGATTGGGCATGCCGTATTCTTGAGCCAAATGGCAATGCACATTTTTTTCCCTTTCCGTCAACGCTTTTTTTTTAAAAAAAAATTGGGCAATAATAGTGTATTTACTTCATTTTAGTTATTATACTCCTTTGTTTCACTCAAGGTGTGTGGTTTTTAGAGCTCTTTTAGTGGGATAGTTATTCTAGGCAATGTTTGGTTGACAGAAACGGTTCCCTGTGGACCGAAACAGTTCCGATAATCGGTGGGATCAAAAGAAACGGCGTTGAATAGCATACAGGTGAAAGGTTTCAACTTAAAATGGCAGTAACCAATTCGTACTTTGCTTCCTATGAACGTGAATCCATGAAAGTGTGGTTCTAATTTCATAGTGATTCTAATTTGCAACTAAATGGTCTATTGATTCCGATATGCCATCCTAAACATTTCTTGAGAGATATAGATCCAAACATTTCTATGAGAATCTGGATACCTAATTAGCGGCCACTTAATCTCTCAAATAGAATATGAGACTCAATTTTATCCCTAAACATTGAAAACGACTGGTTCCATCCTCAAATTTTGTTTTAGACTTCGTTTTCCCTAACACTATCGAAGTGACCATTTCTAATTAATCCTCATATTTTAAGTTTGGGCTCATTTCATCCGTAGACTTTGAAGCTCAACTAATAATGCTACGAAATATTTTGAACAACATGATATTTGATTAAAACCATCTAATTATTTATATTTGTGGATATTTGATATACATTAATATCTAGTTTGACATACGAATATAAATGTCAAAAGTGTTTTATATGATTCGATAGCTAGAGATGATGCCAGGGGAACAGTACCTAACGATAATCGTCCCTCTCGAATCATGGTGGTGTCCTAGATCTGATAAGTTGTGAAATTGTAGCGTTCTACGTAGGATGAATAATAAAAGTGAGCTAAAAAGAAAATTTCAAATACTAAAACGCATTTGCTAATTCATGGATGAAAATCGAAATCAGAATACAATGTGTGAGGACCTAAAACGGTCACTTGAGCAATTGTAGGGTGAAATCAGAAGAAAGAGTCAGAAGACTTAAATAATCATGTGAAAAGTTTAGAGACAAAACTGAACATCGTGCAATATTTGAATCAAAATGGCTATTTCATAGACTCTTTTACCAGAAAAAAAATCTCTTATCATATATGCTGATAATACGAATAAGCCGAAACAAATTTGTTTTTAATTACGTAGTATCTTCTGGGGTGTGGTGTCGTTGTCGTGGTGAGGCAATTGTGGACGCACCTCGATCGTTTCCGCGTCCCGTGCGCGTTCTGGGATACGGGTGTGGCGACTGAGGGCCGCCGTCGCAGTCGGGAATCGGCACTTGATCAAGCAACCCGAACGCCAAATTTCCCATATCATATGATGTACTCCATAAACCAACCAACCACAAGTACATGCAGTCGTTTCCCATCCCTCAACCCATACGGTTCCACGGCGGCAGTGAATGAATTGAATGAATAAAACAAGTAAGCAGGCCGGCCAGTTGTACGTACAGGCCACGTACGGCAAACATTCCGGCTTTGGGTGCCAGACTGCGAGTGCGACGTGCGAGTGTCATGCAATGCACGATAATGGGCTAAATGGCCGTCCGTGATCAAGATTCGGTCCGCCTCCCGTCGCGGTCGCGGTCGCGGTCGTGGTAGCCGCCGTGGGCTGCTGCCACGTCGCCCGCGCAAGTGTAACACGGCGGCGTGCGTGCCTACCCCCTCCGCGCGTTTGCGTTTCCCTCTGACGTGGCACAGACGAACGCACAGGTCGCTCGATCCCTCCCGATCCTTGCTCGATCGGATAATGAGCGGCGTCGGGCGGCGTCAGAGATTCCGTAGCATCGACCAGAACAGGCGTGGCGCAAGCGGCCAGCGTCCATAGCCTGGTGCGCTGGTACTACGTAGTACGTACTGGTACTAGCCGCCAGACGGCAACGGCACTGCATGCACAGCAGCAGGCCTCCGCGCGTTCCGTGCGGCGGCACGGCAGCTCTCGACGGGGGATAGATGTTGTGGAGCGGAACAGAATGGCGAACGGGGGCGGACGAAGCTTCCGCGAAGCTTCGCTCGGACCATGACGTCCCTAGCAGGCCAGCCACAGCAATCATGACTATCCCCAGTAGAGTAGTAGTAGAGTGCATAGCCTGGGGACGATCCTCGCATTCACTGCTCTTCCTCCTTCCGGCGAGCGAAGCGGCAGCGGCAGGGGCAGCATCTGCATATCTCTATCTGATCTGATCTCTCTCTTGCATGCATGATTATCCTCATTAATCATGCAATCGGCAATCAAACAGGCCCAACCCATGGTTTTGCAAAATTGTTATTAGCATAGTGAGATTAGAGTGTTCTGGTCAATCATTCCTCGCATCTTTGCCTTCCCGTCCCTCGCCTCCGTACATATCCTCCTCTGCAGTCCGCGCTCTCAGCCTGTATAAATAAAGCCCCGTCACCCTGTAACTGACGGACACACTGTGAGCCAACGCCAAGAGCGGCGGCAGAACACAGCGAGAGCAGAGCGGCGGCGCGCAGCCTCTCGCGAGGGATCCGGGGATAGATCAGATGGATCGGCTGCCGGAGTCGACCCGGGGCACGGCGCCGCCGATGCGCAAGTACGCGTCGGAAGCCGGCATGCTGCTCCGCGCGGAGCGGCAGGGCCCGCACGGGCGCTCCCTGACGGCGCGCACGGCGCACAACATGTCGGCGTCGGCGCTGCGCAAGAAGTCGGACGCGTCGCTCGTGCGCAAGGTGCCGGTCGCGCCGCTGCGCCCGGTCCTCGCCAACCTGCAGGAGGTCTTCCTCGGCACCAAGCTCGCCGTGCTCTTCCCCGCCGTGCCGCTCGCCATCGCAGCACAGTGCGCGCACTTCGGACAGGTATCTATGTATATCTTTCGTTCGTTCGTTCGTTCAAGGAATTGTATCATACCATCTTTGTGCTTTCTCGTCGATCGGCCGTGCTTACGATTCGGTTAGATTGGATTGGATTGCAACGGGGACACGGTTGTTATGATTAGGCGAGTGAAATCGATAGATTATTTTCGATCTCTCAGTCTGTGTGTCCTGTCCTGTCACTCCTCGTTCTGGAAGATCCATGTGCGACAGAGAGAGATGATAGAACCCAGCGAGGCCAAATGGCCGTTCGATGGGTGCTTAACGACGACATTCCCTTGAGCTCTGCTCTGATGCGACTTGACCTCGTCCTTGGCCGGCCCTCTCTGGTCTCTCCTCTCGCCATCTGCTCGAGAGCTGAGACAGACACAGAACGTGACAACGGGCACTGCGCACAGACGCCTGTTTCACGTTCTGCAGTATCCTAGTATTTTCATTTGCGATTTTGCTGTCAACCGGGCGTCCGGTACTGTTCCAGCTACGGCTCTCCTGTTTAAATGCCAAAAGTTGTTAGCCGTTGTTGGACTATACTACCTAATATACTGCTATAGTACTCCCTTGTTGGTTCCCATCTACTAGGAGATGTACTTATGTGTTGACCAAACATCAATTCTTTTTAGCACAACTACCATGTTATACATGGTACCTATATTTATCTCTCTTCCTCACTATTTTTATTTTGCCACACATGCATCGGTCAAATTTTATATGCGAAGAATAATATATATATAAAGTGGCAAAAAGGAGTGATGGGCGAATGAGCCCGAAACCAACATTTCTGCCGGATGAGCCGATATAGCCACATACACACACACAAAGGCAGCACGCGCACGCGGGGCGGTGGATACTGGATACTGATGCCCGTCAGCCCTTTGCCGATCAACCGATGTATACAGCCACAGCCTCAGATCCCCTGAACACAGGATCAAGACAGCCACGTTGCTGCACTGCGAATTCAGAAAAAAAAACGTTCCTGCACGCACTGCCACGGATCCACCTTTTACCACACACTCTGTACTGCACCTTTTACCACACACTCTGTACTGCAATATCAACATCCCGGGGACAGGAACAGTCAGCATCTGGCGCCTTGGTCCTCGCTTTTATGACTCCTCCTGCCTGCACAACGTGGGGGTCTCTGTAGCCTCCGGATCAGGCGATGAAGGCGCGGCGTAAGCGTAACAATCCATGGCCTTGTCACGTTGCGGTGGTTCGGTGTATGGATGGGCCGCCTAGCACCCCTTGAACCAACCTTTCGCACGGCCGGATGCAGGACAACACCAGGATTTGCTCCTTGGGACTTTCCTGCTCTGTGAGAGCAACGTCTCATGTACTTTAGCTAAAAAAAGATGTCATATCTACATACTCCCTCCGTCTCAAAATAGATGTCACTTTCGCTTTAAAACAACTACCTAAGCAATTATTTATTAAAATATATAAATATTTATACTTAAGTAATTAGTATCATTGGAAACATCTTTACATCTAGTTTTTTAACAAATTTATTTAAAAATATAAATATTACACATATTTTCTACAAATCAAATCAAACTTGTGGACGAAACCCCAAAACGACATCTAAAAAGAGACGGAGGGAGTACCTACCAACCTGCCACTCTTACATTGGATATTGACACAATACTAGATCAGTCTACTAATTTTCGCACTACTCCTACTTGGTTTCCCTACCTCATATGCGATCCATTTATGCTAAACTTGGTTGAAATTTGAAATGGAACTGCCTCGTTCATCGGCAGGTGTGGGTGTTTGCGCTCAGCTTACTCGGCCTCATTCCACTCGCCGAGCGTGTCAGCTTCCTCACCGAGTAAGCCCATCATCCCCAGTTGTTTAAACTTGTGCTTGATACATGTAACAACCTTAATAACTGAATAATTACATGCTGACACGCCTTGTCCATTGTGTTGTCATTTCTGCAGGCAGATCGCAATATACACCGGTCCCACTGGTAAGTCAGTGACGTCTTCACTTCAATCGACTATGTATGACTTCCCTTGACTTTTCAAAGTCAGCAACAGTGATCTCATATGAACGCTTATGCTGCTCTGCATGACGACGGCGCTACTACGTATGTACAGTTGGCGGCCTCCTGAACGCGACATGCGGCAACGCCACTGAGCTCATCATCGCGCTCTTCGCGCTCATGGAGGGCAAGATCGAGGTGGTCAAGTGCTCCCTCCTCGGCTCCGTCCTCTCCAACCTGCTGCTCGTGCTCGGCACCTCCCTCTTCTGCGGCGGCGTCGTCAACCTTGGTGACCCGCAGCCATATGACAGGGTACGCATGTCGTCAATAATGTTTTTTCACACTTCATGCAAGTTGCCACCCAAGACTCGGATTCGGATTTTTTTCCTTCACTAATGACTCGAATTCGGAGTTGACAATGATATGTTGCATGCTTGTGCAGACCCAAGCAGACGTCAGCACGGGGCTGCTCATCCTGGGCGTGCTGTGCCAGTCGCTGCCGCTCATGCTGCGCTACGCGGTGAGCGCCGGCGAGCACTCCGTCGCCTCCGCGGACACCACGGGGCTCGACCTCTCCCGCGCCTGCAGCGTCGTCATGCTGCTCGCCTACGTCGCCTACCTATTCTTCCAGCTCAAGACGCACGCCCAGCTGTTCGAGCCGCAGGAGGTGGACGACGACGGCGAGGCGGAGGAGGAGGAGGAGGCGGTCATCGGATTCGCCAGCGGCTTCTTCTGGCTCGCGTTCAAGACCGTGCTCATCGCCATCCTGTCAGAGTACGTTGTCGGCACGATTGAGGTACAGTTTACTTATTTACTACTACATCAATCATTCATTTTCCCTCTGTTCTTAAATTAACCTGATTGGTACTAACGTGGGCAACACACCCATCAATTACGCCTGTACGTGCTGCCAGCCTACCTCCAAATCCTGGGGTTTGTCCGTCAGCTTCATCAGCATCATCCTGCTACCAATCGTCGGGAACGCCGCGGAGCATGCCGGGGCCATCATTTTTGCTCTCAAGAACAAGCTGGTAGGACACACCCAACCCAGATTATTCCTCTTGTCTCACATGTTCATGGACGGATCATGGCCATGAACTGTTCATGACATGACTATAAATAGCCCAATCATGTAAAGTTATTAACTATTTCGCTCCCCATACAACACAGGACATCACCCTCGGAGTAGCTTTGGGGTCAGCAACCCAAATCTCCATGTTCGTGGTCAGTATCATTATATTACAATTTAAAATTTTAAAAAGTGACAGACGTGGCGTACCATATCCCGTAAGTTACTACCTAATCATGGTGGAATAATTCGTACCATTATATGCCAAACGTGACAGGTGCCGCTGAGTGTCATTGTAGCTTGGATCGCCGGTATTCAGATGGATCTCGACTTCAAGCTGCTAGAGACCGGCTCTCTCTTCGTCTCAGTAATAGTGACAGCATTCACTCTGCAGGTACACTACTCTCCTTTCTCATCATTGAACATGTAAAAGATCAAACTGGTTTACAATACATAAGATTTACAATATATAAGCTGGAACTTTGATAGTAAAGATTACTAATCAATTCAACTAGAAACAGTTTTGTGGCGGGCAAAGAATCTAATCACTTTGTGACTTTTGAAGGATGGATCTTCACATTATCTGAAGGGGATCCTTCTGCTGCTGTGCTACATTGTGATCGGTGCATGCTTTTTTGTTACGAGGCAACCTACAAGTATGTTGGCTCCTTCCACAGAACAGACTCATATTTACACTTTGCTTCAGTTCTGATTTTACCTGCTGTGTCATTCTCATCCATCGTTTTCATAACAGGTCCTGCAAACAACAATGGTGCTGGGCTGTCTCTGCCAACTGGTACTTTGAGTGCACAAGTTGCATAACGGGTGAGCCTGCAGAACCTTTGTTTCTGGTTAGTTCATCTATACACTAGTAGCTTGTTGTATTTAAAAAGGATAATAGGTGTTTGCCTGTTTGGTTTGACCACCAGATGGCACAGATGATATGAAAGCAACTCCTGTCTTAATCATGCATATATGCATGCCCCGTTCCTATAGAATCATCCTGATCTTATTTCGCAAAAAAAAAAAAGAAAAAAGAAAAGAATCATCCTGATCTTGGGACAGCTGGTGTGTTCATCATTTTGAGTAGCTAATGTGTCATATTCATAGATTAAGTACACATAGGTCCAAGGTCCTAGTATATAACTTTGCTGTGGCAATCACATGTCCAGCATGAAACTGACTTCAATATGTCTTAATTAATCTGTCATCTTTCTGGTCCAAATGCTTGTTTTCCACACAACAAGAACTACTTTTCAGCCAGCGGTTTGTAACTTACCTGTATTAAATCTTAAATGTGCTCAATCGTTTAGTTGTTTAAGCTCAACTGACATGAATGGTGAGGTTTGGCTGTCCCAATATATATCCATTTCACGTTCTGACCAACAGTTGACTGCCTTATATATCTGCAATCCTGTCAGATTTATTCTGTCGTCATCTCAAAACAGCTTTTGTGTTTGATGTGTAGCCAATATGCTGTATTCATAGATTTAAGTAGGTGTGTATGTCCTAACATGTATTTTTAGCAATGAAATATATGTGCCTTGAGTAGTAGCAATGTCATGCAACTTTTACATTAATGTGCTGTGACCAAATTGTTTTCTCTTTTAAGCACCTGGATTTGCTCTTTTTTCCCTTTTATTTTGAGCTGTAAGCAGTCAGAACAATCTTCGCTGGTGCCCATCATAAATACATGCAGGAAATGAACAATATTATAACCACAATAGGACATATATGAATTTGGGGGTACAGATGAGAATTGACAACACCAGAGTAGTTCTATCCACTGTGTCTATCAGACCACTGTACACATGGTCAAAGCTAGTTAACAGACGAAGATAGCACTATACCAGTTGTTTAATTAATACTAACTAGTATTTGGAGTGCTCAAGTGGGAAGTGGCATATTTGTTGGGCTTGCGCTGTCTTTATTTATGTTAATTCTTAAATTTTTCCATAGTTTAAAATGGCAGGTCTGTTCCAAATCTTGAGCAAATGACATGAAAACAGATCTGGATGTTGCAACAACTGAGGTGTGCTTGATAAGCAGCTAAATAATATATCGTGTCATTGATTGGGTCATAGTTTTATTTTATTCTTTAGGAAAATGAAATATGTGCTTGCAAGATGCACCAATCATATGCAATTTACTTTAGCGAGTAGCATTATTTTTCAGCCAAAATTCTTGACCTACTAAAGTGAAGTTTAGCATTATTTCCTCAATAATGCTAAACTTCACTTTAGTAGGCTTGACCAACTTGCATTCAAATGTTGTAACTCTGTAATTTCATTGATGACCTATAAACGTGCAGTTCAAGAGTCATGCCTGAACAAATGAGCATCCAAGACAGCAACGCAGTGTTCAAGCCTGAAACAATGTTGTGCAAAAATTGATGCTTTCAGAAGAGGAGAAATCAGTCAGTGGCTCAGTGCTGTCGGAGAAATGTATTCATCACTGCACAAAATCGGCATATGAAAAGTATCATTTGTGCTTGTATTACTGTTGGTTTAGTTAGGCTAGCTGCTGTTGCAATAAGGTTAGCGAATATGCATCCGGTCTATGTATATGATGGTGTCTTGTTTCATTTATTATACAGCTTAATAAGATATGCAGAGATTGGATTTGTATATGTGCGGCTTGCGCTTATTTACGAGATGATTTCCAGCTTGTTTCACTGGGGTAACCAGAGAGGGGGATCTTGGCTCAAGGCAGCAACCACAAGCCTGGGATAATTAAGCTTATTTTATAGGTTCAGGAAACTTATACAAACACGAAGTTGCATTCAAACCGGGGCCTGAAATAATTAATACAACATTGTTATGGTCATTTGTATTTCTAATCAAAAGTTGTCAAGTGTCTTTGTTTTTAATTATCACCGGCCTTTGCAACTCCTTTCAACAATCTACCCGCTTCCTAGATCCTTGGCAACTCCTTACGTCCCCCTCCTCTAGCCACTTCCTAGCTAGATCCTTAGCAACTCCTTTTTTTGAGGGAACATCCTTAGCAACTCCTTACAACAATCTACTCAATTCCTACTTCCCATGTTTGCAACCATTTCATTCCCCTGATTCCTGGTCCTCAGACCCATTGTTATCATCGAACTAAATTTATGGTATCAAATGAGTACGTATACTACAAAAATATAAGTAATGAAGAATGTAATGATCACTACGGAAAACCCGTCTTTGCCGATTGCCGAGGCCATTTGCCGACTGCCAAGGCCAGGCCAGTCGGCAAAGACGTGTTTTACCGCCTCCCTTGGCCATGGCAGTCGGCAAAGGTAGGCAGTCGGCAAAGGGCACCCTTTGCCGACGCCCCGGGCTCCAAAGCGGCCGGCACGGGTAGGCGGTCGGCAAAGGGTGCCCTTTGCCGACACGCACTGGCTCCAGCTCCGGCCGGCAAAGCACGCGGTCGGCAAAGGAGGTCTTTGCCGATCTGCTATGCCAAGCGATCGGCAAAACTAACAGCATGCGGTTGGCGGCCAAGCCGGCCCGTCTTCTTTGCCGACGCCACGCCGTGAGGCGATCGGCAAAGATTTTTTTTATTTATTTATTTTTTTTTTGGTTACAAGTCTGAGTGTTGTACATTTTACGTGGCCACTAGCTTCAAACTTCATCAAAATTTTTTCCTAGCCTCCACATGTGATAACGTGATACCTCGAGAAGTTTCATGATTTTCAGAATAGTTTTGCTATATTCCATTGATTTATTTTGTTTCCTTGCATTTTCCCGCCATAATTCAAGTTTGAACTGCAGTGCATGAAATATCGGAACGTAGCCATTCGAAAAATGATATTCATGTTGGAGAGTGTATTTTGAGGCCCCGTGCGAAGCTCACCCAAAAGTTTGAAGTCCTTGTCCACGGAACGACTTTCCCGACGTGTTGGAGGTGTTTTTTAATTATATAAAATCCAAACGAAGTCGGAAAATCACGAAACTTGTCGAGGTGTCGTGTTATCGTATGTGCAGGCTATGATTAAAATTTGAAAAATTTTGGAGCAAGTTGCGACGTCGGATGTTCAAAACCCAGACCTCTCCACATGTGACGCCCTTCCTGGTAGCGCCCCTCTGGGCCTCGCCGCCGCGACGCCCTTCCTGCCCCGCCGCCGCTGCACCTGCCTCTCGCCGCCGCAGCAGGGAGCAGGGCCGGCGAGGCAGCAGGAGGAGAAGAGGAGGAGGTAGAAGAGAGGTAGAAGAGAAGAAGGAGGAGGAAGAAGAAGAGAAGAGGAAGGAGGAAGAAGAAGAGAAGAAGAAGAAGGAGGAGGAGGAGGAAGGGGAAGAAGAAGAAGAAGGAGAAGGAAGAAGAGAAGAGAAGGAGGAGGAAGGGGAAGAAGAAGAATAGAAGGAGGAAGGAGAAGGAATGATCGTCGACGCCGTACGTTGACGACGTTCGTCCACGCCGTGCACCTCGTCCGCCGCCGGAGAAGAAGGTAAAGGTCCATGTTGTGTTGTTGACGGCCTTCGTGCCTAGATTGTGCGGTGTGGGTCTTCGTGCCCCGTATGTGTTGTTTACGGCCTTCGTGCCGTATATGTGTTGTCGGCCATCGAGCCGTCTTTCTTTCTTGCGGGTTTTGTGAACCTCCCGTGCGGGGGAGGTTCCGCCAAATTTTGTGCCGATATTGTTTTTTTCTTTCTTTCTTTTGCAGTGTTCCTGGAGTAGCTTGGCGACGCCGATTGTCTTCGTCGGGGCCGTGTCGCCTTGCCACTGCCCTGCCTCGCCACTGCCCCGCTAGCTTGTCTCCACCACCACCCTAGGTATAAATATTCACCTCTCTTCCTTATAGTTGTTGGTCGTAGATGACGTAACCGAGTTAGGCGTCTCCCGTCCGAAAGGGATACGCGGTCGTTGGTATGCTGATCAGTGCATATCTGCGACGGTATCTCTTTCGGATTGTCCACGTTTCTTGGACCGGCCGCGGATGCGTAGATGGGTTAGCCTCCATGTTCCGCTCCCGTCCGAGCCGGAGTTTCGCGGCACCCCCGTTGTTCTCCGGATACACACTCTCCCCAAACCGGGACGTGTATCGGGAGAACAGCGGGAGGTGCTTCGAAATTCCGTCTCGGGCGTGAGCGGAGCATAAAAGCTAACCTCATCTACGCATCCGCGGGATTAGGACCTATCCTTCACCTATTAGATGGTAGGAACGCCTTGTACATGCAAATGTTGGTTTCATTACCCACTCACTTTGGCGAATGACAGAAGATGGCTGGCCGTGAGTAGATGTACAAGGGCTGGACCAAAAAGAGGCAGAGTCCTGAATGGGTTCATGGTACCAATGAATTCCTGAGTAAACCATTTGGCCCGACCGCTAAAGGGTCGATCGATCGCGGTGCCCATGCAATGACCGCAAGAACCAAAAAGAAAAGTATTCAAGGATGTCTACAAAGATCTTCCGAAGCATGGATATGTGGCAAACTACGAGAGGTGGATCTTCCATGGTGAACCGAAAGCTACCATTAGAGAGGAGGAGGTTAGAGCACGCCTCGATGAGTTTGAGGGAGATGCCGGCGTGGCCGACATGGTGGTAGACTTTAACGAGGGCCGTGGCAATGAAGGTTTGGTGGAGGAGGATCCGGAGGAGATCGCAAAGGCGTTCTATGAAATGATGTCTTCGGCACAGAAGCCCCTTCATGAGAAGACAACAAAGTCCCAGTGGATGCCATTGGACGTCTTCTATGGTTGAAGTCGCGATTGAGCCCGAGCCGTGACGGATTCAATCTCCCGTTGGCGGTGGTGGGCTCCTTGCTTCCGGATGACCACACGCCGCCGAAGAGCACGTACGAGTCGGTGAAGCTCCCGCGTGCACTTAAGATGCCGTATGAGTCGATCCATGCTTGTCGTAATGGGTGCGTCCTATTTAGGGGAAAAGAACTAGAGGCGAACGCACTTGTACAAAGTGCAAAGCCTCTAGGTATGTGGAGGTGGACAAGGGTGATAGCAAGAAGGAACAGTCTAAGATCCCCGAGATGGTCGTACGGTACCTCCCACTCATTCCAAGGCTCCAATGGATGTTCATGATAGAGGAGTTGGCGAAGCGAGATGATATGGCACAAGTTTGGCAAAAGATACGGTGACAAGATGGCACACCCGGATGCCGAGGCATGGCAAGTACTTGTAATGTAACCGACCAATTAATATAAACACAATGTACTTATGAGTCGCCAAAGCAACTTAATTAGCACACCGTGGCTATATCAACCCGGTAGTCCGTGAAATCTCGAAGGATTTCAAACTTTCAACAATACAAAATTCTAACCGAATTGAGTTCAACATACAACGAGTTCATAGTGATACATAGGTTCACAAATAGTAGATTACATCGGAGTACGAAATAATATTACAATACCGAGTTCAAAATCAAATTGCGGAAGCAAATAAAGTTTTGGTTCACAAACGCACACTTAGTTGAAATATAGTGCCTGGTCCAACATCACATCCGATAACAAAGATAGAGGTACGATAGATAGATTGATCGTGCCCACGATCTACTCATCCCCATACGCGGGGTAGAAGCAAGTTGGGCAATACCCATAGAACATCTCACCATCTCGCAACAACAAGGGAATAAAACCCCGAGTACAAGAAGGTACTCGGCTAGACTTACCCGTCATAAATGAAAATAAAGTGACACCAAGGAGTATGTAAGGCTTTATAAGTGGGGTAGCTGACTCATTTTAAGCTTGCGATAAAGAGATGAGCTTATTAAATAATCATTTAGTGATAAAGGACTCTCTAGCTTATCATCTTTTAAGTAGGATCCTGACATCACTAGGTTAGCACCGTACTACTTCATCTCCAGGGAATGAGCAAACAATGCTATCCTATCCTTCGGGTTGAGCATACCAAAGATCAACACATAGAACCATAACCATCCTATTTTTCACAATGATTTGCGACAAAGTGCCGCCGCTGCTCGGTCAAGTGTTCACCGTCCCGAACGATGGCGATTATAATCGATTGCAAACCCGGTGGCGGGTATTCCTCACACAAACCACACTCGCCGGCCAGAACGAGTGACGGTCACCTTGGTCTATTCGGGTGGAAACACGGAATTCAACGAATACGGTTGCAACCAGGGCATGCCCGGCTACCAGGTACCTCCGGCGCGACCGGCCCAAACATCCTCAAGGCTTCGCGGTTGGATGATCGCATCCTTCCAGCTATCTGTGAGGCGTTGTTCAACATGATCCGAGGACGTACAAAGCCATAGTCCCATTAGGTGACATCGCCGGAGTTTCCGTGGTCTAACACACCACAAACTCCGACTAGTCGTGATTTAACAAGGCCACATGGTTATGTTCTCTAACCAACCTTCATAGTATCAACCATAGGGTAGTAACCACCTACCTCGCGGATGAGGGTCAATCACCCGTCTTCTACCGATCTAATTCAGCAGTGCTAAGCATAAGCGAGATCCTGAACTTAATTAGGGTAAAGTATTCAGGTGGATCAAGGTAATCATAATGCAGTAACGGTTCCAAGTCAACGCCTAATAACTTAATGCATCAAAAATAATAAAGGACGCAAAGTAAATCATTTTGCAAACCGTAGGAGAAATGCTCCGGGGCTTGCCTTTCTCAAAGGAGCTAGGGTGATGGTTAGGGCACTCAGGCAAGTCAGCGTCCGGATCCTCGTCCTGTACTGCCTCCTGCAGCACTGCTCCCTGCTGCTCCTCTCCTTCCGGCTCCTCGGGAACTACTGGCGTCACTCCTTCCGGCAATCCTGTATGATGCATCGTGCGTATGAATATCGGAAATGCAATACGAAATTAAGACGTATGATGATAATGATGAACCAATCATGAAGTTACAAGGTAGTCAACATCATCCTAACATGTTACACCTTTTATAACCCTAATTAAACATGGCAAGTACACTAGTTAACCTAGGCTTCGACGATTAACCGAACATGATTACAACAGGGCATAACAGCAACCTATAGCTATACTGCTCAGAAAAATCTACAAAAATTACAGTAGCTAAGCTAGGTAATAACAAGCCTACCATAAAATTTGCAGGTCAAAACAGTGAACCATTTATTCTATACAAAAAGGACAAGACAAAGATTAAACCAAGACCTAAAAATACTTTGCATTATGAAAAGTGTCAAACAACAGATCTCAAGTGATTAACAGCTACTTATAAGCATAAAAACACCCTATAAAAATTATCAAGCATTTTCCTTGCATAAATAATTAATTATGAATTTCCTAACTCTAAGCAAAGCAAGCACAATAAATAAATAGGACATTTTCTACACATGACATATATAAATAATATTTTTCCTAGATAAAGCATCTCCTAACTAGAGCAACAAAACAAGAATCACATTTTTCGATAAACCTACAATTTATTATGCATTTAACAAGATATAAGCAATTAAAGATATTAAATAATACAGTACAGAAAAGTATTTCATAAAAATACACCAATACCCTACATGCGTAAAGCTTATCATAAGAAAAATATAGAAATTTGAATCACCCCAAATGGACTTAAAATGAGGGAGATATGAATTTTGGAAGATTTAAACACATTTTCATTAAATCATTTTCAAAACCGGAAAATAATCTAAATGCTACGCGCACCCGGGGATTTCCCCGCTGCGGCTGACGCGGGGGCCGCGCTGCTACGCGTACCCCGCGGGCGCACACGGGCGCGCGCGCCAGGGGCGCGACGGGTGGGACCGGCCCGGCGGGCCCACGCTGTCGGCCACCGGAACAAGTGTGCCGACTCCCGGAGAGCTCGCCGGCGGCGAGGTCTCCGGCCGCGAGAGTAGCACCGTCGTGCTCGTGACGATGAGGCGGACACGGTGGTGGTGAAGATGGAGGCGCTAGTGCCCTAAATCGACGAGCGCGTCGAACGGCGGCGAGGAGCGGCGCGGCTCGACGGCGGCAAGCCGGAGCAGGGCACGGAGCGGCGCTTGGTGAGGCCTACGGGATGCGCTAGGCCTAGGCGGAGCTGGCGCGCGTGCTAGGGAATGAAGATGATGTCGGACGCACGCGGACGGCGACGCCGGAGAAGCTCGCCGGCGCATGGCGCCCGACGGCGAGAACAAGACCGGCCGATTGGCCTCTACCTTAGGTCGAATCGAAGCTCGGTCACGCGGAGATGGTGGAGGAAGGCGAGGCGGACTCGGTGACGCTATCAGGGATGGAAATGGCTGGGCGAGGAGACGGCTAGCCGGAGTGGCGTATGGCGGCGGCCATGGCGGAGCTCCGAGGTGGCTTGCTGTGGCGCAGGGAGAGGGAATGAGAGGGGCGAGGTGAGCTGGGAGGCAAGGCGGAGCTTTTATAGGCGCTGGCGTGTCCACTTCCGGACCGGGAGCACGGGCGGACGCGCGGGGCGGTCCGGCGGACGGCGCGGCGCGGCGTCATGGCGGCCCGGGTCGGCGCGTCTCAGCGGGCGAAGCAGGACAGCGGGGCGCGGCGTGCTGGCGGGGTACTTGAGTGCCTCGCGTCGCGCCCGTTGCCGTCGTGGAGCGCTTGGCGGCTTCGTGTGGCGCGGCGCGGTGTGCCGCATCGGGGCGACGGCGACACGGCGGCGCAGCAATGGCGGCAGGAGCGCGGCGGGCGGCGCGACGGGAGGGGACAAAGCGGGGCGGACGAGGCGCACGCGGGCGACCAAATGGCCGGACGGGCGGGGGCGCGGCCGAGGCGGAGCGGGGCAGCGCTGCACGGCGGCTCAAGGCTAACGGCGCTCGCGCGTGGGACGAAGGGGAAGGAGGAAGGGGATGATGACGGGTGGGGCCGGGTGGGTCCCACTTTGGTCCCACTTTTCAATTGGAAAGTTTGACTGCCCATAATTTGAAAATGGTGCGAATTTGAAAATGGTCCAAAAACAAAAGTTTCTCAAAATTAAAAGATGAATAACTTTCATGTAGAAAGTTTTTGAAAAATCGGCCTAGATTTGAAAATAAAAATTTGGGCCACAAAAATACCTTTGAAATTAATTTTTGAAACTGTTTTTGCAATTTTTGAGGCACCAAAAGTCATTTTCATAAATTGGGGTCAAAACAAAAGTTTCTCCAAAAATTCTTCTCTATAAACTTTGTTAAAGCCTCATTTTGAGAAAAGCACCCCAAGTATGACTTCGGAAAACCCTTGAAAACCCCTATTTGCATTTTTAAAATAGGCACTCAAAAATTGCCACAAAAATGCCATAATGATGTTTATGTGATGATCATGCTCATGATGCAAAAATTGGTCTAACCCTAAAAACTGGAGTTGTTACAGACCTACCCCCTTAAAGAAATCTCGCCCGAGATTTGAGCGAACTAACCATTGCTTATGGAAATTCGGATATGCGTCTTTAAGGTAGTCCTCGCCTCTCCGGGTAGCATCCAGATCATCATGATGACTCCAACACACCTTGTACATTTTGACTGTTTTGTTCGGGTCACTCTCTCCTTGACATCCAACAACTTTACCGGTGCTCTTCATAGGTCAAGTCTGGTCATGTTTGATATCGACATCTTGATCTTTTCCTTAGGGAGTCGCACACACCTCTTGAGTTGCGATACATGGAATACGGGGAAAACAGCACTCATCTCTTCAGGTAATTCTAGCTTGAAGGCCACAGGTCCTTTCTGTTCTATGATTTTGAAAGGTCCTACATACCGAGGTGCTAACTTCCTTTTTACACCAAAACGTTGCACTCTTTTCATAGGGGACACCTTCAGATACACATGGTCCCCAACTTGGAATGTTACAGGCCGTCTTTTCTTGTCAGCATAACTTTTCTGTTGGGATTGTGCGGCTGCAATATGCTGTCGGATAAGCTTGACTTGCTCTTCTGCTTCTTTAATAAAGTCAATACCATAGTATCGTCTATCTCCCGTCTCAACCCAACTGGCAGGTGTCCTGCAACTCCTACCATACAAAGCCTCAAAAGGCGACATTTTTATGCTCTCTTGATAGCTGTTATTATAAGAGAACTCGGCTAACGGCAACCACTTTTCCCATGAACCCTTCCATGACAAAACACAAGCACGCAAATGATCTTCCAAAATCGATTCACTCTTTCGGCCCGGCCTCAAGTCGAGGGTGATAAGCGACTATGCAATACTTGAGTATTCAAACCCTTCGCAACCTGTTCCCAAAAGTGAGCCATAAACCGCGGTCCTCTATCGAGACACTATCTCTTTAGGTACACCATGCAATCGACAATGTTGGACGTAGATATCGCATACCGAGGTGGACGATATGTTGTATGGACCGGTATGAAGTGTGCCGACTTGGTTAGACGATCCACTATGACCCAAATAGAATCATGACCCTTTGGTGTAGTGGGTAATCCAAAGAATGAAATCCATACGATACATTCCCACTTCCAATGCTGAATTGGCAATGGCTGAAGTAAACCACCCGTCTTCAAGTGAACGGCCTTCACCCGACAACGGGTATCACACTCCGCTACATACTCTGCCACATCTCTTTTCATGTGAGACCACCAATATTGACGTTTTAGATCATGAAACATCTTACTGCTACCAGGGTGCATAGATAACTTGGACAAGTGAGCTTCATCCATGATCTGCTTTCTAAGTTCCTTATCCCGTGGTACAACTAGACGGTTATCGTACCACAAGACTCCTTGATCATCTTCCTTGAAGAACCGAGATGGCATGCTTTTGATTCTTTTCTTGATCTCGAGATTGCATTGTCGACTTTTGACCTTCCTTGACCTTACCTTCCAGCTCACAACTGATGCGAATATTGTTCAAGATCACTGAATGCATAAGATTATGGCCTTCTACCAACTCTGACGGAAGAGCATCACTCTGAGATTTCCGACTCAAAGCATCGGCCACTACATTGGCCTTACCAGGGTGGTACTGCAATTGCAAATTATAATCCTTGATCAATTCCAACCATCTACGTTGCCTCATGTTCAAGTCTTCTTGAGTAAAGATGTACTTCAGGCTCTTATGATCCGTATACACATTGCAGGGGTTACCAAGGAGGTAATGTCTCCAGATCTTCAATGCATGCACTACAGCAGCAAGCTCTAAATCATGAGTAGGGTAATTCACTTCATGCTTCTTCAACTGTCGAGAGGCATAAGCTATGACTCTCCCTTCTTGCATAAGCACACATCCTAAACCTATCTTGGATGCGTCACAATATACATCAAACGGCTTCTCTATATCCGGTTGTGCTAGAACAGGAGCAGTGGTCAACATTTCCCGCAGAGTGCGGAAAGCTGTTTCGCACTCTTCTGTCCAAGCGAACTTGTGATCTTTCTGCAACAATTTAGTCATGGGCTTGGCAATCTTTGAAAAGTTGGGAATAAATCGGCGATAATACCCTGCTAAACCAAGGAAACCTCTTACTTCATGAACTGACTTGGGTGTCTTCCAATTCACTACCTTCTCTATGTTGCTAGGGTCCACAGTTATTCCTTCATCAGAGAGGACATGTCCAAGAAATTGAACCTTCCGAAGCGTAACTCACATTTGCTAAACTTAGCATACAACTTATGCTTTCTCAATCTCTCCAAGACAATCCTTAGATGCACAAAGCATGGTCTTCCTTATTCTCCGAATATATCGGGATATCATCAATAAATACCACCACAAACTTATCAAGCTCGGCATGAAGACCGAATTCATAAGATACATAAAGTATGCGGGAGCATTGGTTAATCCAAAGGACATAACCAAGTACTCATACAACCCATATCTTGTAGAGAAAGCGGTCTTAGGAACATCTTCTCGTCGATCTTAATGCGATGGTAACCTGATCTCGATCAATCTTCGAGAACACTTTTGCCTTTGACAACGATCAAACAAGATATCAATCCGGGCGAGAGGATACTTGTTCTTGATCATGATCCGAGTTAAGTAGGCGATAATCCACGACCATTCGCAAAGATTGATCCTTTTTCTTCACGAACATAGCGGGACTACCCCATTCCGATGCACTGGGTCGAATGAGACCCTTATCTGCTAACTCTTGCAACTGGTTCTTAAGTTCCTTCAACTCATCAGAGGACATACGGTAAGGTCTCTTAGATATTGGGGCTGTTCCAGGCAACAACTCAATGCGGAATTCAATCTCTCGATCCGGTGGGAGACCCGGAAGCTCATCAGGAAAAACATCCGGAAACTCGCATACTACCAGAATCTCGGGTAGAGGGGTCACTTTAGTAGCATATACCACGGTTTCTAACGGAATCTTCCGGGGTAAGGGTATCTCGGAAAGTGCCCTCCCCATAGGATTCCGTATAGACACCATCCGATTGGTGGTATCCAAAACTACACCCCAATGATGCATCCAACTCATTCCTATGATAACATCCACACCTAGTCCTAGGCGAGTAACGATCAAGTTCATCCGGAATCTCCACGATCTAACTCCAAGGCTGCATCAAGTACCATTTGTCTCGTGGTGATGTCACCCACCGCACTCACCCGAAACTCTAAATTCAACTCCTTTATGACTTGACTATGCTTTTGTGCAAATGCTTGACTCATAAAGGAATGCGATGATCCGAAGTATCAAATAAAACGGAAGAGGAATCGTTCACGTGGAACATACCAGTCACGGGTTCTCCGAAAGAATCTCCTCCAAAGACGTGTGATGCACACGAGCGGGCATTTGCTTCTTGGGATGAGGGCATTGCACGTAGAGGTGTCCAGGTGTCCACGCTTGAAGCAAGGACCCGTCACGCCGGCTTGGCACCAAAGGCATTGGCCCGAACCGGTTTTCCCCGAGGCATAGGCATCCCGAATGGCCTAGAGAACCTCTGCGATTCGAGCGGGAACATTCTTCTTCGTGGAGGCCTAAACTTAGACCCCGAACCATGGTTGCGAAATGGAGGACGATATGCGGGTGGAGCCCTCGGGGAGGAACCACCTTCATTAGTCCTCTTACGGTTCTTAGCAGCAGCATGCAGGTTGTTCTGATTCTCCTGAGTGAGACAGTCGTTGTAGAAGTCATTGAAAGTCACACGGGTAGAGGTACCCATGGTCTTCATCGCCTTTGTCCGAGACCCTTCTTGAAAGCGGCAATCTTATTGGCTTCGGTACTCACAAACTCGGTGCATAACGGGATAGGTTCGGAATGCATGATGATAATCCTTCACCGAACGATTCCCCATGGTCAAGTTATGGAACTCTGTCTTCTTCATTGCCATAAGACTGGGTGGAACATACGCTGCACGGAAGTCACGAACCAGCTGATCCCAAGTGATAGGCTGACCCTCAGGAAAAGTGTGGCGATGGGAATTCCACCACAACCTAGCGTCACCTTCAAACATGTGTGCAGCATAGGTAGCCTTCATTTCCTCAGATAACCTCAGCAAAGAAAACCTTTCTTCCATAGTGTTGATCCAAGCATCGCCATGAATGGATCGGGGGCATCCCCGAACACTTGGAGGCTTAGTGTCCATGAAGTCCTTGAATTCACCGAACCGATTAGGGCCGACGATCCTCACGGTGTTTGTTGTTTGCTTCAAAGTTGACACGCAGAAGTTGCTCGATGTTGCGCTGACTTCCCAGAAACTGCGCAAACAACTGCTCAGGGGTGAGGGGAGGAGGGGGTGGTGCACCATGTGCTTCTTCCGCATCACGACCACCATGCCCTTCTTCCTCATCGCGACCATGACCACTTTTGGGTGTTTGGCGCCATCTCGCATGTTTCAACCATAATATTGATCCACTATTAGGAGCTGAATCTCGAGGGTAAACGAATAAATAGATCATGCCTTGCGAAATTAATTGAAGGAAAAATAATTCATACAATTAACCACACATGGCACAATAATTCATTTTTCCACATCACAAATGCACTAATAATATTATGTCGAAACATCACATAGAGTCTTACAATATCCATGGTTGCCAGCACACACGAACACTGGACTTTTTAGGCATAGCGACGACATAGCATTACAACAACGTGATCCAAGGTCACATCCAACTCTTACTAGCGTACCAACTACAGACACATACATGATCAAAAGAGTCGCAACGGACCACGAAGGACAGCAGTCCAGCTAACACTAACCAACACACTAGTCTAGGCGCATAAGGCTAACACTCTCCTGGCTAGCAGCACCCTCAAGCGGAGACTCAACCCACTCTCCGTGCTGTCTCGCGTAGAGCTCCTCACGCGGGCGTCGATGTAGACCTCCTTCTCGTGCAAATCCTCCCGGAGAGTGCGCTGAGCAGCCCTCAAACCACGTGCCTCAGTCCGGGCTGCATCCCGCTCTCCAACTGTACGGGCCAAAGTGTCTCCAAACTTCTTGATAGTGGCGTCACGCCCGCCAACTCTAGCCCGAAGCTCCCGGACTCCGCTGCAAGGCCAACTTCTCTCTCTCGATCAGCCCGGTCTCTGCGCCGGTCATCGGTGCCATCTCCTCTCGAGCTCCCGAGCTTCTCCTCGAACATCTCCCCGTAGCTCCTCCTTCTCTCTCTCGACACGCTCCACTGGGTCGTGCCTAGAGAGAGCAAGCTCCTCCCGTGCCGCATACGCCTTCATCAAGGCGAACACAACACTCGCGCAAGAGCACCGGCACGGTCCGCCTCCCGAGGTCCAGCCACTAGTGCCATTCCCGGAGCCCGCCTCCACGTGTCAATGCGGGGGCTAGCCAAAGGAAAAACACTAGGAATGAGCCTCGAACCTCATTAGGCGCTCCGTCACCATCTTCTCAAGTATCGGGGAAAGCGGCATCCTGAGCACCATCGAAAACGGTGATACCCTCACCCTTGGCCGTCCATCCAGTCCAAGTCTCACTATGGCCCAAGGATGGCACCACAACCACCACAGAAACAAAGCCATAGCTCTTCCGGTCACCAACGTCCCAAAGAGTACCGTGGCTCGTGCCCGAGAGGGTAACCAAGACCGTGCGAGAAGCCTCCAAAGGAGAGTGGGCAAGCCACTCTTCTTCGTAAAGGTACCAGGCCTCCCCCGAGCCGGGTGGGACGGCACCCGACGCACCACAAGAGAAGTACTCCCACGGGAAGCAAGCTTGCGGTGGCGGGGTGGACGCGAACTCTTGCGAGCGGTCTGCTTGGTCTGAGCCATCTGAAAAGGAGTTTTATTTTCAATGAGCACAATTTTAATAATTAAAGCATGGAGATGCGGAATCGAGACAATTTAATTATAAGGGAAGAGGAGAATGTGATGAATGACATGAGCATATATGTGAATCATGATGCATGCACGTTCCATACGTCCTCACTGCCTAAAATTATTATCTAATACGGCTAGGCGGTGGCATACAAAACGTGCTCTCATATATCGATAACTAGTCGGGCTACACGTTTTACGAAGTTAGTGTACTGCTGAGAAGATTCATTTCAGCCCAAGTCCCAATGAATGCAAGCGACGTAAAAATCCGGACACCTTCCGAACAAGGTGAAATCTCCGATTACTTGCACTCATTCCCAAGTGCATACTACCCAATAAGTCATCAGAAGACGACACCCTCACGTGGGGTACCATCTTATAAACATGTGTGAACATGTATATAATCCGGCACCAATAAGCACTCCCCTAGATCGGCATTGCGTCCGATCATGCTCTCACAACTCACACTTACCTTGGCGTAGAGGCAAATTTGAACCATACACAACCATTCAAGTGAATGGCCCTCATACAAAACCGTCGTGTATGAGCGCGACAAATAAAAATATGATGCAATAATCCCCCAAGTTAGTACTTATATAAGCCACCTAAAGTCCTTAATTGGGCATAAAGGATATGACTGGTCCAAGGCACATATATAAGTTTTTAAAAACCACACACCTTTGAAAAACCTATATATGAGATTAAGTGGCTATAA
This sequence comes from Themeda triandra, assembly GCA_018135685.1. Taxonomy (NCBI): domain Eukaryota; kingdom Viridiplantae; phylum Streptophyta; class Magnoliopsida; order Poales; family Poaceae; genus Themeda; species Themeda triandra. The sequence continues at coordinate 305,049 of JAENPR010000688.1, read as the reverse complement.
GTTCGTAATTAGTGTTTGTAAAACAAAATCATTTTGTTTTAAGTATACTTATAAACAAGAATACGTTGAACCCGCTCCGATGCCAACCGTAATGTAACCGACCAATTAATATAAACACAATGTACTTATGAGTCGCCAAAGCAACTTAATTAGCACACTGTGGCTATATCAACCCGGTAGTCCGTGAAATCTCGAAGGATTTCAAACTTTCAACAATACAGCCCAGACCGAATTGAGTTCAACATACAACAGTTCATAGTGATACATAGGTTCACAAATAGTAGATTACATCGGAGTACGAAATAATATTACAATACCGAGTTCAAAATCAAATTGCGGAAGCAAATAAAGTTTTGGTTCACAAACGCACACTTAGTTGAAATATAGTGCCTGGTCCAACATCACATCCGATAACAAAGATAGAGGTACGATAGATAGATTGATCGTGCCCACGATCTACTCATCCCCATACGCGGGGTAGAAGCAAGTTGGGCAATACCCATAGAACATCTCACCATCTCGCAACAACAAGGGAATAAAACCCCGAGTACAAGAAGGTACTCGGCTAGACTTACCCGTCATAAATGAAAATAAAGTGACACCAAGGAGTATGTAAGGCTTTATAAGTGGGGTAGCTGACTCATTTTAAGCTTGCGATAAAGAGATGAGCTTATTAAATAATCATTTAGTGATAAAGGACTCTCTAGCTTATCATCTTTTAAGTAGGATCCTGACATCACTAGGTTAGCACCTGTACTACTTCATCTCCAGGGAATGAGCAAACAATGCTATCCTATCCTTCAGGTTGAGCATACCAAAGCATCAACACATAGAACCATAACCATCCTATTTTTCACAATGATTTGCGACGTCTGCCGCTTGCTCGGTCAAGTGTTCACCGTCCGGAACGATGGCGATTATAATCGATTGCAAACCAAATGGCGGGTATTCCTCACACAAACCACACTCGCCGGCCAGAACGAGTGACGGTCACCTTGGTCTATTCGGGTGGAAACACGGAATTCAACGAATACGGTTGCAACCAGGGCATGCCCGGCTACCAGGTACCTCCGGCGCGACCGGCCACTGGCTTTAATACCGCGCCTGTGGACAACACACTCAACTCCATTGAAAAGCCGGCCCAAACATCCTCAAGGCTTCGCGGTTGGATGATCGCATCCTTCCAGCTATCTGTGAGGCGTTGTTCAACATGATCCGAGGACGTACAAAGCCATAGTCCCATTAGGTGACATCGCCGGAGTTTCCGTGGTCTAACACACCACAAACTCCGACTAGTCGTGATTTAACAAGGCCACATGGTTATGTTCTCTAACCAACCTTCATAGTATCAACCATAGGGTAGTAACCACCTACCTCGCGGATGAGGGTCAATCACCCGTCTTCTACCGATCTAATTCGGCGGTGCTAAGCATAAGCGAGATCCCGAACTTAATTAGGGTAAAGTATTCGGGTGGATCAAGGTAATCATAATGCGAAGAACGGTTCCAAGTCAACGCCTAATAACTTAATGCATCAAAAATAATAAAGGACGCAAAGTAAATCATTTTGCAAACCGTAGGAGAAATGCTCCGGGCTTGCCTTTCTCAAAGGAGCTAGGGTGATGGTTAGGGCACTCGGGCAAGTCGGCGTCCGGATCCTCGTCCCGTACGCCTCTGCGCAAAGATCAAGCCCCCTGCTGCTCCTCTCCTTCCGGCTCCTCGGGAACTACTGGCGTCACTCCTTCCGGCAATCCTGTATGATGCATCGTGCGTATGAATATCGGAAATGCAATACGAAATTAAGACGTATGATGATAATGATGAACCAATCATGAAGTTACAAGGTAGTCAACATCATCCTAACATGTTACACCTTTTATAACCCTAATTAAACATGGCAAGTACACTAGTTAACCTAGGCTTCGACGATTAACCGAACATGATTACAACAGGGCATAACAGCAACCTATAGCTATACTGCTCAGAAAAATCTACAAAAATTACAGTAGCTAAGCTAGGTAACAACAAGCCTACCATAAAATTTGCAGGTCAAAATAGTGAACCATTTATTCTATACAAAAAGGACAAGACAAAGATTAAACCAAGACCTAAAAATACTTTGCATTATGAAAAGTGTCAAACAACAGATCTCAAGTGATTAACAGCTACTTATAAGCATAAAAACACCCTATAAAAATTATCAAGCATTTTCCTTGCATAAATAATTAATTATGAATTTCCTAACTCTAAGCAAAGCAAGCACAATAAATAAATAGGGCATTTTCTACACATGACATATATAAATAATATTTTTCCTAGATAAAGCATCTCCTAACTAGAGCAACAAAACAAGAATCACATTTTTCTGATAAACCTACAATTTATTATGCATTTAACAAGATATAAGCAATTAAAGACATTAAATAATACAGTACAGAAAAGTATTTCATAAAAATACACCAATACCCTACATGCGTAAAGCTTATCATAAGAAAAATATAGAAATTTGAATCACCCCAAATGGACTTAAAATGAGGGAGATATGAATTTTGGAAGATTTAAACACATTTTCATTAAATCATTTTCAAAACCGGAAAATAACCTAAATGCTACGCGCACCCGGGGATTTCCCCCGCTGCGGCTGACGCGCGGGCCGCGCTGCTACGCGTACCCCGCGCGGCGCACACGGGCGCGCACTGCGCCAGGGGCGCTGACGGGTGGGACCCGGCCAGCGGGCCCACCTGTCGGCCACCCGGGAACAGTGTGCCGACTCCGGCCGGTGAGAGCTCGCCGGCGGCGAGGTCTCCGGCCGCGAGAGTAGCACCGTCGTGCTCGTGACGATGAGGCGGACACAGTGGTGGTGAAGATGGAGGCGCTAGTGCCCTAAATCGACGAGCGCGTCGAACGGCGGCGAGGAGCGGCGCGGCTCGACGGCGGCAAGCCGGAGCAGGGCACGGAGCGGCGCTTGGTGAGGCCTACGGGATGCACTAGGCCTAGGCGGAGCTGGCGCGCGTGCTAGGGAATGAAGATGATGTCGGACGCACGCGGACGGCGACGCCGGAGAAGCTCGCCGGCGCATGGCGCCCGACGGCGAGAACAAGACCGGCCGATTGGCCTCTACCTTAGGTCGAATCGAAGCTCGGTCACGCGGAGATGGTGGAGGAAGGCGAGGCGGACTCGGTGACGCTATCAGGGATGGAAATGGCTGGGCGAGGAGACGGCTAGCCGGAGTGGCGTATGGCGGCGGCCATGGCGGAGCTCCGAGGTGGCTTGCTGTGGCGCAGGGAGAGGGAATGAGAGGGGCGAGGTGAGCTGGGAGGCAAGGCGGAGCTTTTATAGGCGGCGCTGGCGTGTCCACTTCCGGACCGGGAGCACGGGCGGAAGCGCGGGGCGGTCCGGCGGACGGCGCGGCGCGGCGTCATGGCGGCCCGGGTCGGCGCGTCTCGCCGGCGAAAGCGGCGGGGCGCGGGCGTGGCGTGGCGGGCGGGGTACTTGAGTGCCTCGCGTCGCGCCCGTTGCCGTCGTGGAGCGCTTAGCGGCTTCGTGTGGCGCGGCGCGGTGTGCCGCACGGGCGACGGCGACACGGCGGCGCAGCAATGGCGGCGGAGCGGCGGCGGGCAGCGCGAGCGGGGGGGGACAAAGCGGGCGGGCGAGGCGCACGCGGGGCGACCAAATGGCCGACGGGCGGGGGCGCGGCGAGCGGAGCGGAGCGGGCGCGGCGCTGCGGCGGCTCATTGCTGCGGGCGCTCTGCGGGACGGAGGGGAAGGAGGAAGGGGATGATGACGGGTGGGGCCGGGTGGGTCCCACCCGGTCCCACTTTTCAATTGGAAAGTTTGACTGCCCATAATTTGAAAATGGCTGCGAATTTGAAAATGGTCCAAAAACAAAAGTTTCTCAAAATTAAAAGATGAATAACTTTCATGTAGAAAGTTTTTGAAAAATCAGCCTAGATTTGAAAATAAAAATTTGGGCCACAAAAATACCTTTGAAATTAATTTTTGAAACTGTTTTTGCAATTTTTGAGGCACCAAAAGTCATTTTCATAAATTGGGGTCAAAACAAAAGTTTCTCCAAAAATTCTTCTCTATAAACTTTGTTAAAGCCTCATTTTGAGAAAAGCACCCCAAGTATGACTTCTGGAAAACCCTTGAAAACCCCTATTTGCATTTTTAAAATAGGCACTCAAAAATTGCCACAAAAATGCCATAATGATGTTTATGTGATGATCATGCTCATGATGCAAAAATTGGTCTAACCCTAAAAACTGGAGTTGTTACAGTACTTCGATGTCCAGTATCATGAGAAAGCTAAGGAAGCTCGGAATGTACGTGTAGCGATAGCAACAGATGGGTTCCAGCCGTATGGAACACATGCATCCCCTTACACTTGTTGGCCCGTGTTCGTGATCCCCCTCAACCTCCCCCCCCGGCGTCATGTTTGAACCCAAGAACGTGCTATTGTCGCGATAATACCCGGACACTCGGGCAACAATATGGGTGTGTTCATGCAGCCACTGTGGGATGAATTGGAGGTTGCTTGGGAAAAGGGGGTATGGACGTACGACCGAGCTACAAAGAAGAACTTCACAATGCATGTGTGGTATCTCTATTCAATGCATGACTTCCTGGCGTACGGCACATTCTCCGGGTGGTGTGTTCATGGGAAGTTCCCTTGCCCAGTATGCAAGGATTCAGTGTTGTTCACATGGCTGAAAAAGGGTGGCAAGTACTCTTCGTTTGACAAACATCGCCAATTCCTGCCAGAGAACCATGCATTGGGACTTGACACCCAACACTTCACGAAAGGCCTTGAAGTCACCAACCCTATTCCTCAGATTATGAGCAGTGAATAGGTCCTCGCCGAGTTACAGGCTCTCAAAATAGACAAAGACAAAAAAGGCTTCATTGGATATGGTCAGCAACACATGTGGACCCATATATCGGGCTTGACTAGGCTCCCCTACTACAAGCACCTCCTTCTTCCACACAACATCGATGTGATGCACACAGAAAAGAACATCGCCGAGGCACTTTGGGGAACACTCATGGACATAAAACAGAAGTCAAAGGACAATGTTAAGGCTAGACTGGACGTCGAGGCGCTCTGCGACAGACCCAAGCTAGTGATGAAGCCCCCTGCTCCAGGCAAGACTTGGAGAAGGGGCCCGGCAGATTACATCCTAAAAAGGCAGTGGATGGAGACGATATTGTTCCCTGATGGGTATGCGGCAAATCTGAGCAGGGGAGTGAACCCTAAGATCGGCAAAAAATTAGGGATGAAGAGTCATGACTTCCACATATGGATTGAGAGACTCCTTCCTGCGATGACACGTGGATACCTCCCCGAGCCGGTGTGGCACGTTCGGCGGAGTTGAGCTATTTCTTCCGCCGCTTTGTGCCGGGGAGTTATCTCTTGAAGTGATTCGTGACATGGAGGACAAAGCACCTCTCGTTGATCTCGCAAGTTGGAGATGATCTTTCCACCCGGCTTCTTCTTGCCGATGCAAAGATCGATCCCGCACCTACCACGTGAGGCACGGCCGGGGGTCCCGTACAGCCCGTTGGTGCTATCCAATCGAGAGGTGTCTAAAGATTCTTCGGAAAAAGTGTAGAAATAAAGCCGGGAATTGAGGCTTCCGTGGCGGAGGCAAAGCAAGAGTGGAGGAGGTGTCAAACTTCACAAAGGCGTACTATACCGAGAACCTTCACTACATGCATCCACTCCCTCGTTACAACGAGGACGAGAACTTATCGACCACCGAGCCTTTTCGGAGGGCAACTCGGAAGGGGCAACGAGTAACCCAAAGACGTTGCAATATTCGAGTGGCGTGCCATCATGCTCTACTTGTTCCCGAGCCTTGATGAAGTGGTTCCTTATCGAGTGTAAGTTCTCAAAGCACTTGTTACATACGTTGTCAATATCCTCCACCTATCGGTCCGACCCCTTCATGTCTTGTTTTTCGGGAGTTCATTCGCAAATTGCGGAAAAGGAATACGCCTCCTACCTCGTTACAAGAGGAAGAAGCTTTCCTTAAAACCGCCAGGCCCGATTTTATTGGGTGGATGTATACAAAGGTAACATCCAACTTACCTCGTTCCATCTTTGAGTTGCTCCTAGGAGCGATTAATGTAACTATCTAAGTGGCCTCACCTTGTAGGCACGCACGGATGGGGAAATGCCTGCTGAATTGAAACAGGTTGCTAATGGCTTCAGTACTAGGGTCACTGAATTCACAGTATTTGATGTTAATGGGTATCGCTTTCGCACAAGAAGCTACGAGGAGAAAAGGCCCGGCCCGAAGACCAAGTGCACGGAGTCCGAACGACCGGCAACGATAAGCTCGAGTACTATGGCATAGTCGAAGAAATATACCGCTCGACTTCCCGGGCCCCAAAGCTCAAGCTTTGTCTTTGTTCAAATGCCACTTTGGTTCGATCCTCATGTGACGAGAAGAGCCGATGACATCGGAATAGTTGAAATTCGACAGATTCCGTCTATAAAGGAGATGATGTCTATATTGTGGCTCGGTGGCAAAAACATAAGTTTATTATCTCCCATGGGCGTGCCAAAAAGACAAGAGGCTTGCGGGTTGGTATATTGCGCAATTGGTATCGCCACGCGGCAAAACGCCTGCCCCAAACGATGATGATTACAACTTCGACCCAAAGGCAGATAGCGGAGAGTTCTATCAACCTGAGGGGCTAGATGGGCGTTTGGAGATAGACATTCTTTCGCTGATGGCCATGGACGAAGACAATGACATCGATGAGGACGACGACGAGGGAGAAGTGGTGCAAGATGCTAAAGACCTAATGATGCTTGAGCGATGGAGGGCTCTTCGCGAACAAGGTGTTGAGGACGATGGAGGTCGTGAGGAGACAACAGGGAGAGATGATGACGAGGACGGTTTCGACAATATTGATAGTGGTGATGACAGCAGTGATGCTGACAATGGTGAAGACAATGGTGATGACAATGCTGATAGTGACGATGAGTACTTCGGTTTCTAGTTCATGTAATACAATATTATTCTTATTATTATTACTTTGCATTTATGTTTCGTTAATTTTGCATCTCTTCACAATTACTTATCGATTATTTATGCTAATTGGTTTAATGTTTGTCATTGCGGGTGTAGGGCAAAATGCCGGGCGGAGGGCGGGAACCGGTCAAAGAGACCGATGAGAAACGTCAAGTCGGCCGTACGGGTCGAAGAGACCGGAGGCCGAGCGGCGGGAGGTCGACGAGCGGAGGTCGACGAGCACATGATGGTGGGCCGGATACGGGCGGGGGTAGACCTCCCGCTACCGACGCCCGTTTGACGAGGAGGTTGGCGACCGGGACACAGGCGGGGAGGACGTGGGCGGGGAGGACGGGGGCGGGGGAGGGGCGGGGAGGGCGAGCCGAGGAAGCCCTACAAGCGCGGATCATGCGCCCCGCGCGACAAGCCCACTCCGCCTTCCGTCCGGTGCTTCGACCCGAGGGAGATAGGTAAGTAACCATTCATGTTTTCGTTTTTTTTTTCATATTCCATGTTGAAAATTGAACTTCGGACTAACATTTCTTCTTATTGGCTTTGTGCGGCGGTTGGTAGCGTGTGGATAAAGGCGTGCCAAGTCGTCATCCTAATAGCATGCGGGGCCTCATCATTAAGAAGAACTTCCCGGCCTTATCTCGGGTAGACGGTGTGCAAAAGGTGCCCCAGCACTGGCCGGACTACTCCAAGGTGGTGGAGGAGCTTGATGGAGGAGTTACTATCACCCTGGCCGACAAGATCAAGAGGGAGTTCTGGGTGAGTCTTCATCGCTCCGCTTTGCCAATACTACGCATTCAACAAATGTCCTTCAAATAATGAACTGATACGTGATATCTGATTATTGCAGGAATGGTTCACGTGCGAGCCGGGGCACGAGGCGGAGGCGTCGGTCCACCAGGACAAGGTCTGCGCCTCCGTGCTGAAGAACATGTTCTACGAGGCGCACATCCAGTGCATGATCGACTACTATGCCGAAGTCCGCAAGGAGAAGCTTGACAAGAAGGACGCCAGACGGATGATGCAGTCGCCCGAAACCGACATGCCCTATGAGCACTACCTGCTCGTAAGTAGGAAACAATAATTCTGATTCCATTTTGATTCATCTTGTTACTTACCTAAATGCACGTTGTAATGCAGTTTCCTCCGGATTGGTGCAAATCGCACGTGGACCGGGGGAGGCGATTGTGGCGGGGTGGAGAACGCCGCGGCGTACGAGGAGCGCAGAAGAAATCCGAATATGCCAAGTCGAAGGCGGGGCCGTCACACCACCCGGGGAGCCGCGGCCTCGGAGGGTTCATGGACGCATGGGTACCATTCGCATTAATTTGTTTGTTTATTCATTTACCGAGTCATTCATTCTCATTACGTGTAATCATCCTTGTGTTTTCCTCGCAGAGCGATTCGCATGATGGCCAGGTCATCAATGAGTTCACGGGGTTCTGGCTGGCTCACCAGGGCAGGGCGGTAGATCCGGAGAACGTCTACGACCCGGCGCGGGGGACCGAGGCGATCACCAACCCAAACATCGCCGAAAACCTAGTCCAGTACACCTAGGCGGTTCGCGCGCGCCATGGTGACACCTACGACCCTTCGACCGCGCCCCTGGATACGGACACGCTCATGAGGATGGGAGGAGGGAAGCAGCACGGCCGCTACCTCATTGCCCATAGCGTCATCGACCCGGCCAGCTTCCCCTCCCTTCGTGAGGTTCGTAAGGCCACCCCTGCCGGTACCTCCTCCGCCGTCCCCATACAACCTCGACGGCCAAGCTCCACACAGATGATGGCGTCGGTTCAGGTAACTATTCGTCGTTCATTGATTTCACATATGTTGCCGAAGCCTTATATGCATTGTCTAAGCATCGCTTGTGGATTGTTGCAGGCCCAGCTGAAAGAGATGCAGAGGCAACGTGAGGCCGACAGGGTGGCCGCGGAGGAGAGAGGTGGCCATGCAAGCGGCCCATCGCAGCGGCCGGCGGAGCAACGGGAGGCCCATCGGCCAAGTGATTGCAACTTTGCGGCGCGGTCCCCAAGCGGCAATGGTCGGAGTTCACCAAGTCGTTTTCCGGCTACTTGCGAGCATGGAGATCCCGAACTACGTACCACCGCCGCCGCCGCAAGTGAGGATCCCTCAACCGCCGCCGGTTGTTCTCCCCGCACTCCCTCCACCGTACCTGTACGGACCCCGGTGAGTTTCTAGCGGCCTCTCCATTGATTTCTCTTGTGCGGCCATCCCTTAGGTACTAATGAGATCGCTTCTCTATGCAGCTGCAGTCGGCGGGTTCGAACCCGACTCCGGCAGATGGACATTCTCCACACCACCCAAGTCCGAGTCCGGGCGTTTCACCACGGCTCGATGTGTGGGGGTATGGCGCGACACGGGGGACCGAGCGGGTGGGCTACGTGGCCGACAGGGGAGCTCCTCACACCACCACGGCTCGGGTGGAGACGGGCGTGCGAGGCGAGTGAGTGAGTGGCTCCGTGACTTCATGTTAGGTTGGCAGTTGGTGCATGGATGCCACTTTGCTATTTTGTTATGTTGGATGTTGGTTCATGTGTTTGAGGACTAGATGGATGATGGACGTGGTTATGGATTATGTGTGGATTTATGAGACATATATGTGGATTTCTGTGATATAAATGTGGATTTGTGCGATATCTATGTGCATTTCTGTTGTACATTCATATATGTGCTTTGGAGAGTGCGATATGTGAGGCAATGCAGCAAAAACCACAAAAAAAAAAGCATGTTACCCAGCTTTGCCGACGCCCGGCGATCGGCAAGCTGGCCGGGTAACATGCCGCGATTTTCTCCGGCTTTGCCGACCGCCCGAGGCAAGGGCAGTTGGCAAAGCCCTTTGCCGACTGCCTTTTCCCAGCCGGATATACCCTGTCAGGATGGCCAAAAAAAAAAAAAAAAAAAAAAAAACTTTGCCGATCGCACGTGTCCAACTCGGCTCGGCAAAGGCAAAGAAACGGCCGACGTCCGGTTGACGGTCGGCGCGTTTCCTTTGCCGTCGCAAGTAGGAGGTCGGCAAAGGCCTTTGCCGCTGCCGACACGTGGCGATCGGCAAAGGCAAAGAAGGTCTTTGCCGACCCAGCCTTTGCCGCCTGCTCTTTGCCGATTGCCACGTGGAAAGCAGGCGGCAAAGAGGTTTGCCGATGGCCTTTAGCCGACTGCGCTTCGGCGTCGGCAAACGGCGTTTCCAGTAGTGGATACTTATGCAGTCGGCAAAGACGGCGTTTCCAGTAGTGGATACTTATGTAAAATGTTGTTGTTCCTTTGAAGTACAGTTATACTTCCTCCATTTTTAAAAGAAATGCACATCTCGTATCTTAAAAAGTCAACCAATTTTAAGTTTAATAATTAGATATGTGCATATAGAGCCTACTATACATATATTTTGATATCTTATTTAATAGTTTTTTTCTAGAATCATTGGTAACATGAATAGATATGTTAGACAACAAAATAAAATGGATATTCAAGGATGAATGCATTGTATTCTATACGTTTAGAATATATTGCAGCAGGATCTAAGGTGTCATTTCATAGTTACTTGTGTAGATTGTTGTCACAAAATTTCAAAAATTCAGGCACTGACATCCATATATTCGATTATATGCTTGCGTATTATATATTAGATCTATTTGCGTTCGTAGGATGAGCATCGAACGGGCCGGGGCACTGGCTTCTCGATCCGTCTTGCCGCCGCAAAGGTTGATTGCCATGTGCCCACTTGACGACAACATCCAAGAGAAAACAAAGGTGGTCAACCATCAAACTATTCAACCATGACGGAACTCTCACATCAGCCGTGACTATGCCATCATCATCATCATGTAGGAGTAGAATATAAACTAAGCGAAGCTACCTCTTTTCTCCCTTATCACTAAGCTAGAAAAGACCCAATCAGAAAAGCCAGCAGCCCATCAATACCATGTCGACGCCGCCCGTGCTTGCGACGGCCGCCGAGGGCGCGACGCGCATCATCCTGGTGCACGGCACGGGCCACGGCGGGTGGTGCTGGTACCGGGTGGCCACGCTGCTCCGCGCCGCGGGGCACCGCGTGGACGCGCCGGACCTCGCGGCGTCCGGCATCGACGCGCGGCGGCTCCGCGACGTGCCCACCTTCGAGGACTACACGCGGCCGCTGCTGGACGCGCTCCGGGCGCTCCCGCCGGGCGAGAGGGCGGTCCTGGTCGGCCACAGCTTCGGCGGCATGAGCATCGCGCTCGCCGCCGAGGTGTTCCCGGAGAAGGTGGCCGCCGCCGTGTTCGTCACCGCGTTCCTGCCGGACTGCACCAACCCACGCTCCCACGTCATCGAGAAGGTTACCGTGCCAGACTGGATGGACACCGTCACGGATGCAGAGCATGTTCCACCCTCGGTGTTCCTGGGGCCTGAATTCCTGCGCCACAAGCTCTACCAGCTGAGCCCACCGGAGGTATCAACTCCGACGACCTTCTCGTGTTGCAAATCTGCTGATTGAATCGTTCTCATGAATCAGAAATTATCCAGTACTAATCGATTGTTGATCTCGGCAGGACTACACGCTGTCCCAGAGCCTGGCCCGGGTGAGCTCATACTACGTGCCCGACCTGCAGAGCCAGCCGCCGTTCAGCGAGTCCAGGTACGGCGCGGTGAGGAAGGTGTACGTGGTCTGCAAGCACGACCAGGCCATGACCGAGGCGTACCAGCACACCATGATCGCCGGCTGCCCCGTGGCGGAGGTGAGGGAGATCGCCGCGGACCACATGGTCATGTTCTCTGCGCCGGCTGAGCTCGCTGGGCACCTCGCCCACGTCGCCAACACGTACGCTTGATAACCAGTACCAATGTTTCGTCAGAAATGTCTCCCCGGGCGAAAATGGCAACCTACTTCTCGGAGTCGGCCGTCTTCTATATATACCAGTGGAAATGTAATAAGTTATAAATAAGAGCATCTACAATAGTTTATGCAAACTTGATAATTTGTAATAAGTTATAAATAAAAAGCCTCCAATTGGAGAGTCGATTTCGAGTTTTTGAGAAAAGAGGTACTTTTGCCAAGTCTAAATATGCTTTTGCGTTTCCCAAAATGCAAAACTCATAACTTATCGGTTTTGTGATTTTTTGGCAAAAACAAGAATCGCAAATCCTGTTTGCATAACTGTTGGAGATGCTCTAAGCCTCCAATAGAGTTTCTTTTCTAAACTTCGGTCCTTATCCACCCACACCATGGAAATTTCATCAAGACTAGAACTCTTTCGGTCAATTTGTTTTACTACTATAGATTTTGATTTCAGTTCAATTATTATGTTTTGTGCAAGGATTACTTACGAAGACCTACGGAGGAAGTACTAATTTGGTAGAGTGCTCCCCTTCCTAACTTTTGTGGTTCACTTTTGATTATCCAATAGAGTGACTTTAATGGAAGAGCAAGGTGAAAAGTAAGTGAGAATTGATCTTGAGGTGATTCTATTCATCCTGAGGAAGGAGTAATTTGGTAGAGCGCTCCACATCTAATTTCATTGCACTAATTTTATTATTTCTAACGTGCCCCCTTGTTTCCATGGTTAATAACTAGCTAGTTAAACGAAAGACGATGTTCATGAATCGAAAGGGTTGGGCTGTGGTATTGGCTCGCCATAGAGAAATAAGAAATTGCAGATATGAAAATGATTTAAGAAATTACAAACACACACGACTACAAGACTATATCATAGGAAACTTTACCCTCAAAAGCACAATATCCATTATATAATATTACAAGAAAGAAACATATAACAGTTATTGATGTCTTTGGTATCACACCTCTTAATATTTTCGCAGAGCACTAGTGGGAGATAAATTACTTAAATGGAATGAATTGGTCACTAGAGTTATTTTTGTGCAACTTGATGAACAAGTAGACTCCATAAAATGAACCCCTACTAGTAAGGGGATGTTTACTGTTTGAAAGCTCTTTGAAAGCTTAAGATTCCACTAAAAGTGTTGGAAGGATGATGAAAAGTGTTGTTATTGTAACATTAAAGGGACCATCCAACATTTCTTTTTTGAGTGCCATGTAGCACATTTTATCTGGAGGATTGCTCATATAGCCTTTGGTTTACAACCACCAAGAAATATGACCAGTTTTGTCCAAACATGGTTACAACACGTAGACTCAAAGTTGCAATCTCAAATTCAAGTAGGAGCAAGCACAATATTTTGGTCTATATGGTTGACTAGAAATGATGTAATTTTTTTAAAAATATTTTACTCCTATTTACAGGTTATTTTTAGAGCGACTCACTAGACACGGTTCTGGTCCACACTTCGAAAAGAGGCCAACCAACCAAATTTGAAAAAGACATGCGGGCGATGGAGACTATAGTAATGGAGGTTTTCACCAAGAATGGATGGTTGCATTCTAATAGACTTACAACTTAATTTTATTTATATAGTCTCCCATGCTTTTGATGTTTTTTGTGAGCTTTTATTCATCAGCTAATGGCTAAAACATTGTAATAATGAATGGTTTAGTGTAAAACTCTTGCAGAGGCCGGAATATATGAAATTCCTTTATTAAAAAAACAAGACTATATCTTAAGTGTCTCATCGATAAAGATAAGTAGAACAAACATTATAGTAAACACAATCATTTGTCTTGTTCGCTTGAACTTATCAATTATAGTTGTTTTTCACAACATACTAGTATCAAATGTATTATCAGCCGTAGAAACCTTCAGCCGAACAACCCGTGAAGGAGTAGATTGTTTCAATTTCATACTGAAATTTGAATTATATTGTAATTGTTCATGTTTATGAAAACTCATGTAATAATATTCGTCTTGTTTCGCTTAAATTTATCAGGCTGAGTTATCAGTTATAATGTTTTTCTTTCATAGTAAAACAAAATCAGTCGGAAACATTCGAGTAAACAACCCAGTGATGATGGGCTACCAATGGAGCACCGTGAATATCGCACTTAATTTATTGATTTCTAACAATACAACACATGTTCAGCTCGAATTATCCGGACATTTTTTTTTCCTGAACACGAGTATGATCCAAGTAAGAAATCAATAACCTGGGCACCACCCCAGCGGCCAACGGCTTTGACCCCAAAGCCGGGTTCGTAGGGATGGCCAATAGGGGGAGAAGATGAGTGGACGGTGGAAGACTGAAGGGCTTCTTCTCGAGTCTCTCCCTTTTCAAATTTCGAAATGCACTCGGTCTCTACACTTTCCAAACCCTAATCACCTCGCTCGAGTCGTGACTCCCCAATCCGGCCTCCGCCCTCCGCCCTCAGGTGCTCCTTGCGCGGCCGCACCGAGCGCAGGGCGCCGGCCGTCGTCGTACGCGCCTCCGCAGCCCGCCCCAGGCCCAGCCATCACCACCTCGCGCGCGCCGCCCAGAGAAGCTCAAGCATGGTTCGATCGCCCGCCGAGGAGGAAGGGAAGGATGCTGCCGGCACGAGTTCCGGCAGCTGGCCACGCACCCGCCGCTACGCCGCGGGGGATGGGGTCGAGGTCCTCTTCACGGGACGGGGCTTCCGCGGCGCGCGCTACGAGGCCACCGTCACCGCGCGCCTCCGGGGCTCGGACCGCTACAAGGTCGTCTACTCTCAACTCCTCAAATGCCGCGGCGGCGCCCCACTGCAGGAGGCCGTGGCAGCCTGCGACGTGCGGCCGAGACCGCCGCCGGCGCCGCCGGCGCACGAGCTGGAGCTGTTCGATCTCGTGGAGGCGTACCACGACGACGGATGGTGGCCGGGCGTCGTGTCCGGCATCCGCCCCAAGCGCCGGAAGCGGAACCAGAAGATGTTCGCCGTGACGTTCCCGCTGTTCCGCGAGTTAGTGGAGCTCTCGGCCTCATTTGTGCGGCCCAGGCGGGAGTTCGTGTACGGAGCCTGGATAGATGCGCAGGAAGTGGTGAGTAAACACCATGCCTGCTTTGCTTTGTCGCATGGAAGCTTCCTTTTGATTTATTAGCACTCCAGGTGCAACAATTTTGCACTAGCTGGAAGCTTCACAGGAAACAGTTTAGTCCCTGCTTAATTTTGGTGAAAATCCCCAAAATCCAAACAGTGACTTGGGAATTTTAAGTTTCCGTCACTCTATGATATGATATTACTAAGAAACATATTCTCTGTTTCAGTTTTGGGGATTAATTTTATTGCATATCAAACTTATCTACTATTTCATCAAATGAAAGCACATAACTATTCTGCAAAAAAAAAAAAAAAACAGTTTCTGTACTGCATGCACATGAGCTAGTTCTTGCATTTCTTAGGCCTAAGCATGCTCCATTGCTTTAGTGTGTTAATTTAATGACATGCTGATCAGCTGATGCAAACAGGTAGGCAGTAGCCTCTTAAAAAGTTTTACACACAAACTATCTGCCTGTTGGTGCTGGGATGCTTAACCATGCAAGCGATGAAGCCAAACAGTATCTGGAATGGAAAGACTAGTGAGTAGTGAACACCTATTCACTAAATCATGGCAAGTTATGGATTGTAACTAGGTGATAATGTTTACTTCTCAAACTGCTCAGTAGCCATTTAGCTTAGTTTAGACTGTAGGGTTATCTAAGACACCAAGTTCACGTGCTAAGAGAGCATTTGCACTGAAGCCTAAAGAGCACCATGGCATTTTTAGTCTGCAAAATAAATTATCTTGCGGTTTTGGTTAACTTAGCTTTGCTGAAAACAGACTGACTGCTTCTTTTCACTAATTTGGATGCAGCTGCGAGGGATACCACAATATGCAGAAGGAAGCTGCGCAGAAGTGATGTGTGATAAACAGGGCAGAGTTTGGAGGCCGGCTATTATCAAGAAGATGGTCGGCAGTACCAACTATGTTGTTAGCTATGGAAATGAGGAGAGCTCCATTGAGGTTCTCCACACAAAGTTCATTCGGCCAGTACCTGAAAAAATGAAATTGGAGTATGAATTGAAGCCCCTGGCAGAGGTGAAGTGTTTTACCAGTTAATCATTGTGTTATCCATGATCTTACACATGCCTTGAGTCTACTTCTAAGTTGTTGTTTCTATTGCTTCACATGATTGCAAGTTTGCGATATCTTTGTTTGGATGTGTTGCTTGCAATGTGTTGTGTTGTTTCAAATGATGATTATATTTATCCCAATTCTCTGTACTAATAACCCTTTTTTGTTTACTAGAAATATGCCAAGAAAAGAAATTATTCAGATTCTGGCTATTCACCGGAGTTCTCTACACCTGGTGGAAACAATGATCAGTATAGTTTAATCCCTCACAAAAGGGTGAGGAAAGAAAATGCTCAAATGGAACAGGTGCACTTGAGGCACTCTTTAAATCTCAGGCAAGATACAGACATCTCATCATTAAAGGATGTTATATGGATATGGAAATACCTTCTGAAACCATGTATATAGGTTGAAGAAACTAGAGATTGCAAATGGGGAAGAGCAAATACTGGAAGCCAATGCAGTGGAGAAGTTAATCTGTACACTGTGTGATGGAAAAGGGAGGCACTCCTTGCCAAAGGTACACACTGTCTTGTTTTGAATCCTTTCTTCTTTCTGGCACCAAAATTTCAAAGTATTACTCACTTCACCAGCATTGAAATGTGTGGGAAGTTATTTTAGCACAAGGTTCGTGCATTTCTCAGATAGCTTTCTTCTGTATCATTCATTTTTTAGCTTTGTTCCAACTGTTATCATGCAGACATGCACCTTTTTGGTCCCTGATTCTTCCTCAGTACTGATTCAGATTCCTTGCTGTTTTCATATGGTCATGTAATCTAGGCACTTGCTAGTAAGAGAAAGGACCTTTCTGTTTCTTCACTGGATGATGTTATTGAAACTGGTAGCAAGTACAACTTTGGTGGTGTTGTTGTGATCAGTGATGACTCTAGCCATGAAAGTTATATTGAAATCAGCGACGATTCTAGTTATAAACCAATCAAAATGCAAAGGCGAATGAATCTCCCAGATGATGAACTCCATTCCAATCACTTATTACATAATAATCAAGCACCACCTTCTCCATCAAGATTGTGGCAAGCACAGAATCCTCAACATTATCTTCTGCCAGATGCATCAAGACATTCTAAAGAACAGGCATATAGAAATGTGTTATCACAGTCCATGGAGCCATTGAAATCATCACAGGATCATTCCCACAAGGATGGTGGGCAACAAATTCCTTTGCCTGGTTGCCAGGTCCAGGAGTTTCTTGGAAGGAATGAAGCAGTAGAAGCACAACTGTTGGACCATCTTCAGTTAGAAAACGTGTTAATGAAAATTGATGATTCTGAAGCTGGAGGCGAAAACCATGAAATGTGCCAAAAAATTACAGAGGTAGCAGCTCTTCTAGCATTTCTCTTTTTTCCTTTTCCCCACTTTGAGATATTATACATATATGAATATCCTTTTTGATTGTCTAGCATTACTATATATCTGAATACCAACGCAGGTGGACAGTTGGGTGGCTGGTACTTCCATTGAAGGAGCAGGTAGTGGTTTGACTAGCCCTAGGATTTAAGTTGTTCTTGTTACAAGCATAAGCTTGAGTTACACTAGTAAAGCCTGTCTAATCAGATGCAAATATTATCAGCCAATCAGAAGACTGTCAACCAATCATATGGTGGAGCCTTCCCAATTGGGAAACTAGAACCATCTTCGTCTACACTACAGGATTTTGAAGGCAATCTCTTGTGCATTGAAGCCCCTAACGATAAACAAGTAAATATTCTTTCTTTTCTCATATATCACAACCATCTCTTTCCAATTTTGTCCACCCATACAATGGGAGAGGCGTGAACCTAGAGCTACCAGTCCATTTTCCTATGGCCCCTTTTGATTTTGTTTGTATCTATTGATGTTTCTGTGTACAGATAGATACAGAAAACAAAAAAACAGGCATTTCACCTGAGGAGGCATCAGCCTTCCTAATCGAAAAATTAGAACCACCTTCATCTGGACAAAAGGGTGTCAAGGCTGACCTCTTGTGTATTGAAGCCTGTAACGATAACAACGTAAGTACTCCTCTTTGCCACAATCAGCTAATTGCCAGTTCCATATAGCCCCTTTTGGTTTTCTTCTAGTTTATTGAATTCCATGTAATTTTTCAATCACTCTGCATCTGTTGATGATTCTATCAGCAGCTGGAGATAAAAAACGAAAGAATGGGTATGTCTCTTGTGTCAGCAGAAGGGTTTCACCTGGAAACCTGTACGAACTGTAAGTCTTGCAAAATCAGAATGGTAGTTTTTCTTTTAGTGCATTGATACACTGACTGACAGGACTAACTGTTTCCAGCAGCAATTGTATCATATACTGAATGCAATGCATCATCGCAACAACCTTGGGGTCAACCTCTAGAACCTGTTTCCGAGAAATCAGCAGGACCATCTTGGTTGCTTCATCCAGGTGTGATGGCGGATATGTCAGCATTCATGCCACTGGCAGTGCCTAACAGCAGCAATCTTTCTCCAGTGTTCTCAACAACTTCCTTGCTGCTGATGCCAAACAAAATGGAGGTCTTTGAGAAGCTACCACAGAATCCACACTTCCGTAAGGCGTGGAATTGTCCTCCAGAACTTCGTAGCGGAAGAGCCATAGGACTTATGGTCTCTTTTGCAGACATGGCCGAAAGCATAAAGAACATGAGAATAGAGGACGAACCACGACTTTATGATGAGAAGATGAGGATCCTGCTAGATATGGAGGAAGAGGACGGGTTTGAAGCTGGCCCCCTGAAGGTCCGCCTCCATAACCTGCTTTGTACAAGGACTTGCCAGATTAATCTCAAGAGCAGGAAACTAAGATTAGAGAAGGAGATATTTCAGATAGAAGTAAAAAACTGTGAATTAGAGCAGCGACTCAAGGTGCTTGGCATGTTCATCGTGGGGATTGAAGAGAACAAATACAAAGAGATGAAAACTTCACTTAACATGCAAAAAACAGAAAATTGTTCATCTATTTCAAGGCTCCAAGCCGATTTGTGTCAAGTTGTGGAGTCACTCAAGTATGCTGAAGCTGATTTTTGTAGTATTGCTACTGCACCGTGGCAATCAGATGATCGACCTTTGGCTTTGCTGCGGTAATCTTGCTCAGCTATTATGGGAGGTAGGTAATCCTTCTCGTCTACACTTGATCTGTTGAAGTATCTATGTATGCTTTCTTCATAGATCTGAGAGAGAATGTTCTTCAGATATGTGTATTTTGAGTCTTAATGCTTGTTGCTCTCTTTAGTTATAGCTCATAGGCAATGTTGCAATTTGTGAAGTTGAATATTTTATGTGATATTTTCAGCAATTAGAAGACATTTTATTATTTTTTTCTCTCGAACATGATGTAATAAGAAGATAGAAGTGAACAACACTCATACAAGCTCATTAGGACATGGTTTTACATGATCGACTAGCCAGGAAACAACAAACTTGGACTAGTGACATAAACACCACACTACGGCCAACTATGTCTAAGACCCCTTAAATTTACAGAAAAGCTATGTTACTCGGGTGATTCATTTGCCTGTCACTAGAATTTTGGATCGTTTGATTTGTTCTTGACTGCATCCTGGCCTTCGGTTTTCATGCATGAATGCTGCACTGCTTTAGGTGGATTTCGAGTGGGTCCCACTTGCCAGCAGATTTTTTTTTTGAAACGCGCCACACAAATTACTTTTTCGTGAGTTTGAACTGTTCCTTTCTCTTGTTGCCTGGCTGCCCCTTTCTCTTCTTCTCCGAAGGCTATGGCGGGACCCGACCTTTGCCCTTGGCGATTCGTCTTCTTGAGTGAGTTCATCCTCAGCTTGCATAAATCTTGCAAATCAATCAGCTCATGATTGTGGTGATTTTTTCTTCATTTTCACGGTCTATTTCATGCGTTCGACGCGCCTCCCTTTTCTCGCTTTACAGGTGATGAGGAGCGCAGCTCCGTTGTCATCCGTTGAAGATTGCTGTTGATTTCTAGTTGTATATGTTGTTTTCTTTGAGCAGCACAACTTGGGTAGCACACAGCCCAACTGCACAGCTTTCCTTGCCGCTCTTCCTCCTCCCATTTGCTCTTCCTGTTCGCATGTTGGTAGATTCGTATGCTCTAGGGTTAGGTGGTTACCCGCCGGTTGACGTATCCGCACTCCCGCCAGACCGCCAGCACTAGGAGGCACCAAATCGATTCAGTTACTCTCCCTCACCTATTCCCCACCGGCAGCAGCACTCCAGGGCGGCGGCAGGGACCCAGCATGACCACATCTCTTCCTCCGGCCTCCATCCATTTCAGGTTCCGGCCTCATCGCCTCCAACCACACATCTCCGTGCACTCCTGACACTTATGTTAGGTTCATTGCTATTCAGTTAGATTGTAACTTCTTGTTTTCTTTTTGGACAACAAACGATTGTTTTTTGACCGAAGTCAGCAAGGGAAACCCCAGCCTATTTTTTTTAATCTTTTAATAATGCAGACCTGTTTTACAACAAACGATTTCATTAGCAGCATCTAGCTGTTAGGGAAAGTAAAACTTTTGTCAAACATAGATTTTGGTTTCAGGAGCTAAATAAGAGAAATCACTATATATTTATGCAGAGCTTCACACAAGTACATGAATTGCACGACATCTTTGTATGTATAGAACAATATATACGTTCCCAAAAAACCATCTAATTCTGTACTTGAGTAACTGCTGGTTGTGGTTATTGAGATACTTGACAGAATGAATTGCTGAATTCTGTTGGACTTACTTTGAGAATTTTCCTTCTCTCGCAATGCTATGTTGATTTGGAAGGCCTACACACTAACCAATCTATTGTCCCTTTGGCATTGCCCAAATGCCCACTTCAGTTTTATGTGCTGATTTGTTTTGGTAAATTTTCATATTATTTATGGTTGTTTACTTGTTTCACACCACTAGTTTTGGTATAATTCACTTAATGTAGTACTGTAATTTGTCTTTTTTAACTTCTAATACTACTTCTGGTGCAAAGCATGATTTGCCAATTTTCTCTTATTGGATTGTGATAATGTATATATTTCACCTGTATAAAGCATGTGAGCTTTGTTGCTATATTTATCAATGCATTTGTAAGCTGTGGCTGCTCTGGACTGTCTACAGTTGCAGCACAGCAGTAGTTGCAGTAAGATCCTCTTATTCTAATTTCTTCTCAAACCTTTACTTTGTTTTTTGAATTTTGTACCTCATGGTGTTCAAGCTTTTGGTTACAGCCTGCTTAGGTTTTTTTGTTGAGGCAATTTTATATGATTTTTAACTATCAGTGACCTGAAGATGAAGGACACAATCCTGAAGCTGGAGGAAGGCTTGAAGGCATGGTGATCTGAAGACCCGACACACAGCTTATCTGTTTGTGTCTGGGTATCAAAACGGTGGAGGTGCTTTTGGTGTAAGATATAATCTGCTGCAAACCCAATCTTCTCTTCCTAATGCAGTCAAGGAGCAGGTAGAAGGTCAGTTCTTGCTGTCCAATGTCCTTGCACTGTTCAAATATGGCAATAGGCCAATCTAGGAGTCGGTAGAGGCACATCAACCATGCCTTGGCTGATCTAAGCATAGTACTAGAGTTGGAAGGGCTGTAGTCAGCCATACTTTGTGTACTTCGAAGTTGGTAGAAGTCTTGTATAAATGTGTATGCAATGCAAAGAGAAAAAGGCAGCTCTTGCCACCACATTCAGGCCTTCAGTTTTCAACCAACGCTGAAAACAGAGGAGAGAGGTGTTTGCATGTGTTCTTGAGCTCAGGCTCATTTTCTACCTTGGTTCAGGGAGAGGGAGAGGAGTGATGAGCTTGCTGCTCACCTGGTCCTTGTGTGCAGGGGCCAACATTTGAATTACTCATTTTTCCATAGATTCTGCAGCTGCCATCCATATTAATCATTTCTCCTTTTTCGTGTTTTGTTATTTTCTATTTTTATATGTTTGGTAATTGAAGGTCCAAGTAATTCAGTTATTGGCTATCCATTTGGTATGTTTCTTTCATCAAATGGCCTTTTTTTTTTGCTTTGTTTATTGTTTTGTCATGCTTCTATTTGGTATCTGTTTGGATTATCAAATTTGGTATATGTTTCTTTCATCAAATGGCTTTTTTGCTTTGTTTATTGTTGTCTTGCTTCTGTTTGTTCTCTGTTTGGATTATCAAAATTGTCTTGCAAAGTTTTTGTATTGTGCAATGCATAGAAATATTTTGTTTTTGTATTATTTTGATATGTTTGGTTAATCAATTGGCCTTGGAAAGTTTTTGTTTTTTGCATTGCATAGTTTTTGGTTTTTTTGCATATTTTTAGTATGTTTGGTTTCTCAAATCGCCTAACTATTTGTATTTTGCAATGCATAGAAATATTTTGGTTTTTTTATTTTTGACTTTTTTGGATCAAAATGGCTTGAAGGTTTTATTTTTTGTAATGCCTATTTCTTAATTTTGTTTATTTTTTTCTGCTTTTGTCTTGCAAATTTTACTTTTGTACTGTATTTTAGTTCACAATTTAAGTTAGTTAGGGAATGTAAATTTCGTGTGATTGGAGCCTTTATTTCACTCGAATTGTGTCTGTACTTAGTTGTAAGTTATCCAAGATTATTTGTGTGGCCATTGGGTCTGAATTACACATATTTTTTTTTTGTTCCATTTGTGTGGTTTTCCCCCTTAATAAATTGCTTGAGTGCTCAAATGGGGTCAAATCACTAAAGTTCCAAATATATAGATCCTAAATTTAGAAGTTTTTCCTTTTTTTTTTCAATAAACAGAGGTAAGCTTGGTTTTAGGAAAAACGCATCGAAACTGTATCCACTCAAACTATAAAATCCTCTAAGAGCAACTCCAACAGATTATGTGTGGCCTTTGATTTGATAGTTACAACAGAGGTCGATCGATAGCTGATCTTGCTAGCATTTCTCTTCGGCAGCCATGGCGGGCTGCGGCTGCTCCGCCTGGCTGCTGGCCGGTGCCGAGGCCCACATGGCGCAGACGAGGTAGGCGACGAGGTTGACAACGCCAAGCACGGCCAGCAGCCAGTAGAAGTAGTCGAGGCGGCTGTGGTTGATGGTGTCGCCGAGCCACCGCGTGCAGCTCTTGACGAGCGAGACGAGCGCGCTGCTGAGGAAGAAGCCGAGCGAGAGCGTGGTGAGGAAGAGGCCCGTGCTCATGGTCTTCATGCTCTTGGGCGACCGCGTGATGAAGAAGTCCAGCTGCCCCGTGTAGATGAACGCCTCGCCGGCGCCCACCAGCAGGAACTGCGGCGTCAGCATGAACACGCTGATGGGCAGCGACCCACCATGCCCTGCGCCGCCGCCACTTGTGGCAGCGACGGCGAGGCGCTTCTTCTCGCAGATGGCAGCGGCGGCCATGCCGACGATGGAGAGGACCAGGCCGATGCCCATCTTCTCCAGGTTCGTGAGCCCCTGCCGGCCGGCCACGAGGCTCCGGCAGAACGGGACGAAGACGCGGTCGTAGAAGGCGAGGGTGAGCATGATGGCGCCGACGAAGAAGACGGTGAGCGAGGCGGCTGGGATCTCGAAGCCGCTCATGCGCCGGTCCATGGTCGTCGCCTGCTCCACGGAGAAGGTGATCATCTGCGCGTAGATGGTCCAGAACAGGATCGTCGTCGCCCACACCGGCAACAGCCGCGCCACCATCTTAACCTCCTCCACGCGGGACACAGAGCACAGCTTCCACGGGTTCGGCGACGGCCGCCCGTCGTGACCCACCTCGTTGTCGTCGTCGCCGGCCATCACCGCCGCCCTGTCCAGGCACGGGAACTGGG
This sequence comes from Themeda triandra, assembly GCA_018135685.1. Taxonomy (NCBI): domain Eukaryota; kingdom Viridiplantae; phylum Streptophyta; class Magnoliopsida; order Poales; family Poaceae; genus Themeda; species Themeda triandra. The sequence continues at coordinate 281,293 of JAENPR010000688.1, read as the reverse complement.
TGGTGTGGGGGATGCGCGCGTGCTCGGGGCGGTCCTCGTAGAGCGCGGAGACGGTGGGTGGCTGCTTGACGATGTTCCGCTTCCGTGCGGCAGCGACGAGGACCTGGAGGATGTGCACGATGGGGCTCCCAGAGCTGCGCTTGTAGCGGTACCGCCTGGTGCCTGACAGGAAGACGGCGATGGCGACGAGCATGGCGCCGGCGCAGATGCCGTAGGCCCAGCTCCGGCCGACGTGGTCCTGGACGTAGACGAAGACGGTGACGGCGAGGAGCGTGCCGACGCTGATGAAGAAGAGGAAGCGGTTGAAGAAGAGGCTCATGGCGGCGCGCTCTCGTGCGTCGCGCTCGTCGAACTGGTCGGTGCCGAAGCCCGAGACGCTGGACTTGACCCCGCCGGTGCCGAGCGCGATGAGGTAGAGGCACACGTACAGGACGCCCATCTGGAGCCCCGTGGCCTGCTCGCACGGCCCGGCCGCGCCGGGTCCGCACGGCGGTGGTCGCAGCTGCCTCACCTCCGTGGACACCGCCAGCAGCCCCGTGCCCTGTCATGTGTGCGCACGTGCATCGATCATCTACCATGCCATGCCAGAGCACCAATCGAGTTGCAACGTAGCATGCATATATAGTAGGAGTACTTACGATGGCTTGGACGAGGGCGAAGATGGCGATGGTGAGGTATCGTCCTAGGAAGGAATCGGCAAGGAATCCACCAAGAAAGCAGAGGAGGAAGGAGGTGCCCATGAAGTCGGTGACCACGTTGGCAGCTGCGGCGCTGGGCAGGTGCATGGTGCCCGTGAGGTAGGTGACCAGGTTGACGGCGATGCCCATGGTGGAGAGGCGCTCGCACAGCTCGATCCCGAGGGCCAGCGCCGCCGCCACCCAGCCGCCCGTGCTGGACTTGTCCGCCGGGCAGCCCCTGTAGTCGACGGCGTCCTGCACCAGGTTGCCGCCACCGTCGCTGGTGCCCCATGCTGCCCTCTCCTGCACCTTTTTCTTCCCGTCCTAATCAAATTAAGGCACGCAAGCACACAGATCAACATGTTATATCAGCCATCAGCAGATTCAGCATTGCATGCATATATATGCAAGTACTGAGAACTGACTACGTATGTTCTGACTGTCACTACCAAATGTATCATCACTTTGCTGAGGTGCAAAACTATATATGAATGAACTACGACAGAATGCAAATATATGTGCACAGCTAAGCTTAATGGAAAATTAGCCTTACGAACCATTGGTTTGAACTGATTATTCCTGGACGATATTAGCAAGAATGTTGTGCTGACTGCCGAGCGATCGTGCAGAAGAGGACACAGCACAAGAAGGCTTGCTTTGCTATGGCGGCTCTGCAGCTAGCTGGAGAGATCGAATGCTGATGAGCTTGCTGACCTGCAGATTGGTGCCTCCTTTTATAGGCACGGAGATCAGGAGACGCGCATACGAGTCGACCGACCGATCAGCTGATCATGGAGAGGAGATCGGCCGGGCGAAAGGGACCTGCACCAGCTGACTGTATGCCCTGGATCTTTCGCCTCCCAAATTGTGGGGCAGCCTCGAGTACAATAATGTTTATACATTGATAACGCTCAAGAAAGTCTGAAGATGATGGCTGGTGTTGGTGATTGGATGAAGATCAGAAGATGATCGAGCAGCACTCGTGCTATGCTAGCTGCTCCTGAGACGTGGAAACTAAGAAAAGTGAGCAGCAGATCATGGAGCTGAGACCCGGGGGGGGGGGGTTCATCAGCTTCAGCAGGAGGGGTGTTGTCCCCCTTCATCCAAGGGAATGTTCTGGGAGCTTGAAACAGCATCTGCCGCTTCATGCCTGCATGGGACCCGTCATGCCGACTAGTGGACACAATAATGCAGATTGCTACTGTAACTATTAGTGGAGGAACGGCAGATAAGCTTTACTGATAAAGCTATGACAACTACTGCAAAACAGGCATGGGGGTGTTAAGAGGAGTAGAGGGAGGAAAAAGGAAACGATCACGGCGCTGAACGGCTGATCTTGCTGATCTGTCCACCCTTTAGCTTATTTTCATATACACTATTTGTAGGTCATGTAAAGTGATATTCATTTACATCAATGAGCTAGAAAAGCTATATACAGAGAGGCACATAAAAATTATGGGACAATTCAACTAAATAAGAACACACATTCGACATTTCTCAACCAAGGTTTTGATGAAGTATGCTTAACTGATTATATATATCTCCATCCCAAAACCAATACAGTTCTGTCTATGTGATGATATGCTAGCAAATAGTCATAAGCTTATTTGTCAGAAAGTTTTGGAACCTTGCAAACAGGAGAAGCTTATTTCTATTCTTTGAAAGTTTGAGAACACCAATAGCTACCATTGACTGTAGTTCTCAAAAAGCACGCATTACACGTTCATGAGAATACAGTGTCGATAAGTTCACCTTTTCAAAAAAAGAAAAAGAAAAAAGAAAAGAATAGAACTGCAAGATTCTTATATCAAATTAACATTGGATTGATGTTGCACAGAACTTGTAGTCCTGCATTAACTGAAAATGTTACCTTTCAAAAAAAAAAACTGAAAATGTTGGAGGAAAACTCAACTAGAGAGGCACAAATAAGGAAAATTTACAGAAAGCCCAAAATTCCTATAGATCCATAATGCATCTCAAAGGAATCAAAAGGAGTTCCATAGGGTTTTCTTGGTTCCAGAGGAGCATATAGAAAAAATTTGTCTGAATATATGAATCGCCAAGGCCAAAGTGAAAATAAAATTAACACATCACATAACAAGGAGGAGATGAAAAGGTATCAAATATCATAGGCCAGTATATATAACTTGCAAGATGTCAGAAAGGTGCTTTGCTCCTGTAGCACACCAGGTGCGAGCCTCCTCCTTGGTTTTGGCTAGCAGTGAGGGAATTGATAGGTGTTGTTTCTGAAAATTCGCGTGTTACACTCCTTTCAGATTTTCCATGTGACTAACAACAAAAGAGAGCAAAAGGCCTTTAGATGAAAGCAATGCAAAGATGAGATCTTAACCGTGGAGTATTATTCCCATTGGGGCGATGACACGTGTCCTTTACCGTGGAGTCTTATTGCCATTGGCGCGATGACACGTGTTGGGAAAGCAATGCAAAGATGTGAGATCTTAAATCGGAATAGAGTATCGGCCATGAACAAACGAGTGAACAGCACCTTCAGCTGCATCTTTCCTGTAGGATTAGAATCCTCCAAAATTCCTAAGTTTTTCCATTGTTCCACAGGTGGCCTGTTTTACTTGTGTTGGATTCATCATCAGTTCATGACACGTGAATATGTGATGCTCCTGGACCAATGCTTTGATCGATCGTCTTCGTCTGCCTACCATTTCTCCACTTTTTTTGCGGGTACTACAGAAAAAGCAGCCTCCCATTGCATCTCCTCCTCATGTTGGATCAATGCAACGCCCACCTTTTGAGCAGGCCTGTTTTCCTCCTCAAACCTGCAGGATCTGATCTGACCTTACATTATTTGCCGTTTTTATACTGTGTATAAACCTCCTGCAAAAATGTACAGTATATGAATGGGCAGGCTGTTCCGATCCTCACGCGGAAAAGGTCGATGGAGCTGCATCTTTTGGTCCAAATTCAGAAAAAGTAGGGTATTTGCCTCCTACTGATCGATGCTGACAACTTGTCAATTGCAAGCCTTCCAATCTAGACTCTAAATCCTACACATGCACATTATCAAAAATTGCTTCCATTCATAGACTCCAAATGTTAGGCATGTACAGTTGGCAGATTCTGCTTTGATTGCTGTTGACCAAATAAGCAGTTGTTGAAATAAAAACTTTGCAAACAAAAAAAAAACTATAGTATAGAAGAAATTTTAATAAGTATTTTGTAGAGATGACTAATCTGAAATAAAATGAAACATTTTGTTCATCAATTGTCAAAATTTAAAAAGATTGAGTCTAGTATATAAGGTAGTATATCAAGCAATAAAAATATGTATGTGAAAAAATTGCTACTACGGCTAATGTTTTTCCATTGCATTATCTGTATGTAAATATGTCTCTTGTTCTTTTTTTTAGAATTACACAGTACAACGCAGACGCCTATAACACGCATGCACACTCACCCCTCTGAATACACGTGCGTAAACCCTACCCCTATGAGCACCGTTGTGCCTCGTTGTCGACGAGAACGTAAACCCTACCCCTATATGAGCATTGTGGTGCCTCGTTCTCAACGGGAACGTCACTTACCACTTATAACGCATAACTTGGTGGGTAGCATTCCACTGGACCGTCCTACCATTGGACTACAAGTCTATTCACAAATATGTCTCTTGTTCAATAACACCTATAGCTTGATTTAATAGTAGCGGCACTAGCTTACTCACAAAATAGCCAATGCAAATAAATAATCAATTACTTGTGGCTTCCATATTTTTGTACCGCTTATTAGTCAACAAACATGTGACCTTCAAGTTAAATGTTAAGATATCAGTACACATATATGCAGAAAGTGGAAGCAGGCGCCACCCTTGTATATAGTTTATGATTTTTGGAGGAGTTGAGGACACTAGGTGGTAGTTCCGTCTGGATGGTCTGCAAACTGCCGGTGCCGAGAGACCCACGAATAGCTCCATCGATCAGTACGTGCTTGCCTTCTAATTTCCCGCTATTTCATTTCGACCTAACCTACCAAGGAATGGCCGGGAGAGATAAGAACATAGTAAGGTTCTTAATTGGGGGGGGGGGGGGGGGGGGGGGGGGGGATGGGATGGATAGAACGCTTGAGAGGAATAAAACTGTCGATACCTCTTGTTCATGATTGTTAATTTTGTTCTCTGTGTATACACAGTTTATACCTTAGTTTGTTGCATCAAATCAGGAGCCGGCGCTAGGGTGAATAGGAAACCGCAGCCGCCACCCTTGCATAGGCCCTTGGCGTCACTTGGCCCCCTCTCCTTCTCCCTCTCTTATGCCAGGGGTAAAAAAAAAGGAGAAGGGACCCATCTCTCATTCCCACAGTTTTTACATCTAGTTTTTTAGGGTTTAGTCCAAATAAATCCATCATCTAAATCAAATAATTTTCGGTCAGGATCTTGTTATGTGCGATGACTTCGGTGATTGTCATGATGATGAAATTGCCATTGCAGACTCGGCAAACCACCAATTTGTGGTCATTATCTGCAAGAGGAGGAGTGTTCGTGGGCTCACCCAAATATTTCATTTTCGCGGTTTTTACATCTAGTTTCTTTAGGATTTAGTCCAAATAAATCCATCATCAAAATCAAATAATTTTTGGTCAGGATCTTGTTATCTGCGATGACTTCGGTGATTGTCATCACGAAATTGCCATTGCAAACTCGGCAGACCACCATTTTGTTGCCATTATCTGCAAGAGGAGGGGTGTTTGTGGGCTTACCCAACGAGTATAGTTTCTCCTGGTCATCGATCTTGTCGTTGATGTCCGCGGAGAGGAAATTAAGGATCGAAGGTAATGAATTAACATCATATGTTGTACCTAACGATGCAACTGTTGATATTATTTCATTGGTTCAGATACATTTTGAATTGGTTCCGAAATGTTAGATCTTGCATGTCCAATGCATTGGGGTTGACTGCTGCATCTAGTATAAGGATTGCATTTTTTGCTTTGGTGTTCAACAACGATGTGTTCATCTAGAGCATTGGTTGTATTGAGAAAAGCCTCTACAAAAGGAGGACAATGGAAGAATCTGTATAGACTACTGTGCCTTATTTATTTCAGATTTTTTTCATATGTAATTTGGGATGTAATGTGTCAAGTTTTAATATAATCCACCCTTCCCTTAAAAAAAACTTAGCTTGTTGATCCATGGACATTATACTATACGGGCATTTCTCATGCTTGGGAATATAATTAACTATATTTCTCATAACACACAAAAATCATTCAAGAACACTTAGGTCGACATCAAAGCTATTTGAAACAACATGGATCTTCCCTTCTAACGTCCTCCGGCAATCGGTAGCAATCTGTATCCTATTTGGAATAGTCAATAAGCTCCAATAGGTCATTATCTGGAGAACTATATATAAGCAACAGTACTGGAGCTCACCAACATTTGCGATGAGATCAGCTGGTTCCTCCTGAACGAAGTACTTAGTAGGGATGGGAAGTATTTTGAACTTGATGATGAATTAGGGAAACCAAAGTACAAGGATCTCGTAGATATTGACAAGCTAGAACTGAGCCATGATGATTTTTAGTAAGCTAGAGTTGGGATTTTTAATAACAAGTATATTTGTTGATGATTTTTAGTAAGCTAGAGTTGGGATTTTTAGTAACAAGTATATTTGTTGATGATTTTTAGTAAGCTATGCTTGAGTCATTAGTTTTGGTTGTGATTTATATTTAAATCGCACGGTTTTTGGTCCAGGAATTATTTAGCGCCAAAATCTGATTTTTGGTGCCAAAATTATGTTGGCGCCAAAATTTGTTGGCGCCAAAATTTGAACGTTTAAAACAATTTACAAGGTCGGCTTGTATAGACAGCCGCCTAAGGAAAAGGTTATCACAAAGCGGTTTAGCTGTACAAACCGCCTGTGCAAAACTGTTACATAATCGACCAATTATAAAGTGCGCTTGTACAAAGAACTTATACACAAGCGGCTCAGCTACAGAATCCGATAGTGTTAACCATCTCTGTAAGCGGTCTGCAAAATAGCCCGCTTGTGTAAATGTTGGTTACACAGGCGGCTGCCATAAAGCAACCGCCTGTATAGAAAGTTCTCTAGAGGCGGATATTGGGTGGCCGCTTGTATAGTTATATTTTTACACTAGCGAAATTTACAGCCGGTTGTTGCAACCGCTGGTAAAGTCATATCTAGAGCCGGCAGTGGTAGAGCCGGCTGTACTAGTGAGTGTCCACCTTACAAAGTGAGAGTTGTGAGCGGTTGATGAGAAGAAGGCTCTCTATTGTTTTCTCAAAAGATGGTCTGCACATTTCAAGCTAGCTAGCGTATATTGCTTCAGTTTTCTTGACACAACAGCTCTGGACCTTAATATTTAGGGTTTTGCTACGGTACTCCGAAATGACTATGAGCCATTCATTAATTTTGATCCGACGGTTACAATCACCTCTTACTTCCTTGAAGGTAATATGTGAAATATAATTTTATTTTAATTTATTAAATTAGATAAATAAGGAAAGATTTCGATATCATTTTATCTAGATTTGTTGGATGCATGCATTATTTGACAAATATGGTGTTTTTCGTAATTATATATTTTGATTACCATTTATTTTTGTACGTGACTTACATGTGTGTATAGCGTGTGTATACGTGTTTGTGAACGGCCAGTAATGGGAGTACGTGTACACGTTACTTGCATGTGTGTGTTTAGCATGTGTATATGTGTTATATGGCTGGCTGGTAAAGTGACTTGTATGTGTGTGCAATGAATTACTGTTTGCAACTTTTGAATCCACAAGTAAAAATATACGACTGAGAGGTTTTTGATCTATTTGTAACGTGTCATGTCATTTAAAAAAACCTTTCATGTCATATACATATAATCCTCTACCCATAATTGAACGGCTCAAATTAAAGCCTTTTCTAGTCTGGCGTGATTAGAGAGATCATGGCGCATATTTTCACGGAGAAAAATTCTCCACGCTCTCTCCTCCGGTCATTACGGGAATCTGGCAAAATTATTTTTGTCATTACGTGTGCAATGCCCCTGCTTCGTGGCCTGGTACACACGAGAAGAAAGGAAAACTACCTGTCTCTCCGATGTTTAGGGGATTTGGGAGTTTTTTCTCCTTTTCTGATTATTATTTATTCATTAGTTTATTTTATAAATTCAATAAACCAATTGTCCAGATTCATTGGAGGTATTACCTCCTAGTAGGTAATTAGTGTACCACAGCATTGCTGTCATCAATTATTGGCAGCTGAACCTGGCAGTGTTAACTTGTTCTAGGAGACTCGGAGTGGGGAAGAAAAGGTGCATGTGGATAAATGGCACCACCATGTATGTCCTGAAGTCCTGATCAATTTAAAGAGGAAATCACTAAAAGCAGTGGTGATAGAGGCATATTGGATAGGAACCAAGTTAAAGCCATATGTATTCATGTATGTATGTATATATGTATTTATGCATTCTTGCATTTGACATTTGTGTTTGACTTTTTCTGATTAATATATATCCCAATGGGTCCAGCTTTCTCCTCCTCCTCTTCATCTGTTGTGCTTATGTGCTGGACAATTGGTGGGGCTGCGCCGGGGAAGGGTCATCAGTTATCCTGACCACACTGAACTTGATAAGCGTGTGATATATGTGACCCAGCTGAGCATTACGCCGGTAGCTGGAGAAAGGGGGATAAGGCAAGACTGCATGATGGTGCTACCTGTCCTTTTCAGCTGGAATTGCTCTCTCATCAGATGTACACACCATGTGGGAGAGCATTTGGTCAGTCACAAGCGGAGATCATGAAGATCCATTCCATGCAACAAAGCAAATCATGCTTCCATATTCGTCCATACCCGCATGGCCATACAAGATATATTCTCCGTGACTTTTTTTTGTTGTCTGTTTGATGTGTCGCATGCAGGCTGCAGAGTGCATACCTGCTCATCGTCTCCTCATTTTCCGGGAAATATTCTTCAGCAAATTTATCTGTGGTGACTTTAGGTGTTTAATTCTCCGCCCGACATGAGACCTACATTCAAGTTCACGCTGAGAAATGCCAGTTTCTTTTGTATATATGTAGTTCATCTTCACTTCATGTTTGTTCCACAAATCAGTAAATTTTATTGAATTCAATTAAAAAAATTGCTGAAAATCCTTGTTAGTAGCTACTGTGGTCCCTGGATTCTAAGTTCTAAGTATCCCACCGGACATGATCAGGGGCATCCTCGCTTCAAACCAGAACCACAGGACATTAAGAAGAAGGGTATAAAACCTATGTTCACTTGATCTTATCAGCCATGGCACTGTGTTTTTCTCTCACAATAAAACAACGTCAGTCCACTTATCAGTTGCAGAAACCATCAGCCAAACAAGTCATACGAAGAAATGGACCGGCTCAAGGTTCAATAATTGAGGTTAGCACCAGCAATTAATACTGAAACATTTGCTCTCGCTTTCCATGACCTCCATCTCCTTCATCCTAATGGTAATGGGGTCACTGCAGCTCGATCACATACGGTGGCACAAGCCTAGCTTGATTTATCCAAAGCCACTTGTTCCATATTTGACTGCATCGAGCAGCTCGCAAATGGTGTTAGTTCGCTTTCGCTGGTTGCAGTCCAGTACTCCAGTCCGGCAGTCCCATCCGGGCCACCTGGCGATATGATGCTGGCTGGGATCTTTTCTTCTCTTGACTGCTACCGATCGACGATCTGCCTTTTCTTCACCGTGGGCATCCTCCATTACCTCCTGTCTCGTCACTTTCTGATCTTTAGTTAAGCAGTAAGCACGTCCCAATTACATATCTAAATATCTAGCTCTAGGAGACAAGTCCTGTCGATATCGTCACGATGTGTTAACCATTTTCTCAATTATTTGGCAAAGAGTTTGAGTTTATCCATGGCAGTAAAAGTGGAAGAATGCATGGGAACTTTTGCTCTCATTTTTCCTGGACATGTCGCTCTCATATCAGGTTCCTAATTTGATCGGATTTGTAAAGCTCACGAGCGGGATTCGTCGATTTTATAGATGAGGGACCAAAAAGAATCCCTTTGGCCAAAGTTTCGTTTCGGGACCGTACTGGTCTTTCACCTATAGGGCTATAGATAGAGAACAACAATTCCTTCTGATCACATTGCCATCTGGTTTTTAGATTGACAATGGCAAATCAACGAGTATGAATTTTATGACTTTTTAGTAAAGGTATGATGAACTGTCCCGGTTGCTACTGTTTTCCCCCCTGGCTGATACTTACATGCTTACAGACGAGACTGTGGGCCAGTTTCTAGACTACAGCTGCAGCATACAGTATGATTGATAGCCTCTTGCATATTGTAAATGTGGAATTTCCTACAGAACATTATCGATTCTAGTGGAAATCTTTCAAATACAGATAGGCTGGTGATTATTTGTAGGACAAAAATATTTGAACCTATGTAGAGTCTAGCATACCACATACAGCCGATGGTTCATGATAATGAGAAACAAAATTATATCATACCGCATACACTCAATGATCCTTTGTCAATGGTTGAGTAAGCACTAAACAGTCATATAGAGCGGTGGTGAGTGGGTGGTACGGCAATGTGTTAAGGTCCCAATTCAATAGGCCATTGTCGATATCGTTGTGGTTTTGCCCATTCTATGTCCATTCTTCATTTTAATTTAATCGATAGCTCTCTTGCCTTATTCATTTCAAAATCAAAAATAAAGAGAAACAGCATGTTCAAAGTGTATCTCTTGCAATCCTTTGTCGCCACCGTTCTTTTAGCCTTGAGATACCAGAAAATATATTTCGATTCTGGATAGGGCACACAAAGTTCAAAGATCATGGAGGTCAATCTCTACATAAGCTGTTCTGGGATGATGGTCTCGAAAGCAGTTTTCTTTTGCCCCCAAGCTGAATTGCCTCGTGTCGAACTTTGGCCAGTTGTTCGATCATGAAGCTCTTCACTGTTTCTTTTGATTCCTTACTTTCGGTATATTGCAAGGGCAGTGATGTGCTCGTGGAAGGTAGGAAAGGAGATGCTAACTATAGACATGCGCAGAAGCAACTACCTGCACCCACCATTCACATGGTCCTTGCTTCCTGCACTTGCCATTCGCATGGCACTCCTTGGTGATGGCAAGAAGAGCGGAAACACAACTCCACACGAAATCTGTAATCATAAATCCTAACTTTAAGGATCGATTTGATTGTTACCATATTCAGCATATACTGGCTCTACCCACGTAGGATTGAGCCAAAGAGACCCTCATCATCCTGAATGTGAATGGAATACCAAAACTCACAGAACAATAAGAGCTCATATGCTTCAGAGAAACAGAAGCGAAAAGATCACAAAGATGACACATTTCTGGAGGCCTTCAATGGAAAAATAAAATATTGCGGTAATGCCAACAGGTTACAAGTGGCTTCAATCTGATGCCCGGTGACACACATGATCGTCAAAAGAAATAGAGAAGCAAATTTTAGCATCCTCGGTGCTCTTTACTTGCATCATGTATTGACAATTGCACATCCAAGCGAATGTAAAATGAAACCCATTTGTGTTATAGATGTATTTCTGTTTTAACCTTCACTTCAAAAAAGTTAAAAGAATGAGATCGATATACTTCATATACATACACTGGTTTGCATGTGATCAACCTAGTGAAGCTTACATATCATTTTGAAGTAGCTAGGTAACGCGCTCATTAACACTACTAAGAGAGCATCTGGACAGCGTATAGTCATCGAAGGCACTTATTGCACAAAATTTACTACTAGGCCAAACTAAACGTCCCCTCAAATTTGAAGCTGGCAGCTACGGCAGCACCTTTACATGAGTGGCCAGCAGTCTCTTCTCCCTGTCAACCTATAATGAATTATTTGACGAACTTCCATCACTAACAAAATTATTAAAAAGACAACAGTAATTACAACTAAGAAAAAAGTTAAAACTGAATACTTCCAACAAACATTAAGATTTTGTAGCGATGTAGAGTAGTTAAACGAGAATGAAACAAGAAAACAATAGGTGAAAATACTGTGTTAGTATGCTGTACTTTGGAACTAATATCACTCGCAATCCACTAAGCGTGTGTGCATGCACCTAGCTAAGGACTCGATACTCTTATCATCATCTACATGTGCATATAGTTGAACCGTTTGAGTTCATTATTTTTTACATGGTCATTTGCTTTGATAATCCATACTATGCAGGTTCAAGGAATACAAAAGGTTGAACACAAGTGGCTAACATATTATTTCATGTCACAACACCAACTTTAGTAAACACATTGTCAGTCACAAAGTTATCACCAACCTACCATTATTGTAGCACATTTAGTGGCTAACATATTATTCATGTCACAACACCAACTTTAGTAAACACACTGTCAGTCACAAAGTTATCACCAACCTACCCCTATTGTAGCACGTTTCAAAGCATTCATGTACACACAACCAGTGGGTTTGGCAGCTGGAATGACAGCATTTTCTGATTTTTCGTCCTAGTTTTATACAGTGCTGAGAGCCAGGCTGTGATAGCCTCCTAATCAATGCAGAATATTACCCAAAATCACCCTGTTACTCCTATTAATTCATGCTGAAAGTTAAGTTATCTTAAGCAAAGGCTATGAACCTAGACACTAGCATGCATCTAGACATGCAGGATTACTTCCAACACCACTAAAACCCTTTCTTTTTAGGAATACAATTCACTGACAACCTTAGCATGCGATGCATTAACAGTAGTGCATATCTCAGTACGATTAAATCAAGCCAGGTTTTATCAGAACAAGGAGATGAAGCAGGGGCAATGATGATTGCTAGATGTCAAAAACACTCTTAAACTTATTAACAGAATACAATAGAATAGCATTATTTATTGTTTCCAATATTAATTAAATGTTATAACCTTTTTAAAGGAAATATATAGCTCCTCAGTTCAGGCGTTTAGGTACAGCACTGATTTTTCTTTTGATTTGAGATAAGCTATAAGGCTAAAGTGTAACACAACATAAGCTCTCCATGACTATGTTGTTAATTACCTATAAAAGGGTAAAGGACTAATGGAGTATTAGTGTCCAAAGAGATAGTATCTGCAGAAGTATAGTTGTTGATCAAAATGAGAAAATTCTCAAACAAACGAATTGTATAGCTCCCACAGCTTAGAATGGTCTATTTCACCATTGAATGCACATAATGAAATGTATAGATAAGATGTTTGCATATCAACACAGTAAAGTTCACATCACTGGAAGATTGCAGTATAACTTTTGGTTTTCTGTATGCCACACAAGGCAATAGCTGTAAGAGCAAGCTATTCACTACTTACTATTACTTCCTCTGATCGTAAATATAAGTCCTTCTAGATTTACCCTACGTCAAACTTTCTCAACTTTGACAACAATTATAAAATGATTATATAGATTTTCAACACGAGATTGAAATAACTAGATTCAGTATGACAATGTTTCATAATATAGAAATCCTTCCATTTAGGATAATAAATAATTTTATAAAACTCCTTTATTTAGGATAATAAATAATTTTATAAATATTGTGAGCCAAAACTAAAAAGAAGTTTGACTCAGTACAAACCTAGATGGACTTATATTTGATCAAATGAAGTGCTATTTATGTAGCCAACTGATCATTCCAGTGTCTCATTTGTGTGCTGCACTTCCACATGCCTCCTGGAAAGGATATCGCCTAGCTAGTGTGTTAGGCATGCAGCTATGCATCTCCACCAACTAACTACATTTAAAAACAAAAACACTGTTCAGACAACCACCAGCAGCTAGAGAAAGATGGAACAGGAAAACGACGTACATGTGCACCATTGATCAAACTAATGTTTCATCATTCTCTAGCTGCCAGTGTAATGTTTACAGATCGTATAGTCGAACCACGCGGGAGGTTTTGTGGCGGCGTGGGATGTCCTGCGTTTATTGGTGGTGTGTGCACTAATGCTAACCCTAGCAGGCCAAACTGGCAGCCCAATAGCCCACATCTAAGCCTCGTTGTGCAGGTCCACGAAAAGGACAGGCAGTCGCAACTTCCAGTCTGGTCGTCCACCTTCTAGTAGTCGGACGACTAGAAACCTAGTGGAGCTAATCACCTCGATTGGTTGACCAATTAATCAGACGACATGTAAACACTAACCAAACACTCTACCAACACTCGAACAAGTGTTGAGCACATAGCATTACAAAACAAAACAAGTTGTCATACAAAGCAGATAAGATTGCAAGCTCTAGAGAAAATCTTGGGCATGGCACAGAAATACATTATTACTGCTATAAACCATGTGCTGAGAAAGTTGAACCGTACCTTCCATCATTGGATAAATTATTACTGTGCTGCAGCCTCAAACTTCTTAAGCATATCACAATGTGGTGTCTGGTATGACAGCCCCCATTGGCGCCTCTGCAGCTCGACCCTGCAGTTCTGCGTGATTATGGAGTAATAATCCCTTTCAACATGCCGCTCCAGTGTCGCTCGCTCAGTGCTTTGGTGTGGATACTGCTCCTCAAAATTAGACATCTTGACATAGTATGCGACTCCACGCGGGGTCTGGAACTTATGCTCATAAGGGTAGGAACGGGACAGCGAGTAGACAGGCTCAGAGGATGGCAGGAAGTTGAGCAACAGCAGCAGCAGGACCGGCAACAGCTGAATAAGCATCCTGACAGTCGAGCCACCAGAGTTTTGCGCGGCATGGCCATGCATCCCACCGGTCCTGAAATGGAAGGTCCCAAACTGTCCATACTGCCTGGTGGTCGCCGGCGCCATACCCCCAAAGAAGAAGTTCCTGAATATCTCATCCGGGTCAAAGTCATCCTCGTAGAACCCATTGTACGCGCGGGCAGTGGAGGCCCTCCTGTGGTGCGTCACCGGCTCGTCCGAGCCGACGAGGTCGTAGCGCTTGCGGCTCTCGGCGTCGCTCAGGCACTGGAAGGCCTTGGAGACGGCCTTGAAGGCGTCCTCGGCGCCGGGGGCCTTGTTCTTGTCCGGGTGCACCTTGAGGGACAGCTTCCGGTAGGCCTTGCGCACGTCCTCGACGCTGCAGTCCTTCTCCAGGCCGAGGATCTGGTAGTAGTCCCTGGTGTGCTTCTTCACCTGGCGAACGATCTCGACCTGCTCCGCCGTGTACTCCCTGGCAGCAGCAGGAGTGGATTCCGCCTCCTCCCCCTCCGACCGCTTCTTCCCCTTGTGCTTCCTCTCCCTCAGCCCATCTGCCTCAGCTGCCTCCGACGCGGCGGTTTGCGGTGGCGGCGGCGGCGGCTGAGACGACGACGAGGACGCCGGGGAGTCGTCTTCGGGGGGAGTGAGAAGGGAGGCGAGGAGGTCGTCGATGGGCAGCGAGGGGTCGAGGCGCTTGGCCTTGGACAGGAACTTGAAGGCGCGCGCGCGGTCGCCGGCGTCCAGCGCGCCCCTGCCGATGCGCAGGCACTTGGCCGCGTCGTCCTTGTTGCCCTCCATCGCAGATCCGGCCGCCGCCGCCGTCCCCGGCCGATCAGGCGGCCGACCGAGACGAGCTCACGATCGGATCAGATCCGCCGCGCTTCAGCCCCCCAACCAAACCTACAAGACGACAGAATCGGCGCGGCGTGATCAGAAAGAGGGGTTCGAGCTTGGAGTACGAATCGATCGCGGAAGGAGCAAGAAGAGGAGGTCGATTACCGGCGAGGCGAGGCGACGTGGAGTAGGGTTCAGGCGGGGCGGATCGCCGGAGTCGGGGGCGGAGGGAGGACGGGGGAAAGGGAATATGGCGAGCGAGCGACACCGACGCGGCGACGACTCTCGACTCGAGAGAGAGCCGGCTGGTTGGGGTTTTTTTTTTTTTTTTTTTTTTTGGATTGGATTTTTGTTGCTCTTTCCACGCGTCAAGAAAAGATCGGAGGAATACACCGGATTTTTTTCCGAAACGATTATCTGGCCCAGAAGCTGTTCCGGCCTAGCCCGATTGAAGTTTGACTCTTCTTCTGTCGGGGACGGAAAACCCACATGGATGCTACGCTTCAATCTTCTACTAAGCAAATATATCCGTGTGTTGCACCAGGATAAATCGTATAGTTAAACTATTTTTGTTTGGTTTAATTGAAACAATATATCAAAGCCTACAATAAATACAAATTCAAAAAAATATTAACCCAACGTGAGCAAATTAGGTATTAATCTATTAAAATAACTGAGTATTATGCCATTTAAACGTTGATAAATAGGAAAAGCAAGTCACGCATTCTCACACACCGTCACAACGCGCGCACACTTGAACTCGGTGACGTGTTGCAAGAGAAAACTATTAAATGAAGAGTAAATTGCATCCACCATACAACAACTTGATAGATGGGTGTAAATTAGTCCAAAAACTTGTAAAATGCTCGATCTAGTATAATAACTTTACAAGTGGTGCAAATTAGTCCAACAACTTGTAAAATGATCAAATCAATACAATAACTTGTTCAATGGGTGCATCCATAATTGAATGTTATAATGATAACCATATTTGCTAATGTCTTATCGAGTAATTTCAAGTCAAAATTAATAAATAATTAAGTATTATTTTTATATATTCACATCACAATACCAATATATTTAGATAAGACAAAAACCTTCACTATTTTCACATATTTGATTATATACATTGTTGAGATAAAAAAACTAACATGTTGATGGATACTAAAAATACCTTCTATAAGCTTAGCATAAATATTTTTAATGAATCATGTACGTACTTATTTAGAAAATAAAAATGAGCTAAAATAGTAGAAACAAAGTACATATGTCAAATACATGAGCAGAATTATTGAGAAAACCTAAGGTCACAGTCTCTTTCACGGACTTGAATGTTTCGGTAATGCCAATACAATATAGTAAATATGAATTTTTTATTCAATTTAACTAATGAACAAATAAATTATATACATAGTTGTGAAGAAACAACCTAATCATGATCAATAACTCTTGTTAATAAGAAGAAATAAGAATTATTGTCGAAAAGAAAAATTCATATGTGTATCCTTGTTTAAAATATTATTGTTCTAATATTTTGAACTATAGGTGCACCAATTTAGAAAGTTAATGTACTAATTTTATCATTTCACAAGTTGTTAGATCAATCTGCACTCACTTGTAAAGTTATTGTATTAAATTGAGCAGTTTACTAGTTGTTGGACCAATTTGCACCCACTTAACTAGTTGTTGCATGATGGGTGCAATTTACTCTTAAATGAATGTCATAAACAAAATTGTATACGCCACAAAGATAATTTACATAAATGAAAGTGCCTCTAGGTCAAGGGATTTTTGTTCTTTTACTTTTTGGCGATTGATGAGTAGGCACTCTTTTGTTCCTTTTATTTTTTTTTTCTCACTGTCAAGGCTTGCCTCTTGGTAACGTTGTACCTGAAGAAGACACTGCGATTTCCTTTAAGCCCGGTAGTCTCGACCGGATCTACAGTAGATGGAAGCTCCTGGAGGCGTATGTATGCATATCGAAGGGCAGAGTTTAGGATTTAGGGTTTAGAGCTTTGGAGGTGTATATATATTCATGAGGGAACCATTTATATGCTTCTAGAGAGGTCCTTGTGCATCCATGGCCACCATGGTCAAACGGCTTGGCTTGTGTCGTTTGCCTATTGCCTGATCACACAATGCTAGGATATCACATAGGAAGAAGGAAATGGAAGTCGTTTGTTGGACCCTTCCCGATCTCTCTCTTGACGCCATCGACGATCGCGTGTGGGATCCTCAACTCGGTCCTGGAGATAGTGAAGGCGCACATAGGCACCAGATCATCACCTCCCTCAAGAGAGATTCCTTAGAGCCACGCTTTGTCCATAATGCATGTTGGCGTTAATGGCTTCGGCTTCTTCAATGCCGCGCGCAAGGGCTCGGGGCCACTTGTCGACTACGTGAAGATCGTGACCAACCTTGTCTCCATACACATCCCTAAGGAGTAAGCATGCACGCCCTATAGAGAAAGGTATCTTTTATTGGCTTCTCTCTATATATTTGGATATTTAGATATTTTTTAATCAGGAACCGCCATATACATTCCTAAGGAGTAAGCATGCACGTCCTATAGAGATCGTTATTTTTATTGGCTTCTCTCTATATATTTAGATATTTAAATATTTTTTAAATCAGGAACCCCAATCTATTTTAAAAATTATTAAAGTCATCACGTCTTTTGCTTCTCCATGTCAATACATCTAGAATCCTCATTTTTATTTTTTTTCTTCTCCACTCCTAATATAACCCAACCGGGAAGACACGAAGTAAAAAAATAAAAATAAAAAACAAACCGTAAAAGACATGGATACGTGGGTGGGTGGACAGAAAGGTACGGGCAGAAGGAAATTTTCTCGTTTTATAATTCGGTAAAGAAAAGATTCTCTTCTTTTCGAGGCAGAGGAGAACTCGTTGATGCCAATTTTTTACAGAGTGCATATGTAGAAAATATTAAATTGTAGATAATTTATTTAATTTGTAATTTTAAGTTATTAAATGTGTCCTTTATTTCCATTGTAAAGATAGTTAATTGTTTTGAAACTATTTTATTTTTTATGAATATTTAAGATAGTGTTATGAAAGTAAATGAAATGGGATATTGTTGGCATTTCTTAGCGCAACCACCAGAAGTATGGCAGCAACGCCAGAGATGCCAGGAGGGGTAATTCTCTAACTATTGGATATTCCGCAAGCGCACAGAATTTACCGCTGTAGCATTTTACCAAGGAGTATTCCAAGGTTGTCGATTTATATTTCTCCCAAGGGAAAGCCATAGCTAGGAGTCAATAGGGAAAGGAGATCCAGTTGTCTACCATCTAGTATCACTAGTGATAGAGGGATGAACGAAGTGTATAGAAAGGATGGATCAAGGAGCTGGCTAGAGAGTCTAGGGGATAACTAGTGGAGTAGCAGCTAGGTGAGAGGACAACGAGAGAGTGTAAGGTTCCTAATCGGTCTTGGGTTACTTCCATGAATTAGTCCTAGTGTTTAGATTTTGGCTCAGCTATCCTAAGGATACGTGAGAGTTAACTCACCCTTCTATTGTGGCCGATAGGCGAAACAGGGTGTAACTCAGCACAACCCTGAGGCGGCTACCAATTCCGGCCTACTATTATTTCCAACTTGCCTGTGAACTCCCAAGGAGAAATCCTAGGTCCCGGAGAGGTCTGTCATACTTCGCTCCGGGCGTTCCTTGAGTGCGATAAGAAGTCCACACTGGCAGTCCTAGTCTAGACACCACGTCTACACTATTCCTACTACTCTTGGCTCTCAAAAGCCTTAAGCACTTCACAACAAGGCAAAGCAATGTGCCAGTAGAAAGGTTGTATACTTAAGGTAAACTAAGGCAGAAAGTAAATACTAGCACTACTCAGAGGAAAGCAAAGGAAGAATACTACATTAAATACTAAGAATCTTACTAGAATAAGAGGAAGACATACCAGACTCTCCAGAAGACGACTCCGGAGACCTCGAGCTTCGCTCGACTCACTCTAACTCCCACACTACTACTACTACTATCGTGGACTACATAGCTTCACATGGCTCTCAAGAGGCTTCTCCTTGATGTCTTGAATGAGAGGGAGTGAGGGGGTATTTATAGTGGAGAGGTGGAGTACGGGCTACTCCAAGTGGGAGGTGGAGTAGGGGCTACTCCACCGCCACGTCATCGATCCGTGTCCCCCTTCACCATGCGCCGTTGGATCCAACCGACCTTCACACCACCTTGAATGGACGTCTCTCAGCATAGGACACGTGGAGGCCATGCAGGAAGTCGGTGGAAGCGAACCGACCTTGGGGTAGGCCCACATGCAGGTCGGCCGACAAGGGGTTGGTGAAAGCTCCGGTTTGGTTTTGATAATTAATGACACTCAATGTTGCTAATGCTTTGCTCTAAGTGTGGTTAGACACATAGCAACGTGACGGTGGATGATGGAGCATGGCAATCACGGTAATGAACATGGTGGACATGTGATGTGATCAAGCTTCGGTGATGGATGGAAACGCCCGTGGAGATCAAGGTGAAGGTATACTTGATAGGGCTTTCCGGTTTAGTGATCAAGACACTTAGAGAGTGTGATCACATTTAGGATCGATAACCGACTATCAAGAGGGGTTTCCTCAGTTTATTCGCGGTCCTAAGTGCCTCTGGTTGTGACTTTACATGATGCATGAGAGGTTAATTAGAGAGCTAACTCTTGCGCGACATTTCATGAGTGAAATACTAACTCCAAGGCTTGAGATTGGATATACACATGGTGGAGTTAGTGCACAAGGCAAGGGATTTTGTTTGGATCAATTTGGAGCAAAATTGACACATGAAATGATGTCTTCAAGGCGGCGGACGCTGGCGGCACGGGCGCCGGACGCCGGCGTGCGTCCTGCGCGGCAGGGCTTGGTCGCGCGCGTGGCTGGGTCGCGGTGGCCTGCGTCGGACGCTCCGGGCGCGAGGCGCCGGACGCACGGCCGACCGCCGGACCCAGTCCAGAGACTATGCTGGAGCGACGGCGTGGCGGACGCGCGGTGACCGCGGCGCCGGACGCTCCCCGCCCAGCGTCCGGCGTGTCTTGCTCTCGCGCGAGGCCGGCGAAATCTTCAGCGGCGGACGCGTCTTCAGCTCTTGCGCCGGACTCGGCTTGGAGTGGTTCCAGCGTCCGGCGTAGTTCTTCATTCAAACCGAGGACGAACCAACGGTCGGCTGCGCGACAAGGTCAAGGGCGCCGGACGCGTCCGGCGTGGCGCGAAGGACGCGTCCGGTGCAATGTTTTCTGCGCCCCGAGATCCCAACGGCCATATTTTGGAGTGGGCTCTATAAATATGAGCATGGTCGGTTGGGAGAGTCTCTCTTGCCCATTCTATCACTCTTGAGCATACTTTGAGCTAGAGACACTCCTCCCCACTCATCTCTTTGGTTCCCTTGCCATTCTTGAGAGAGATTTGAGTGAGAACAAGTGATTTGCATTGAGAGTTGCATCTAGAGGCACTTGTTCATCGAGTGAGCTGCGGATTCTTGTTACTCTTCGGTGATTCCCGTCACCGTAGATGGTTTGGAGCGCGGGTGGTGGTTGAGCTCGACTTGGTGATTGTTCGAGGCCACACCGGGTTCTTGTGAGGGGTTCTTGATCCTTCCCCGCGGGAGTTCACGAAAGGATACTCTAGTGGATTGCTCGTGGCTTGTGGATCCTTGTCTTGTGTGGAGATTGCGGATCCCCATTGGGGTCTTTGGCACCGAGCCAATTGAGCGGGCAACTCACCAAGCAAGTGCATCGCCACAACGAGGACTAGCTTGCGGGAAGCAAGTGAACCTCGGTAAAAAATTATTGTGTCAATTTATGATTGCCGAGGCTTCGACCTCCTTGTGCTTGTGCTTGAGCTCCCTAGGTGATTGGCTACTACACCGGTGATTGACTATCTTCTACTCTTCGCGGCGGTATAAATTTCCATCATCTCTTTACTTCCCGCAAAGTAGAATTGCTTGTTGTGGTCGGTCGGGAACCACTCATTGAGTAGTTTAAATCCCGTGGGTAGAATTGCTTGTTCGGTATTGGTGAACCGACATTGTGTAGCTTGATCACCTTGGTTGATTGTGCAATTGGTTTGAGTAGCCTTGCTTGGTTAGGACGGCTTGCGTAGAGTAGTCGAAGCTTTAGCTTTGCACTTTTGCCGCCTTGCTATCTAATTGGGTTGTCTAGTGTTCTTGCTAGAATTTTTATTTGGCTATTCACCCCACCTCTAGCCATTGTGCCTTTCAGTTGGCTGACCTCTGGGTCCCACTACCCTTCTAGAAGCTCCAGGTGGCTGTGAGAGGCTTGGCCAGGTGTCAAGCCACCTAGGCCAGGTCGGCCGACCTGGCTCTGGTGAACCTGGCCTACCTGCAGCTCCCTGGTGCTGTCCCCTCCTGTCACGTGTAGTTTTGTCCAAAGTTAGGTTCACTTGATTCCTTGCTTGCTTCTATGTGGATCCTTGGACCAATGTGCTAAGTGATTGGAATATTGAGTTGTAGCACGTTTGGATCCAGGAGAAGGTCTCCCTGTAGCATGTCAAGGACCCTGCTTGGTGGTCAACTCCTGGTGAGACTAGAACCAGGTCGGTAGCCCTGGGTTTTGGGTCCCACAGGGCTTATTTCCATCTTCCCTGCATTTCACAAGCTAAGAGTACAAGTGGAACTTTATTAGTGATAAATATGCTCATGTGATGCTTATCTTCCCTCCATCAAGAACTGTTGACGGGTTTCTGGGTATACCAAAACTTGTCTTAATTCTCGTCAACAGATATAAAAAAGGAAGACAATCAGACCTGTGGATATGAATACCCCAAGGTTTTTCATACCCCATGATTAAAAAAAAGTTTTCATACCCCATGGTTGAAGATATTGAGTATAAAATCTAACCTGCGAGCCTACATGAATCGGTGCTCCCATACTCGCAAAGAGGTGGGTAGGATGTCAGTCTGGGCATTCGGTATTACCGAACCGATCGGTTCGGTACTTCGGTTTCTCGGTAAATTCAGTTCCTTGGAAAGTCGGTACCGATCGGTTCCTCCAAAAAGTCGGTACCGAGGTAATTCGGTTTCGGTACTTTCGGTTCGGTTCCGGTATTTACCGAAAGTACTGAACAAATCACAAAGACATGTAATTGCACGTTAAAAATTCAATTTTCACATAATTTTGACATGATTTTATACATAATTATAGTGTGAAATACATATACATATAAAAGATCACACGATTATAAGAGTAGATTAATACAAATATATAATATAATACTCTATAATAGTATAACTAATAATATAACTACACCCACATTCAACATATTTCGGTAAATTTGGTAAATTTGGTAAACCGAGGTAAAGAACCGAATATACCTCGGTAAATTCGGTTCCTGAAGATTAGGAACCGAACATGGTACCGAAATTTTCGGTTTCGGTTTTTCGGTTCGGTCCTCGGTATTTTCGGTTCGGTATTCGGTATTTTGTGCCCAGAGCGAGTAGGATGGCAATCAGTACGTCATACTCATAAAAAGGTGGGTAGGATGGGAGTATCAAAATTTATCTATTGGGGTGTCCATTGAATACTCAAAATACAAAGAAAATTTGAGAGTGGTTGTATGAATTATGATATATATACATACTTGTTGAGTCCTTGTATTTTCTTTTCTTTTTGTATAGATTGTGTGAGATTTCTGACTTTGTTGTAAACTAGTATTTGTGTGGACAACATAGTGATGATATAATGCACTGAGTTACATTTGTTCAACTCATGTCATGTATTTATGTTGAGAAGTTCATGTCACATATCGTCTCATGCTTGAGCACTATTGTATTAACTATATGAACTATGAAAATAGTGAGATTTTTCTTAATTATTGTTCGTTTTGTCATTGTTTATTGCTTATATGGGAATATGGGTGTTCAATTGATAGGTTGTGTACCAATCTAGAGGCTAGTGTTGCCTCTATGTGCGAAATAGGTTGTGTACCATATGGATGGTTCACGTTGTGTACAAAATTCGCAAGTCTTTATATAGAAACTCAATAGTTTTGCAGGGGCATTGGAGCCTCTGCCAATGGACGATAATTTGTGCTGCTAACAGTTCATGCTTCAAGGGTAGAAGGCCCATGAAGTGCTAATGGTCTTTTGTAACATGTTTCTAACTCTTGTTTTTACCATTGGCTTTATAAGGACAGGCACCCATAGTTGTGGATAGTCCATGCATAGCTAGTTTTCACGAGACAACACACTAACAACTAGTTTCTTGTGCATAGGCTTATATATACCCCATGCTCAGCCATGGGCTCCCTCTCTTGCCACTTGAGAAAACTTTCTTGACATACTAGAACATTTTTCTACCTCTCATTTGCATAGATTGCTAGGGATTACACTTTGGTGAGACTAAGAGCATCATGGTGCAGTTAGTTTGATTCTTGTGGAACTAGTGAGATCTCAAGCAAACATCATTTACTTGTTACTTTTGGAGGTTTTCGGCTCCTAGACAACATGAAGTTTGGGGTTTCATTGAAGCACCGAAGAGAAGATTGTGTATGTGCTCTGAAATATTGATTGTGAGGGATTCTTGTGCTCACCCTCGCCTAAGAAGGTGAAGAGCAATTCTAGTGGAATCAAGATGTTTAGTAGTTCTTTGGCTATCTCAGGGTCATGACATGAGCATATTCATAGGTGTCATATCCTTGTCACTATCTAATTTAAAGATCAAGCAATCAGTCTTGATAGAGAAGCCGTGAATATTGAACCCACCACAATGTGAAATAGGGGTGGTCGGCAAGTCATTGGTACCACGGGAAAATTTATTGTGTCTTCATTGTGGTTATCTCTTGTACTCATGTTTTATTGTAGCAATTATTTTGTATCGTTTACCTTCTTATACTTGAATTGTTGCTTGTCACCCTTGCAAATATTTACCTAGCTTCGCAAAAGTAGCAAAATCGGCTTTTTTTTACTAATTAACATCGCCTTGTGGTTTTAGTTTTTTTCTTTTTTTGAGGAACAGCCGTTGCTTCATTCATTCATCAAGAATATGGTTACAATCGACATCTACTAGTTCTCATAGGCCTGGTGGAGGTATTTGCCACTCCTCAACCAGACTTTCATGAGAAATTAGTTTAGCACATTCATGAGCTAACTTATTACAATCCCTATTGGAAAACACAAGAGAGAAATCCATGAAGCCCTGGCTCAAATATAATCTTTGAGCTGTTGGTTTTAGTTAAAACAATCTATCCACACCCCCGTTGGTATGTCATGTGAAAATGAAGAGGACATGAACAAAGAATAAAGGAGAAGATTTGCCTAATTAAAAATATTTTTTGTTTGTCATCAAGATCAAAGTGTTAGAGGCAAGGTTACTTATTTGATTTACCTATTTTTGTCATGATTTGTGATTTGTCATCAACATCAAAGTCCCTTTGTGCTCTAACACTGGTCCAAGTCCGTGCCTTCCTTATTATAAAAAATATATTCGCTCTAATCTAAATCCGACTAAAGAAAATGAATTAGGATACGCTTTCATCCGTAGCTAAAAGGGCCTTTGATTTGTCTCTGTTGCATAGCCCCATCATTGAAGTACAATTGCAAAAGAAAAAAAAAAGTCTGCATGAAACTGAGACTATATATATGGCAGAAAGGGTGAGATAACCCCTCATCAAACATTTATTAAGCATTTTCCAAAGTAGGGACAAAGTTTCCAATCCATTTCCTGCGGATGAGAAGTTTGACATTGACTGTCAGAAATCTCACATAATTAGGTCCTAACTCCTACCGACACCTGTATAATACTAACTGAGCGACATAGTGAGGTGGTTGAAGACTTGAGGTTCCTTTTCTGTCAGAATGATTAGAGATTAGGATCCTTCAAATCTGGCCTTAATGCAGCGGCTAACCACCTACGCCGCACTAGCTTTTCTCCATCATACACGGCTCCATCAGCATACCGCAGAACAAGGCAATCTGCACATGGTCTGCGGCTTTCTTTATGCTTGTTCCCTCTTCAAAGAAAATAAAATTTTGTCCCTTGCTCCTACCCACTCATTGCAGAGTATCCAAACCCACCATAATCCATTGATTAAGAGGTGCCCGGACTACATGATTCCGCTTGCGTGTGGCATTCTCATGCTGCTCCTATATAGACGGCAACAGGAAGGGCCATGCCATACAGATCCAGAGCCAATAGGCAGCTGAGTAGCAGAGGTACTCCTATTAGCAAGCAAGCTCAGCAATGGCAGCTCGCCAAGGCAGCAGGAGGACAAGGGCAGATCAGTGGCTGTTTGGTGGCAAGTGGAGGGGAACCGTGAAAGAGACGAGGCATCCCGTTGTCGTCCCTGAGACGGCCAAGCCGCCCCCAAATCCCACTCCCGTTGTTCAGAATCAGAAGGACGAAGGCGTCTGCCTTGAGAAGTCTAGAGTGCATGTCGCGCCTGGTCTGGGGCGGCCGAGGGAGGTCGTCGACATCGCGCCCGGAAGGAGATCCATGCCGGAGATGGAGATCAACATGAAAGAAGTCGTCGCGGTGCTCGGGGTGAAGGTCATGGCTGCAGACATGCCGCCGTTCATGCAGCTGCATGCCTTCCGGTGCGCTAAGCGCTCCCATGACAACTTGGACAAGTTCAGCTCGAGGCAGCTTGCCCATGATGTGAAGAAGGTATGCTGATTCATCTTTGCCTTGGCTTTCTACAGAGCAATTCATTGTTTTCTTCTTCCATCTTCCTTTGCTTCGTCTTTAAGATGAGTTAGTTCTTTCTTCTTTGTGCATTAAACTCCAGAAATTTCATAGTTAATATATAAGCTGTCTTTAGCAAGCTGCTAGTGTTGAAACCAACATAGTCATCATGTTACTGATGCTGCGCTTGGCCGGCCTTTGGTCAGCATGAACACAATATAATTTTCTTATATTTTTCAATCTTCAATGCTGCTATCCAAACAGGAGTTCGATAAAGTGTATGGGCCTACCTGGCACTGCATCGTTGGTACGAGCTACGGTTCCTTTGTGACACATTCCAGAGGCTGTTTCCTCTACTTCTCCATGGACAAAATCATAGTGATGCTGTTCAAGACCAAGATAAGGAAAGTGTTAGCATCCTGAGCTTTTTGTGTCCATCATGAATGGTTTGGTCAGTCCAGCTTCTGTATGATACTGACTTGTAAAATACTGAAGCTTAGCTTGGAGCTAACTTGAATCATTAATGTTGTTTGTGAGTGGCAACTTGCTACTGAACGGTGAACATGGGGCCGTACTGCGGTGCTGTCGTTGTAGACTAAATTAACAGTTCAGAGCAATGATGAAGTGTTTGCATCGGTGTAGTGTATAGTACTTTGCCGAGGGACAGCTCTGGCCTGGCAAGCTGCATCAGCGATCACGGTCAAGGTCACGTTGTAAGATTCCTGATTGGCAGAGATCTGTTTGCCATAGGGAGGGCCATTGTAAGGAATGACATGGCCACGTCACGCCGTGGACCAAAATCAAAATGTTTCGCTTTCACATCATGTAATTGTGGTCTGAATATTGCTCTACTTTTTTTTCATATTAAGCTGTGGATCGCGCTAGGATTTTTTCAAGATTTAGCTAAAATTTGTTTCGCAAAAAAAAAGATTTAGCTAATATTTATAGTAAATCATATATTTGGATAAAAAAACTCCATTTCCAAATAGAGAGTCATTTGGCTGTCAATGTTATAGTCTCACAAACAAACTAGTATAATATTTTAGGCTAATAGTCACAAAATCAAGATCATTTCAAAAACCGACCACAATTTTGAGTTGGTTTGTCTCAAACACAAATTTGTCGCTGTTCTCCATCCATGACCCAGATGCCCCATATACCAGCGAGGGATTAATGATTAATGTATGTTCGCCCTGGTCTTGAATAGGAAATAGTAGTCACAAACTTGTAATTCTCATGAGAACAATCCAAATCCATAGTTGTAGGTGTGTGACTATTAGCCTTCAGTTTTTGGTATAGCTAGGTGCTTAAATTTACTGAGAGTTTTATGGTTCATTCAAAATTCTGGTTCACTAAAAAAATAAAATTAATTGCCTTATGTGATCTAGTAACCTCACCTAGCTATAGTCACAAATAGATGGCCTTTTGAGTTTTCAGGTTGTATGGTGAAGAACTTTGACTTACTTTTATGTTGAAGCTTGAATGTTTGGAAGTGAATGTTTGAAAGTGATATGCATGGTAGAGATGTATTGAAAACATAGATTTATTAAGGTATACATTTTGTAAGTAGTAGTCAAAATTTTAAATGATCAACTTAAGAGGACTCAAAAATATACTTTTTATGGACTTTCCAAGAAAAATCATTTGACCATCATGAAATATTTAACATAGTCCGATGTACCTCTCTATGGTTGATTGTGGCGTCATGTCACTTAAAATCGCTGGCAAAACCAAACATGGAGCAAGAGTTGAATGGTTTCAAAAATAGAAGAGCACAAAAACATGTTTTGTGATTGGGAGAGACAAATTGAACTTTGACAAAAATTGGAGAGGTTAAGTGGAATTTACTTTTTGTAGTTTTTTAGAAATGATAGTAGAAATGCATACCCTATCTATATAACTTCTTCAAAAGATTGAGACTGAGCTGGCATATTTTGAAATTGATGAAGTCACAACAAGTACCTTGTTTGGCAACGAGAAACTTTTAGAATCATTTAGAGTTGATTCTTGCTTTTTACTAATTCAAAGAAACACTTACATGTAGTTTCTTCAAGCCTGCCAAACATGCTCTAATAAAAACGAGTCTTCACCTGTAGGCGGCAACTGCATCATCAAATTCATAAGTGTATGGACATCCTTATTGAGGGCTTGTTTGTTTGGGCTCAATGGATACTTTTGGTCCTAAAAAGGTTAAAGTTAAACAAACAACCAACTTCTAGGCCAAGCTTTGTAAAGCCAAAAAGCCCGCCAAAACCAAGAATACATAACAAATCTTTAGGCTCATCTAGGGCAGCTTTTCGCTCTTTATTTTGGGCAGAAAAAAATTACCCGTGTGCCACCTGTTAATGAACGAGTAGTTATTTTCATAGGGGACTTCTTTTCTTCACTTTCCTTCTCTCGCTCAGATGGGAGCTATAGCTGCTCCATGCCCTCGCAGCATAGCACCACCACCTCGCATGGGTGCAGATTCTCTAGCTCTTCCACACCTTTGCTTAGAGCACAGGGGCCTGATCTTGGCTTCACTAGGGAGTAGCTTGACTTCACCATGGAGTGTTGGAGACTTGATTCAACCAAAGGGGCTCGACCGCATGACCACACACTTGTTGTCTCCATGGAGGACTGCCATGGGCGGATCATGGGCACGGCTGGAGGGACCCATTGCCATTGTCATAAGAGGACTGCGAGCTTAGGCCACCATTCGCATCGTAGTTGTATTGCTAGTAAATTAGTAATAATACATAGCAGTTCTAGCATCCTATTACAAAGTACACGGCGACTCCGAGTGGTCTAGCGGGAAAAGAAATTGCACGTGCCCCGAATGCATAAAAAAGGGTAGACTATCCCTCCAAACAATTCACACTAAAATTGATTATTGTTGCTATCCAATTCAAAATATCTATGGAGTATTAGATGTCAAAATTTAGATATTCGTAGAAGAAGAATAACTAACCATTTCTTCGCATTCCTCCCCGTGATAGAATAAAAAAAGATAAGAACCTTGTTTTTTAATGAAAACTAAAAAAATATTTTAATATAATTGTTATGCTTTGAGTGTGTGACTCGTTAGTTTTCTATTTAGGGTAAAAAATTGTCTAAATCCTACTAAATACGAAAAGAATTAATAATGATAGAAAATTAACTAACAACTAACCTATTGCTTCGTGTATTTTTCACATTCAGGTCGTCTACTAACAAAAAAGCAACGATGAAACATCAAATACATTTAAATCTTGCTCTCTCCCCTATTGACATGGTGGAATACAGATAGGGTTATCACCATCTACAACAAACAAGCCATATATAGGGCAAGCCACATACACAGGTAGCTATCGCTAGATACCACGTCTACACTATAACTTACTACTGTAATCTTGATACCCAAAAATTAATTAGAGTATTGGGTTAAGGGTGGTAAACTAGCGAACCACACTTTAGCCACTCTAAGGATCAGTTACCATAAAAATCAGATTCTTAGTTGCAAACAAGCCTGCATCCATTTAGATGCAACTTAGAAAAGAAGCCAATAGACTCGACATTCTCTCCCTATTTTTCTATGCTACTAGTAGAATAGGTCTTGACTTAACTGTAAAATGAGTAGCTTCTCCTCTCAGAATGAGAGGGAGTGAGGGTATTTATAGCTTCTCCTCTCTGAATGAGAGGGAGTGAGGGTATTTATAGCGTAGGAGGTGCCTTAGGGGTAGCGGAGATGCTTCCTTGTTTCTTTTGTTGGGCCCATGGATCTAAGTGCTTCAAACCTCCTCCATTAGATCTAAGTGCATGGATGGAAGATGGACGTCGATGGGGGACCTTGGGGGTCGGACGACCTAGGGGGAGGGGGTCAGTTGACCTCCCCCTAATGACCTATGAGCCCTTCTATTGTGGGTGCTAGGTCCATATGTCATGGTGAGGCGTGAGTGACGTTGGATTGTTGTCACGTTGAATTCTTCATAGTTATGGGTTCATCAATCCTTGTCCCTTGCATATCCTCTATATAGAGAAAACACAATTCACATCAAATGGTGGGAGATGTCACCAATTGTGTTTTTGCTTCTCACATGGATTGGACCTCTAGGGCCCCATGTGGAGGGTCATGTGACCCCCAATGTGGGCCCACAATCTCTGTTTTGCTTCATTTTATCCCTACATTTAAATATACTCCATGTACATATTGAATCAAGTTATTATTTGTATCAAATAAGATCGTCGAAACCATGCTCGCCCTCTTGCTCATAGATGGGAACCCTGTGACCAAAGAGCTTGGATTTAAGGGGCAAAAAAAAAAAAAAAAAAGAGAGCTTGGATTTTGCACGAGCCAACTTTCACAAAAATCTAAAACTAAAAAGCGACAAAATTAAAAGCCTTTTTTGATGAGCAAAATTAAAAGTCTTTTTGGCAGGCAAAATTAAAAGCCAAAAAGCCTAAACAAACAGGGCCTAAATCCTGCAGCAGGCTTTCTTTGTCCGGCCCAAACATCTCCCTTTCGGGCCTTGAGATCCACCATTTGAGCCTAATCAATCAGCCAACTTTCTAGCATTTTATTTTTGACAAAGGAACCAACTTTCCAGCATTATTATGTTTCTCCCAATCAGCTGATGCGACAATTCGATCCAATTAAATTAATAATTAATTAATCTATAATAATCCGATCCGTTGAACCTGTTGTTTAAGCCGCGCCTTGGCGTCACGACCATGTGATTTGTTAACGAAAGCAGCAGGAAGCCGGCGGTGTAGGCGACCATGGCGCCGCAGACGAGGAGAGAGAGGGCGGCGGAGGGGCGGCCGAGCTCGTCGGCGCCGACGCCGGCTCCGGCGGGGCCGGGGGCGGTCGAGGTGCAGCGCCGGTGGGTGGGCGGCGGGTGGACGAGCCGCCGGATCTCCGTCTACGCCTCCCGAGTCTTCTTCCTCCTCATCATGCTCCAGATCCCGCTCTTCAGGTCGGTAATGAATCGCCGGAACGCTCCTTCCCATCAACTCCCCGGAGTAATACTCAAACAGATTTCTTGTTGCTTTCTCGGTAAATTGTTCAGTTCTCTTAGATTTCTGCAACTTGCGACTTTATCACTGGGCGTGCTTACGTTTTGGTGCTAGATCCATTATCGACTCACGCATCATTAGTACTCGCGGGCAGTTGTATTTTATTTCGATACCTTGTTGTGGAAACCTCAGTGGTTAATTATACTGGTGCTCGTGCTTGCTGTGATTGCCATCTAAAGGATGGAGAGCTGTGGAATGTTTCGATCAATTGCTACTGGTTAGGGGCTGCAAGTATCAGCTTTAGATTGCAAAAAGAGCAACGAGTACCATTAGCTTTCATGTGCCAAGTGCCAACCAACAATTTTCATGTGGCTCAACTCCATCCACCTTGAACTTTGAGTATACCTCTTCATATTTAACGTTTATGCACATAAACAACAGTCTGCCAGCTGGGTGCATGTTAATACATGATTGCAGTGGAGTAGAACAGAAGCATGGGGTGAAAGGATATTGATTGACCCTGCATGTGATTTTTTTCTTTGAATCAGTGACTGCAATGAGTGGGTTACTCTGATTGTGCATTTACTTATTGCCAACATACATTTTAATTTCTGTATTTAAGGGACTCAGCCCCTGTCCATATATGCATTGTACAACAGAAAAGTTATAGAGTTTACAGCCCCAAATTAAAAGATCAGCATCTGGCCATCTGCTCATGAAGACATGAAACCACATGAAACACCACATCAGGTGAATTACTTGTCTAACTTGCCTACTCTCAAAGCAAAGTCGTTACCAGCATAACACATATCATTCTTACAGTTCAGTAACAAGAGTTATTCTTTTCTCACTTGAAAACACGTGCAGCTGATAGCACGCCTTCCTTAAAAAATTAGTACAGAGCTCCTCCAAAATCCTCAAGTATGATGAAGAAACTTAAGATGACCCTCCTAAGATATCTGTGTTTGACCTAAGCATAGTATACATTCCACTTCATGCTCCAGCTGGCAGCAGTTAAATTTAGAGAATCCTTGACTGGATTTTAACAATAGATATGTATGTATGGATTGTTCTGCTTCTTTTCCCAGCTGATTACCTGGATCATAATTTACTGTCATTCCTAAGAACTTCTGATCACCATAATTTACTATCACCTCTGATCACAACAGTGTTGGGTCAAACCTTTAGAACTACAAATTCTAATGACTACTACATAGTTTAGTTTGAAAATGTGTAAGTTATATGTGTACATTAGTATTCGAAATACCTGCTGAACTCTTAAATTCGAATGATTTGAAGACTTGAGAGTATATTTTAGAAGAAACTATTGGTCAAAGATATGCATTCAAGACTGTGCAAACTCAAATGTTTTATTTTTTACCAGAGGGAGTACCATCATAAGTTTTCATAAACCAACTGAACTGACACACCTGCCCAAGTACACTTCAGCGACTGGAAACCTTAGGATGCAGCAGTTTCTGGATTTTAACAGTGTTTAAGCCTTCTTAAAGTTTCTGTAGGCCTTTTGGATGGGATGGGAGGCTGGGAGCCAATTTTGAGAAAAAGCAAGAAGGCAACCTGAGATTATCTATTTTTCGTAGAAAATTCTGGCAGCTTGTGTTTATATTCTGACAGAATGAAGAATAATTTTCTTGCGACCAGAACTGACTTCCACTAAATTTTAGCACATGTTGGTCTATGGTTATAAAACAAGAAAGAAGAAAAGCATGGGGGAATTGATATACTCTGCTTGTGGTAAAAAAATGTCGAAACAGCAAAAAGAGATCCATGTTATGGTGTATGACTTGTGACTACAAAAGCTACCTTGAGTGAGGGATTGCCCTTGGCGCATGTCTTATTGCATTTGACAATATAAACATCCCCATAATGTGAAAAGGAAGATAATTAAATGTGATGAAGAAATTTGATTCAATATCTGCATTTGAGCTAAACCAATATGCATTCTACCTCAAGCAATCAAGCCACCAAAGAGGTACTTAAGTGGCCAAATCAAAGAGTAAATGTGTGAAAAAATTATCTCCAGGTTCTGGCAGCCTGGGAGGCAGCATTTAAATTCTGAGAACCCTCAAGTTGAACTATGCTTTATTTTTTTACTTCTTTCCCAGGAGTTTACTTGCACTGAAATTTGCTATCATTCTTGAGTAACTTTTTTTGGACCTTTGGTTCAGTTTCAAATATATTTCTGGAATTATCAATGTTCTACAAACATTTTTCTCTAAATTCATAGAGGGAAATATCATGCCTTTCTTTTCATATATTTTATGTTTCCTTAGGCTTTGTTTGGCTGCAGCCAAATTCATCCCAATCCATGTGGTTTGGGAGGGGTTGAGGTGTAATTTAATTTTAATTCCACT
Source organism: Themeda triandra (assembly GCA_018135685.1). Taxonomy (NCBI): domain Eukaryota; kingdom Viridiplantae; phylum Streptophyta; class Magnoliopsida; order Poales; family Poaceae; genus Themeda; species Themeda triandra. The sequence goes on along the minus strand of JAENPR010000688.1, from coordinate 248,116 downwards.
CCAATTCCTCCCAAACCACGTGGATTGGGGTGTATTTGTGTGTAGCCAAACAAGCCCTTAAGTGTATAATAACCTAGTTTCACTACTTTTTTACTACTGAACCCTTTATATTGATGTTTGCATTTTTAATAGAATTCAATGGTCATTGTGTATAGGAGTTAATTGGAAGGATTAGAAGAGTTGGAGTAATTTTATGAGCAGGAACATAATGTGCTAAGGAGATTTTGCTTGCTTCTGGCATTTCAGGGTCCCTTGTAGAGCAGGCACATGCACAACTCCTATTCAAGTCACATCGTCTCAGTTGGTCTCAAATGAGATATTCCCACCAGCTGTTGTGAAGGCCATGCTATACCCTGGAGCTATCGTGGGCAGCCTAACTAAAAGCAAGACATTTCCAAGTTGGAGTGACCTGTTTGACATATACAACCTGACAGAAGCCAAAAATGCTTCTGCAGTAGTTGATCTCCAGCGTCTAGAGGTATTTTTTTTTTCCTCTATAACCAATCTACAACCTTTGTCTGGTACAATGCTTGAACTATTTAAATAACTGTCTCTCTTCTTAATCAGATACTTGCGGGCAGCTACTTCTGTGTTGCTGGAGCGCTCATTGGCATCATCAATCCTGGGAGGATGACTTTGTTTGGTACCCTTTTGGTTATCTGGGGTCTGGTGAAAGAAGCAATATTTGGGAAGCCAGTGAACAGCGATCCGACTCAATCAACCTATGTCTACCCAACCATTTTGATTGCACTTATATGTGCTTTCATGTCAATAACTTACAATGTAAAGAAGACAGCAAGAAGTAGTCCTCCTGTTTCTATCGCCAAGCCACTGAAAAGTTCTGCCAAGTCAAAACTGAAGTAGACTCTATTACAACTTTGATCCTTGTAACTTGTTCCAAATATATTTGTTTATGTGCAAAACACAGGTTTGAGGGTGACCTGAGGATGTTTTTGGTGTACATCTCACTTTCAATACAACATTCAGTTTTCTCCATTGTATTAGCAGTTAACAAGGCCACGCCCTCTGTAATGTTTACCAAAAAACAGCTAAATCTTTCTTGTCCCCCAATAGTTCTGCTGTTTAGGCAGGTTTAGTTTCAATTCTATATTGTGTCCAATAAGATTGTAGTCTATTTATCACAAGGATGGAAAGTTGTAATGCCCTGACAGATTCTGGTTTAGTTGTTATTCTTCTGTGTTTGGATTTTCATTTTGGGGTCATGGTATTCGAAGTTATTAAAGAACCTGTTCAGAACTGCCAGCTGATAAACATCAATCATAGAGATTGAAGTGAGCAAACGAGGACGCATGCAGTGGTTACACCTTTTCCCGATTTACAAGGTGGTCCATCATTTGCAGCAATATTGCTGTCCTACGCTCCTAGCATTCGTGCTGTGGTATTGTCCAACAACGGCAAGGCTGCTGATGCAACTGCAAGTGGCTCTTGTTGCCTTGTCTCTTGCTCTCTATTGACGTCTGGCAGTGGCAGAGGATTACACCACATGTGGAGAGATGAGATGAGCCCCACTATCATGTGAGTATTGTCCCTTGGGGTTGTCTGTGTCTTGTACGCTTCCTTTCTTGCTTTTTTTGCCGACGAAAAACTGGGGCTATGATTTTTTTACTACCCTTTTTAACAGCTGAAAAGCCTGATGGTGAATCTTTAGAAGCCAGCAATGCCAGGGGAGATGGAAGTCGATGTTTTCTGTGAGCTGAAGAGATAACCTTCTTTGGTTGAGATGTGAGGCAGCTTCCAAGTCACCAGTCACAATCTTCCACATTTGCTTCCTCTTGGTTAGAGCCCTCCTCATAAAAGATAAAACAGACATCTTCTTCATTCCAGCTCAATAATTGAGATTCCTCTCTGTCTGTTCCCTCCTTCCTGCTGTTACAATGATTGTTATTGTTAGCCAGTCTGAGTAATACATGTGCGTTTGTTATTGTCCTTGTTTACTAGTAGTTAATAGCTATTAAGATCTAAGAGCAGCCATCCACCAACAAAATACATACAGCTTCCACTATTGTCATCTGTCTTCTGGGAAGAAGGGGTATAATCTCCCAATTCTAGTTCTGCCTCTCCAGCTGCATCCTTCGCCACTCTCCCTACACGCTGACACTAGATTGGTGTTCAGACTTCACAGGGGTTGATTTGCATGGTTCAGATGTCTTTACAGAGGTCAGTTTCTGCATGCTACTTCTTGGAATTCAGTTTTGTGTTTACTGGCTTAGTGTCTGTGATCTAGAACTAGAATGCCACAGCTTTTACGCAGTGATTCGAAACCTGTTCTTGCAGGAGCGTAGCCGTATATCCTCGTTGCTCCTTATCTGATTCGCTGCATCATGTGGGTGGTTCACGAAGAAGATGGGCGTCTTGTAGGTCCCAGTCTTCACGTTTTGCTTATAATGCAAGACCATCTCCAATTGTTCTCAAGACCGACCATGCAATTGATCCCTCTGAACCAAAGAATTTCGATGCAAGTTCCTCAGCTTCGACTTGTCATCCATCAGGCGTAGCTGGAGTAATGGGTGTGTCTTCCTCTTCCTCCCTCAGATTTTTAGAGAAATTTGTGAGTTGGAGCATTAGAGGTGGAGAAGAGGCACCTCCATTCATCATCTGCAATGATCCGCTTGTCAAGAAAGAGCTGTTGCCATCTGGAATCCAATCCACTTCTGGCTGTAGTATTGCTCTTGGGAAGTTGAGGCAGAAGAGGCTCTTCTTGGAGCAATCTGGAGCATGCTGTATTGTTATGCCATGCCAGTTCTTACATGCCTGGCACGATGAGATTTCACAAGGTTGCTCAGTTCCGTTCCTCCATGTTGGCGATTGCGTTGTAAAGGAACTCAGAGCTGCTAACTTGAAACCTGTTGAGTATGGAAGTAATGTCCGCGTAGGAGTTCTGTTCACTGACAATACATTGGCTACAAACTGTTATCTAGACAAGCTGGAGAGCCAGGTAAACATCTTTTTTTCATCAATTGCTATATCCGTAATGATATATCTCCCTTTTTGAATGAAATGATAGTCCATATCTCCTAAAAAGATATTATGTTGGCTTTTGATATAGTCCCTTGTGGTCTAAACGAAAAGCAGTATTTATGCTTTGTAATTTTTTATATATCTGGAGAAACGAACTATCAGCATGTTGAATGAAATATTATTTTTGAACTTGGTGCTTTGTCCAAGCATTCTATTAGAAGCAAGACCTTTCTTTGCTAGTTTCTATACGACAATTACTACATCACTGCATATGTATTTTCTGCAAATTAGACAGCTCAGCTCCTACGTCAGTGATGGATGGTCAGATTTTTTTTCCTGTCGCTTTTTATGATACCTCCCTTTGTCTGAAAGCTCAGTCCCAAAAAGATTGATAACTACAGGTCTGCTGGACTATTGTAATTTGTAGGTTGTCCATTCCTAGTTTGCCAGTCCCATGATAAGTTGTCCAATGACTTTTTTTTTCATTCTACTAATGAGATGGCTAGAAAAAGAATTTGATTTGATATTTTCCTTGCTAATAATAGTCTTCACTCATCCAATTGGGAGCATATGGTTAAATTCTTTCTTGTTTAAATTTGTTTGTCAGGGTTTTGAGGTATTATGTCCAGATAAAGCTTCCATGGAGCGTACAGTGTTACCATCAGTCGATGCATTCAAGAAGGGGGACATGGAAGGCGCGAGAAACCTGTTGCGAGTATCGCTGCAGGTTCTTCTTGTGAGAGCTGTCAATAACATAATCCTTGCATCCGATGATCTTGTAGGCATTTTGCCTGATGATGACCCTCTCCTCAAGAAATGTATAGACCCATTGGATGCCTTGGTCAGAGAGGCCATCACATGCGCACAAGCACCACGGTCATGATATGCCCTAGATTTCTCTGTTTGCACCTTCACTACTGATGAGCACATATGTAAATTCTATAAGATAGAAAAAAGAAGGATTCATCTGGTCAAGATCATCGGTGTTTTTTTTTCTTTTTTTGCGAAAGTTGCAACATTTTCATTTGTGTTATTAGTTTATTACGCTTTGTGCCTTGCAAGTTGCAACCAAGTCAACCGAGATGCCGATGACTCCATCTGTGATCTGTGAGCCTAGATATGTGAAAACATTATGTGGCTCGGCTACTGCAAGGAGAAATTCTGAACAAGAATCTAGGAATCAAGCTGCAGATGTGATGTTTCAGGAGATCAGGTTGTTGATAGAAGTAGAACAAAATGAAGACACCTTCGAATCTGCGGCACGCACAGGGAGCACATTTTTCCGTTTCAGATAAGTTGCAACCGTAGCTGTCGCAGTGTTTCCTTTGGTGTTTGTAGACAGGAGGCTGAAATTGCTGAACGGCTATCCGATATAGAAATTAGGAAGAATGTATCCCAAAATCTTGGTGAACATGTTTTTCTGTTTTTTTTATCTTCCTTTTTTGATCTGTAAACTGTTTGTTACCTTTTAATAAATTTCTCTGTAGGGGCTCCTTGCCCCTCCAGTTCTGTCAAAAAAAAAAATACGGATTTGTAAGTGCTGCAGCCATTATGAATTAATTCTTCAACTCAGAAGACAGAGCATCTGCGACTATATGATCTTCCTCTATCACAACAGTAGAACTACATGCCCGAACATGCCAAAGGCAGCGATCAGTGTGTCATCAGGAGTTGCAACAGTGCATTTGACCTGGGAAAGCTGCTGGTCACAGGTATTCCTGAGAATCTACTGATTGGTGTGGAACGGAGAAGATGAATGTTCTGAGCAGGTGGGGGCGGCTGGAACGGGGAATGCAAAAGCGGTGCATAATTAGCGAGCAGCGATGCAGGCTGTCTGCAGGCCCTGCACCAAACAAGTGGCGGTTGCCCTTTCTCCCAATGCAGGAACCTGAGGGGAAGGAAACCACCAATTGGCTGCCTTTGTTGAGGGTAAGGCAGGAGGAACTCAGGCTAAGACTGAAGCACTCACCGCTTTGTGCAGGCTCAACGATATGCATGGTCATGCTCATGGCTTTTGTGTGCTATCTATATATTCTGATGCTTCCTTCTCATCATCACCTTGTCACAACTTTTCATTATATACATTTTCTATTTTCATTTCGCAAAAAAGCGTGGTGTTTTGGATCGTTGATTTGAGGCATAATCCTAGATATAAGCAAATGTGGCCATTGAGCTTCAGCTTCATAAACTTGGTGGTGGGGTTGTGTACGCCTGCATGTCTCATAGACCGGTGCTATACCACTATTACATAAATCATATTAAGAGATTTCTCTATTATTTTCTCTAGAGATTAAGAAACATTGTCTCTAGGGCATCCTGGCTAATGGACCGCCTCCTCGAGGTAGATCTAGAGAAATACCTGGGGTGGTGGGGGGCGGGGGGCAAGGGGCAAGGAGCGGGGTGCATAGTGGTGGAGCTAGAGTAAATCTGAGGTGGGTGCATTTGCCTTTTGGATGCAATAATTTATAATTTGTGGGTGTAAATATGGTGAAAATTTAGCTTATATCACTATCTTTTCATTTTCTGTGTGGGTGTAGCTCCGCCCCTCGGGGTGCGAGTTGTGCTCGCTAATGAGAAAGCAATAGTGTAGTTTAATAGTACTACAGGCAAGGCTTTAACACCAATAATTGGAAATAAGTGATGATGATATATATCACCAATGAAGTAGCACTATTAATTTTCATCATTATTTACCCATATATATAGTTAGAGAATGGCACAAGTAGAGACAAAAGATTGTTGACAATGTTAAAATGCAATTCTCAACTAAAAAAGATCCTCACTAACCCTATAGAGAAAATAACTCACCATTAAACTTTAAGCAAATAATCTAGAGAATGTTTCGTTGAAGAAAGGAAAATATATGCATTGCCTCTTATAGATAAAATCTATGTGTGTCCTTTTTTCTTCCATGTTCATGAAGATATTAGCCACAACATCATTTGTAACTTTTTAATTCTTCTTTCTTATCATAAAAAATAAGTCTATTATTTAAGTGTGTATCACCCATGCAGTTGACAATACCAACAAAATCTTCAAAAGTTAGTAAACCAATGGATAATAATGATCTTGCCATGTCTCCATTTTTTATGAAAGGTGTTTATGTTGGTGAATCGATTGTCTTCTCCCACTTTAGTTGACTATACCAAAAGTCAAAAGTCAGTAAACCAAAGGATATCAATGATCTTGCCATGTCTCCAACTTTTATGAAAGCTCACTAATAGTGTTTATGTTGGCAAATCAATTGTCTTCTCCCACTTCTCATAAAGCTTGCAACATCATCATATTTTGGCATCTAACTTGTTTTAATCTTAGCTTTAAACTTTGCAAATAGAAAATCAATAAATGATTTGAGATAGAAAGAAGTTCTAGTCATGTGCTCAAGGCCAACAAACCTATCTTTCAAAATTCCACATTTGTCATACGTCAAGACCACATACATTTGTTCTTTCCAAGAAACATCTCTTGAATCATCAATATGGAAGAAAAACATGTCATCTCCAAGTTCTTCAAGAATAGAATGTGGACTTTCTTTTTGCGGAACACTCAATAATGCTTGTTTGGATCTTATGAGCCACCATACAACTATTACCTGCAATACCACTACCTTCCCTAAGTCTGGATCATGCTCTGCTAAGCAATCATAAACCTAAGAAATTCCCTTAGTTCAAATACTCATTTGACTCACCGTGGCCACAGAAAGGCAAGCCTTTCTTCAATAGTAGCATAGCAGTATCAATGAATCGATTCAATTGAGTAAAATAAGCCCTCTTAGAAGCTTCACTTTTCTTATGCAAAACAATCCATTTAATTGAGTAAAATAAGCCCTCTTAGATGCTTCACTTTTCTTATGCAAAACAAGATCTATGTTTTAATTTCTCTACAACAAATCATCTCACATTTCTTCATTGCAATATAGTGTGATCCATTAACAATGCCAACATGCAACTTTAGTTTCTCCTTCCTATGGTAACCTTTTCTAGCCCTCAACAACCCATGATTTGTATCCTACATACTTCTTTTCTTTAAACAAGAAACTACAAAAAACGATATGCTCTACTATCTTTGAATTCACTATATTCAAGCCAACTTCCAAACTCATCAAACCACTTTAGCTAAAACTTTCTTGGATTTTATTTTCCTCCAATCTATGTATAGAAAAAAATTTCATGTGCGAGGTTGGCATGACCCATTCTCCAAATGTTTCCTTCTCACCCTGTCTCCAACTATGATGGTAAGAATCAATTTCCTTAAGCCTAGGTCATATTTGATATCATCTTCCCAATTAATATCATCTAGAACACATGAATTCCTTGCAGCACTACTATCTAGTGCTTTTATCTTTACAAACCTATGACGAGCCGGTCATGCCTAATGCATAATCATTGACATTGTTATTATTTTAAACTCAGTTTTAGAAAAAGTTGCATACAAGTTTCTGCATTTACTGGCTAATGAGCCATAACTCAATAGTCTCCTATAATTGTGTTTTTGTGTTTGAGACATAACTTCAAACCGAGCCTAAGGAGCCAAGCCAAAATCAAGAAAGGCATTCAGAGTCAAGTCATTTTTTTATTTTAAAAGAAGAACAAGTTTAATCAAAGCAATTTTAAAATGAGCTACTGAGCCCGCTAATAAATAAGCTTTTTGTCCAGTCCTGAACGTAGGCTTAATTCATTGGGGATTTTGAGCAAATGAGCAACAGGTTGTAGTCGAAGCCCAAAGTGGCAAGTAACCATTCGCTGCATCTCGTCTAGCTTTGGAGGGTAAAGCAGAGCCATGATTGTCCCCGGAATCATATCCGGCTATGGCTCGCGCAATTACATGCATGCATGCATATGCATGCAGGAGATGGATATCGACGATGTCCCTGCGGCGGCGGCGGCGAAGAGAAGACGTCGTCGTCACGCCGCGCCCTGTGCTGCTGTGCCGGAAATAAACATTCGCTTGTGGGCGCGCGAATTCCTGTCGCCTCTTTGACTGCAGCCTCTAGGCCGCTAATAGAATGCAGCACTCTGCTTTTGCTTATGCTATGAACCGATTATTAGCTAGCGGCGAAGCAAAGCATCTGTCTGTGTGTTCATCACTTATATTATCGGCAGAATTGTTTTGTGTGTGTAATTGCGGTAAACAGTCAGGAGATTGGGAATATAATCATCCATGTCATGCTCCATTCGTCGATAAATCAAGTTAAGTGCGCGTAGGAACTTGTTATTATATAGTATTATTACTGTGAAAAGGGATGGGTGAGTGAAAAAGCAGGGGAACTCGCATTTTTCCTTTCTTAAACCTCGGCTTTATTGGAAAAAAAGGATGGGACAAACAAGACAGTCACACTCTCTTTTTTTCTCGTTCACATTCCTCCTCTCCTTTTTGGCTTCAGTTGCTGCTCTTCCAAATGGCTACTAACCCTCTAGAGCTGAGTTGCTGAGGGTTATGAGTTACATCATTCAAAAGAAAAAAAAAAGAAAGGAAAATGGTTAAATGTGTCCTCCATCGTCATGGCGTTGCAATCGTTTACCGATCACCAATCTCGCCTGTTTCAAGCTCTTCAATCTCGTACAAGTTATTGTTTTTTTGGGTTTTTTTCCCTGTTTTTCTCGTCAGTGTACATGCATGTAGGTGCCGGGCCCATCAACCTGAAAAGGAAAAGAGAAGCTTGCTGGATTAGCTGGGAGCACAGAGCACTAGCTAGAATATGGAGCAGTCTGTCACTGTCATCAACAAGTCAAGTGTAATGGCAGCCAGCAGCATTTGACTTGATGACATGAGGTCATGCATGGGCACATATATATATAGGAGTGTGCTTACCGTAATATGATTTGGGCATGCTGCACCGGAAGCACTCGGTTCGGTTGGCGTAGTTCTGCACGTGGCAACCCAGTCTGCACCGACGAAATCAAACATTAGCATCAAGCAAGTAATTAAAGGATTATTATTAATATACTAATAATATATACACTTTAATCTACTACTAGCTGGTAAATATTACTACTGATGCTCTCCTAGCAGTCTTACTTAGTCTATCCTATAGTCTAGAAGGAATGCAGAGCCGATACGACACGAAATTCCATTTGGAAGCTCAGCATTCTGCCGGGCAGAATATTCCAGGGGCTTGAGTTGGAAACTTTTGCACGATGAAAAGGGCTCAATAATAAATAAAAAATATTTTTCTCTTTTACGATTTATGATATGAGAATGCTCATCTTTTAGTACTGTATTCGTGGAAAGAAGCGGGGTTTCATGCTTGCATGCATCTTGTTTAAATATATTTGTTCCTTGCCAAACAAAGATACTCCTACTCTAATCAACAAAGTGACCCCACTAGTTAATCTGCAATTAATCAACAAGCAACGACTGCTGCATGCATGCATCATGCATGCAAATACTACTATGCTGCATTATTATATTATTATTCTATAGCTGAGCAATGCAACACCAACACAGGTACTAATCAGCAAGAGATCGAATCATGTGTAAGATAAGACTAGCTAGCTATAGCTAAGATCATCGATCATGGACCGTTGTCTCACCTTGGGCAGATCCAGTCGCCTGGCTTCATCCCGGGCTGGCCGGCGACGGAGTACCCCCATCCCTGCGCGACGGCGGCCTGCGACTCGTTCTTCCCGGCGCCGCACTTGAAGCAGCTGCCGCGGGAGGCGTAGTTGTTGACGCTGCAGCGGTAGCAGTACCAGTCACCCGGCTTGACGTCCCAGTCACCGCCCAGCGCGGCGTAGTCCGTGCGCTCCACGCCCAGCTTGGCCTCGCCGCAGCGCTGGCACGCGTCGCGCTTGCAGAAGTTGACGTACTGGCACGACCGGCAGCTCCAGTCGCCGGCCTGCCTCCTGCTCGCCACAACGTTCATCTGCTTCTCCATTCTCTCTGCTTGTATATATATGCCTTTGGCTTTGCTCTCTGTCTCTCTCTGCTGCTCTTCCTACTGGCTACCAAAGCTCTCTAGCTACTGATCGGGCCGGGAGCACGCAAGCGATGAATCGAGCTAGCTAGTGAGCGCAGCTGCTGGAATGCTAGCTAGCCGATCGAGCTTGCTCTGGATGGTGAGCGGATGGAAGGTAGGCTTGTTGGCTCTGGTTTGAAGAGGAAGGAGGCGCGCGCGGGCTTTTATATAGGGTTTGGTAGTGCAACACTGCTGCAGCTGAGGCCTGAGGCCTGAGGGGAGACAGGCAGATGAAAGTTAGTAGGGGCCCGCCCCGCCAAATGCAAAGAAGCTAGCTGCATGCTGTGTACATGTCGTGTGCGTATGAGTTGCTGAGTGTGCGCTCTGTCTGGCTCATCATACAGCATAGCTTTTCAGTTATCCCATACTCCTACAGAATCTCCAGGATTGATGGGGACATGCATTGTGAGGCTCTAACTAGTCACCAGGAGATCTCAGCTGGGTTAGCTGGGGTGTGATGAGGAACAAAATGCCTCCTACGTCCTGCCTCCTCCAGTTCCCAACTTCATCAGGCAACGCGCTAGTCTGTGAGATCGATATCTCATCTTCGGGACCAGTACTTGTTGGATATTTAGTCATTTTACACCATGCATTAATCCATAAATACGATAAGCAAAATACTAGCTCAAGTATAATGCAAGCGACCGCTTCATATATGCTACTGATATTTCTAGCATAGCTAAGCATGGCTATCACTACAGCAGCAACAAAATGAAGCATAGCAATAAGTGGTTTCAGTTTATACCCAAGCGTGGCACTTCCGGTACCCGCGGATAGTGAACCACTAGCGTCCATGTCGTCGCCGCTGCCTGCGACGGTGTTGTTGTCGATGACGTCGTCGTCAGCAGCAGCAGCAGGAGTCCGCCTCGTGCTCACAGGCATAGCCCGCGGGCGTGGAGCGGCAACGACGGTCGCGCACATACGGCGCTCCCCAAAAACTTGATTTCCCGCCTACCCGAGCAGGTACGCTTGACGGGAGAAGTTCCGGAAGCCTGCTACCAGTAACCTCTGTGCGCGCAGAGGCTCTGGTCGGAGATGCAGCACAGCAACTCGGGCTCAGGAAGGAGGTGGCGGCTGGAGAGGGAGAAGCACGGGAATGGATCAAACCCTAGCGTGCGGACAGGGGCCTTTATATAGGCGCGCCCCTGCCCGTTACGCCCTGTCCGGGAGGATGAACCTGGACAGGGTGGTTGGGAGTTGGGAGTTGGGAGTTGGCGGGCTGGCGGCGGCGGCGGCTAGGGTTTGCCTTGGGCCGCCGAGGCCCAATGACAAAAACTTAGCCAAGCCGGCCCACGCCCACGCCCACGCCCTCGGCGCGGCGCGGCGCGCGCGGCGACGCGCGGGCGGGCGGGCGGCGGGCGCGGCTCGGCTCGGCTCGGCTCGGCGGCGGCGGCGCGCGCGTGTGGCTCCCAGGTTCTCCTTCTCAACTTGTCTATGAGAGCATCCCAATGCTCACTATTTAAGTTGATTACCCTCTTAGTGATTAATCCATTTGGTACTAATCACTTTTGCACCTAACACTAATTGTGGGCCTTTGAGGTTATCGAATTATTAGATGGGCTTGGCCCAATAATTCTAACAATCCCCACCAAACATCAAAGGTACACGCTAATGCCTTCGGATCTGAGCTCGTTTGATATACCAGTGTTTCGATGGAGACTGTTAAGTTGAACTTCCATCTAGAATAGGAGCTTACACTCATTCACAACTGATCAATGGACTATGCCTTGAATTGACAGTTTTGTGCGAAGTGAGGTTCACCCAAATTCTTAACTGATACCAGACTGCCTAGAGCATCCCCTCGGGTGGAGCATATAAGTCAAACTCCGTGCCTTCTCGTGAGCATCTAGAGATCACCCAAACCTCATAGACTGGGACCAGCAGTCTAACTCACATAGGTGTGTTCCTTCTAGGATGTCCTGTAGGCCGACATCCTTGCTTTTATAAGCCACTCGGATCACATTAAGGCATATGCCATCCTGCCATACAGCTTGGAAAAGAAGTGCATTTCTAAAAGATAGGGACCTTTGTCAAGGGTCTTTTCCCTCAGCCTACTCATAGCTTGTTTCACCACTCTAATTCACGGGATCTCCGATCACATAGAGCGAGTTACCACTACACAAACTTTAAGTGGGTCTCAGTCCCATCTCGACCGATGCACCGTCTATCACGTTTCGTGACAGCCCCTTGGTGAACTGATCTGCCAGATTCTTAGATGTGTGGACATAGTCCAATGATATCACTCCGGAGTTTCTCAATTTTCTGACAGACTTTAAGCGCCGCTTTACATGCCTTGTGGTCTTCAGGTTATCCTTAGAACTGTTAACTTTGATTATCACAGTTTGATTATCACAGTTCATGGAGATGGAGGGCACAGGTTTTTCAACCACCGGCAAATCCATCAGGAGTTCCCGAAGCCATTTGGCTTCAACAGTGGCGGTGTCTAGTGCTGCAAGTTCTGCTTCCATAGTTGACCTCGTAATGATGGTATGCTTGCAAGACTTCCAGGAAACAGCACCACCCCCAAGAGTAAACGCATACCCACTGGTGGCTTTTAACTCGTCAGCATCAGATATCCAATTTGCATCACTGAAACCCTCTAGTACCTTTGGGTACCCGGTGTAGTGAATGCCATAACTTGCGGTTGCCTTTAGATACCGCATTACTCTCTTAAGAGCACGCCAATGATCATCTCCTGGGTTTGATACAAACCGGCTCAATTTGCTCACAACATATGAGATGCCAGGTCTTGTTGCACTGGCTAAGTACATTAGTGAGTCAATGATTTGGGAGTACCTCAATTGGTCTCTCATGATCCTTTTGTTCTTTCTCAGAATTAGGCTTGGATCATAGGGAGTGGACACGGAGTTTGCGATCACGTAGCCAAAGCGACTTAGAATCTTTTCCACATAGTGGGATTGCAAAAGAGTAACCCCACCATTTTCTCCCTTTAGTAGCTTGATGTTTAAGATCACATCAGCCACTCCCAAATCTTTCATATCAAAGTTCTTGGACAGAAAGTCCTTGACTTCCTCAATCACATTGAGATTCGTGCCAAATATTAGGATATCATCCACATATAGGCACAGGATTACTCCTTCTCCCCCACCGAATCGGTAGTAGACACATTTATCAGCCTCATTGGCAACAAAGCCTGCTGATGTCATGGTCTTATCGAACTTTTCGTGCCATTGCTTAGGAGCTTGTTTTAGGCCATACAAAGACTTCAATAATTTACACACCTTGCCTTTCTGACCTTCTACTATGAAACCATCAGGCTGATCCATGTAGATCTCCTCATCTAACTCTCCATTTAGGAAAGCCGTCTTCACGTCCATTTGATGAACGAGAAGACCATGGGACGCAGCCAGGGCAAGTAGTACTCTGATTGTAGTCAATCGAGCCACTGGTGAGTATGTATCAAAGAAGTCCTCGCCTTCCTTTTGGGTATAACCCTTGGCCACAAGCCTAGCCTTGTATTTTTCAATCGTACCATCAGGCCTAAGCTTTTTTCCTGAACACCCACTTACATCCTACAGGTTTGCACCCGTACGGACGATCAACTACTTCCCAAGTTCCATTAGACATAATTGAATCCATCTCACTCCGTATCGCTTCCTTCCAATAGTCAGCGTCAGGAGAGGAAAATGCCTCTTTAATGGTCGTTGGGGTGTCATCCATGAGGTATATGGTAAAGTCATCACCAAAGGATTTTGCAATCCTAGGTCTCTTACTCTTTCGAGTGACTCCATCATTTTCCTCCTCAGGACTTTCAGTGGTGGGTTGTTCAGTGCACTCCATTGGCACAAAAGTATCGGGAGCATCATGAGGTCCCTCACTAGATGTGCTTGGTACATTCCCTCTCATAGGGAATTCATTCTCGAAGAATGTTGCATCTCTGGACTCAAATATTCCGCCGACCCTCATGTCGGGGACTCCAGATTCCACAACTAAAAATCTATAGCCTACGCTGTTTATTGCGTATCCGAGAAAGACACAATCTACAGTCTTCGGTCCAAGCTTGCGCTTCTTGTTGATTGGCACGTTCACTTTGGCCAAGCAACCCCAAGTGCGCAAGTATGAGAGAGTTAATCTTTTCTTTTCCCATTCCTCGAATGGTGTTTTCTCTTTATTTTTTGTGGGAACTCTATTCAGGACATGACTCGCAGTCAATATAGCCTCACCCCACCATTCCTTGGAAAGTCCCGCAGTGTCTAACATGGCGTTAACCAAATCAGTTAGAGTGCGGTTCTTTCTTTCGGCAATCCCATTGGATTGGGGGGAGAAAGGAGGCGTCCTCTCATGAATAATTCCATGTTTCTCGCAGAATAGATTGAATTCTTTTGAAAAGTATTCACCCCCACGATCGGACCGCAACCGTTTGATTTTCTTCTCGAGTTGATTTTCAACTTCAGCTTTATAGATTTTAAAGTAGTGTAATGCTTCATCTTTAGTGTTTAGCAAGTACACGTAGCAAAATCTAGTACTATCATCGATGAGTGTCATGAAATATCTCTTGCCGCCTTTGGTCAACACGCCATTCATCTCGCACAAATCGAATGAATGAGGTCTAGTGGTGCCGTGTTCCTCGCCTCTTTCACGGCCTTGTGAGGCTTGCGAGGTTGTTTTGCTTGCACACAAGCATGGCACTTAGAACCCTGGACCAAATCGAATTTAGGGATTAAACTCATTTTAGCTAAGCGCGTCATACATCCAACATTAATATGGCAAAGTCGAGAATGCCAAATATTACAAGCATCATCATGTCTCACATGGTTCACGACATTATTATTACAAGAATCCATCAAAGAAAAGCGGAACAAGCCTCCGCTCTCATAGCCCTTACCAACAAATGTTCCATATCTCGATACGACACACTTATTGGACTCAAAAACAAGCTTAAAACCATCCCTACACAATAGGGACCCGCTGACGAGATTTTTCTTTATGGAGGGGACATGCTGCACGTTCTTCGGCCGCACCGTCTTTCCCGAAGTAAACTTCGATTGACCGTGCCAACACCATGAACAGCCGCATGCGAGCCGTTTCCCATCGCGGGAGGAACCTCGTCCTTCCCGGTACAAAGAAAACAAAGAGCGGTCGGCACATACATGAATATTAGCCCCGTGTCAATCCACCAATCGGGGAGAGAGACAACCGAAAGAACTGTTGGTAAATAATTACCATACCCGGATCCTCCAGCTTCACTAACAACCATGTTGACTGTCTTCTTCTGCTGTGGCTGCTTGTCCTTGCGGTCTGGGCACTCCTTTAACCAGTGAGCATTGCTCCCGCACACATAACAAACGCCACTCTTTTCACTCTTTTCCTTGTTGGCCTTCTTCTTGAAAGCCTGAGCTTGAGGCTTGAAAGCATTCTTGTTTTGCTTCTGTTTCCTCTTGCGGGAAGTCTGAGGGTCCCTCTTTTGCACCAAGTTGGCGCTAGAGCCTCCCTCGACTTGCACTTTCTTGCCACGTGTGTCCTTTGCCCTCGCATTCTCCTCAACACTTAGAGAAGCAACAAGATCAGTCACACTGAACTCTTGCCTCCTGTGCTTTAGAGAAGTGGCAAAGTCCCTCCAAGTAGGTGGCAGCTTAGCGATAATACCGCCAGCCACAAACTTGTCAGGCAGCTCACACTTGTTGTTCTCAAGCTCCTTGGCTAGCATCTGTATCTCATGAGCTTGTTCTACCACAGAACGGTCATCGACCATCTTGTAGTCATAGAACTGCTCCATGATGTACAGCTCACTGCCAGCGTCAGGAACCCCAAACTTGGCCTGCAGTGCATCCCACATGTCCTTGCCCATGGGCATGTCCATGTACAGTGGTATCATACCCTCATCTATGACGCTGATGAGCGACAGCTTAAGCAGGTTATCCGCCTCACAGAACTTGCTCTCTTCCTCAGGAGAAAGAGGCGGTTCCGTGCGCCTTCCCCTGATAGCGTGGTCGCAGCGCATAGCGGTAAGCCACAACATGCAACGGGATCGCCAAATCTTATAGTTAGACCCACCATCCTTCAAAGGTGGTGGCCTCATGGATGCAGCAAAGCTAGCAGATGAAAATGACCTATCAAGTTTTTGGATTGTTGGATATTTAGTCATTTTACACCATGCATTAATCCATAAATACGATAAGCAAAATACTAGCTCAAGTATAATGCAAGCGACCGCTTCATATATGCTACTGATATTTCTAGCATAGCTAAGCATGGCTATCACTACAGCAGCAACAAACTGAAGCATAGCAATAAGTGGTTTCAGTTTATACCCAAGCGTGGCACTTCCGGTACCCGCGGATAGTGAACCACTAGCATCCATGTCGTCGCCGCTGCCTGCGACGGTGTTGTTGTCGATGACGTCGTCGTCGCGGCCGAGCGACGAGGAGTCCGCCTCGTGCTCACAGGCATAGCCCGCGGGCGTGGAGCGGCAGCAGCAGTCGCGCCTGTACGGCGCTCCCCAAAAACTTGATTTCCCACCTACCCGAGCAGGTACGCTTGATGGGAGAAGTTCCGGAGGCCTGCTACCAGTAACCTCTGTGCGCGCAGAGGCTCTGGTCGGAGATGCAGCACAGCAACTCGGGCTCAGGAAGGAGGTGGCGGCTGGAGAGGGAGAAGCACGGGAATGGATGAAACCCTAGCGTGCGGACAGGGGCCTTTATATAGGCGCGCCCCTGCCCGTTACGCCCTGTCCGGGAGGATGAACCTGGACAGGGTGGTTGGGAGTTGGGAGTTGGCGGCGGCTAGGGTTTAGCCGTTGGGCGGCTCCCTGGCGGCAACTAGGGTTTGCCTTGGGCCGCCGAGGCCCAGTGACAAAAACTTAGCCAAGCCAGCTGGGCCACGGCCACGGCCACGGCCACGGGCCCGGCCACGGGCCCGGCGCGTCGCGCGCGCGGGCGGGCGGGCGGCTCGGCTCGGCGGCGGCGGCGTGCGCGTGTGGCTCTCCCGTGTTCTCCTTCTCAACTTGTCTATGAGAGCATCCCAATGCTCACTATTTAAGTTGATTACCCTCTTAGTGATTAATCCATTTGGTACTAATCACTTTTGCACCTAACACTAATTGTGGGGCTTTGAGGTTACTGAATTATTAGATGGGCTTGGCCCAATAATTCTAACAGTACTATGCATCCATGTCGCCATGAGAACTGATCAAATCTTAGTCTTGATTGGAGCCGCCGGCGCCACTTTGCTCAGTTATTTTCATGTTTCAAGGACTGGGTTGTACACTGCCAACCTTTTTTCTCTTTTTTTTTGTCATTTTTTATGACATTTAAATTTTGTGTAACTTCTTTGCAAGGAAAGTGTAACTTCATGATGAAGTGTAACCCCGGCCTCTTCCAAATCCTCCTCCCCCTCGTGCTTGCTCTTGCTGTATGCCGTATGCGGTGCTGTTAATGTTGGTCCTTTAATTTGGTGGATACGTTGGTATATATTGTGTTGCCTTTGCTGGCATTCCTTCATGTGTGCTGAGCATTATAAACATCAGTCTGCTACCTCCTTTTTATTGAATTAAATGTTACACTGGTATGAGAAATTAGGCCTAGTTGTCAACATCACCTCTTTGTGTTAAGTGGAGACAAGAAACATTTGAATTGCAATATAGTCAGGTATTTATACATGGATGGTTACAGCTCAGTGTTTAATACAAGTAACAACCTGTATAGCAGTTCTACAGCCAAATACAATAGTACAGAGTTAATTCAAGTTGATGAACCAAATCCCTCCTGCGTCCTGCCTACTCCAGTTCCCAACTTCATCAGGCAATGCACTAGCCTATGAGATCGATATCTCATCTTCGGGACCAGTACTATATATGCATCCATGTCGCCATGGGAACTGATCAAATCTTAGTCTTGATTGGTGCCGCCTCTTTCCTCAATTATTTTCATGTTTCAAGGGTCATTGTTTGTCTAAACAGCTGTTTAATCCATTTAAACAATGTGTAAATAGTAAACAATAAAGATCATCCATATCATTTAGACCCTAAATAGTGAATTAAATGGTGTTACAAATTGTTCAAATGGTCTAAACATAATCAAGTTAAGCATGAGCTAAATGCCATTTAATTTAGCATGCATTCACTCAATAGGAAGATTACAACTACTACATTTGATACCCAACTATAATATATAGCATCATAAATATATGAGATAGAGTGGGATTTAGTTTGCTTGCAAAAATGATTTGATAGAATGCTTTTTTTTAATTGACATGTCTCAATATGTATGCTTTCTAGCATATTTGACTTTTATATAACTGAATATTTATATATTTTGTGTTACTATACAAAACTGTTTAGATAGTTTAAGTCCATTTTTAAAGACCACGTAAACAGCCTAACGCCAAAAGGAGGGGGCCTTCTTGTCATCGTTTAGCATTTAGGGATACATTAAGAGTAATGCACTGCCAACCTTTCTCTTTTTTTTAAATCAATTTTTACTGTCATATAGATTTTGCTTATTACTCCCTCCATTCCATATCATTAGTCGCTTTGACTTGTTTTGGTTCGTCTATTTATTTATATATCTAAACATATTTATCTAGATGCATAGCAAAATAGATGTATTGAAAAGTCAAAGCGACTTATAATTTGGAACGGATGGAGTACTAGCTAGGATATATCCTGGTTATATATATCTTGGTTTCACTAGATTTTCCATTCGCTTTAATTAGGTACTAGCTAGGATATATCCTGGTTATATATATCTTGGTTTCACTAGATTTTCCATTCGCTTTAATTAGATATTCGTTTTCGCAACATAAGGTCACAATCCATCACCACAGTCCACAGGCTCAAATCTTTAGACGGGAAGTGTTACTTGATGAAATGAACCAGGGGAGGCATAAAAAATGTAGAATGGCCAATGTCTTTGGTATTAAATTCTTCAACTAATTTATATTGTAGGCCACTATTGTCCACTATTGTAGTGTCAGTCACCACAGTCTATGGCACCGGTAGAGAAACGGCTTCTTGTCCCGGTTGGGAAACCCCATTTTGTCCCAGTTTCCCAACCGGGATTGTTTAAACGGGACTAAAGGTTCCCCTTTAGTCCTGGTTAGACAACCGGGATTAAAAGTGGCCCTTTAATTCCGGTCTGTACTCCCGACCAGCAGCTCTACCAATCCAGTTTACTTTTCTTGTATTTTTCTTTTTCTTTTCCTTTCCTTTTCTTTTCTTTTATAGTTCCTTTGCATCAGTTACTGTGAGATATCCCAAAATAAATCACATATTACAAACTAAGCAATAACATAGTATATTGTATTATAATTATGAATCCATACAACAAAGTATAGGTTCATACAAACCAAACTAATAGTTTTCGACAAGTGTTACAATAAACTAATTGATGCTCAACGACAAAGTTAATAAAACAATTGTCTAATCCCCAAAGCTAGGTATAGGGATTTGACTCTGTCACACTTTTAAATCGGTGAAGTGTAGGTCACCGATCTTTAATCAAGAATAAAATCTATGTAGTGAAGAGTATTGAACAGTGCACTCTCCTTTGCCTCAGAACTATGACGACAGGGGCGACTAACAACGGTTAATGGTACTCGAGTTGGGGTGGGTTCTCCCATCTTAGTCACAATCAACTTTGCCTCATATCCTTTTGTAGTTAGTATTGGGTCTTCAAGAATATATTTCCACTCATAACCCAATGAATGAATTGCTTGGTCTAGAATGGCTTCAAAACTGCATGCCGCGTACGTCATGTCATACTCCTCTACCTGTCAATGTTGTTAAAAAATAGAGTTATGAGAACCAATGTATCTTTACAAATTATAACAACAAATGTAAATATAAGCATCGAGTTTGACTTAGAATTTACCTCAGGACGGGTCCGTGCCATGTGTGCACACAACTCTGGAACTTTGTCTCTCATGTCGAGGTCTATAGCTTGCATCTTCACAGAGGATAGAGTAGGAATGGTAATCCCATGTCTTTCGAGCCTTTTTACACATACTTGAACTGCATATTTGACTACAATACCTCGATCGGGGTTCTTTACTCCGACCTCTGAGATTTGTACAAGTCTGCGACCACAACCTTGACCAAGAGCAATTTGAAAGCGAATTCGACATTGGAGTCGTTGGCCATCATCAACAGTATAGGTCAGAGCATCCACTTCTGTAACTCCAAAATATGATAGTGTCTTTTTGAGCCAAATGAATGGGTCAATTACCTGCGGCACATTACAAAATCATATATGAATAACAACACATGAGATATTCATAAATTTACTACAAACATGTAGATAAATTTGCTTACTATGTTTGGATGAGTCCATGGTACAAAACTAATTCCACGCCTGGTTCTGATACTTGGGAAATCCCGGCAGTCTACATAGCCAGACCAACCTATGACTTCTGGTTCAGGGAGTGCCCGTCCGGCCATCTATTTAATTAAGTAAACATGTTCATCAAAAGAAATTATGTTACAAACAAGTAGCAACAGAACTATATAGTATTATTAGAGAACCATACAAGTTCTATTTAAATGAGTTAACAACTAAAAAATTGTGTCATGTTAAGTGGATGACACAAGATCAACAATTATCTAATTAATTCAATGACACATGATCCAAAAATGTTATTTTTATATAGAATTGGTTAAACTTATATACTAAAATGATATTATGCTAGAAAATGTGATGTCGGTTCATTTGATATATAATTGTTAGGAAGAATCACTCACTACCAAACATATTTTTCATTAAAATGTAGATATTATAACATGACTAAGGGAAAATATGCAGCAGGTGGCATCGCAGAAATAATGAACATCTAAATTGCAAAAAACATTAGGAAGTAATGAAGCTAGGCTCCAATTCAAGCTGGTCTAGTGACAAATCAATCAAATTAAATTGCAAAAATTCTAAATCAACAACAACAAAGCTTTTTAGTCCTAACCAAATCAGTCGGCGTCGGGGTCGGGGTCGGGGTCGGGGTCGAAGGTGCGTCGGGGTGGTTGGAGGAGGCGTGCGGTCGTCGGCGGCGGAGTAGGGATGGCACGCGGTGTCGAGTGCGCCAGCGGTGTGGTCCCGACGGGGGCGGAGGCGCGTCGGGGTTGCCGGCGTGCGTCGGGGTCGGAGGCGGAGGCGCGCGTCCGTCCGGGGAGGAGGATAGGTGACGGGCGTCGGGGTCGAAGGCGGAGGCGGAGTGTGGCGGCGGTCGGCATCGGGGTCGGAGGCAGAGGCGCACGTCCGTCCGGGGAGGAGGATGGGTGGCGGGCGTCGGGGTCGAGGCGGAGGCGGAGTGTGGCGGCGGTCGGCGTCGGGGTCGGAGGAGGAGGCGGAGTGTGGCGGCGGTCGGTGTCGTGGTCGGAGGAGGCGGAGGCGGAGTGTGGCGGCGGTCGGTCGTAGGCGGAGTGTGGCGGCGGTCGGCGTCGGGGGCGGGGCGGAGGCGGAGTGTAGCGGCGGTCGGCGTCGGCGGTGGGGAGGGCCGGATGGGGTGGCGGCGTGGTACGAAGTGAGTTGAGTGGCGGGGAGGAGTGGCGGCGGCGGCTAGGTTTTATAACAGGATAGGTTTAGTCCTGGGTTGGGCCTCCAACCGGGATAAAAGGCCTTTTAATCCCGGTTTGGGCTGTCAACCGGGATAAAAGGTTCACATTTAATCCCGGGTCGGAGCCCAACCCGGGATTAAAAGGAAAATTTTGGCGCGCTCTGAATTTTCCCCGCGAGCCGGCCACCATTTGGTTTGCCGTGCTTCTTTTTTATATTATTTTAAACAAATAATTCTTATAGGGCCTGCTTGGTTGCTAGACAATTTTTGCCAAAACAAAATATGAGCAACCAATAATTCTTATACCACAAAAAACTAAAAAAGATACTCATTAAAAAAAGGATAGTCGAATTACAAAAGAAGATTGTCATTAAAAACTAACATTTTGGCGCGCTCCAATTTTTCCAAGTTTGTTCACTCAATATTCATCACATCAATTACCGTACCACTCAATGTATCGTCGAATTTCCAAATCCGATGAGTGTATGTCTTCGATGCAGATTTCTCTCTCAAAACTAAGGTAGATCAACAAATTAAGTAATGCACTTTCAGTTGCTTCACAACTTCGATTACAGGGTGTACTAACAACTATTAATGCTGGTGAAGTCAGGGGGCTTGTCCCCTCATTAATAGTGAGTGTTGGCCATTCAACAATAAATTTCCAATCGTAGCCCAATGTATCCATTGCCTGGTTAAAAATTGCTTTAAAACTACACCCTGCGTAGGTTAAGTCACTATCCTCATCCTGTAAGTGTTATAAAAAAAGTAGTTAAAACTAAATTTTGTAACACTAAACAAATATCTTAATATTATACGATTGACAACAACTTTACCACATCATCTTGGTTCTTTTGAGCATTCCTTGCACAATACCTATGGACAAAATGCCCTCTGTCCTCATTGCTCGAATCTAACTCATCTGAATATTCCTCATCTTTAGCTTTCATTATTATAGAGGACAGTGTAGGTATCGTGTACCCAATATTAGCAAGGTTGTTTAAGCATGACTATTGTCGCCTGGTTAAAAAAAAGTCAGGTGACGCATCAGAACCATTAGATTTAGATTGGAGGATTGTTATTCATCTTATACCTTGAGTACTTGTTCAATTTCCATTTCACTACATGTTCATATTTTGTAGTCAGTCATCTGAGATATAGAAAATGTGAATAAATATATTTTTATAAGTCATTCTTCTATAAGTATTTCTCATTTCTTGTTAAACTTCTTTGGCCTAGAAAATACCAAACCTTCACCCCCACAAATCGGGTGAATATATACATGTTGTAATTACACTTCATACTTCTATGTATATCAAATGCGTCAATATCCAATGCTTCAGCATAGTTGCTCAAAACAGAGAAATGAAAATATAGGATGTAACAATGCGGTGCCCGCATTGCATGAATGCAATGCGCGGGGCGACTGGAATTACAATAATTGGAGAAGCGGCACAACAATGAGGACGTGATGACGAACTGGCCGGTGCGGCTGTCGCCGCCGACGAGCTATAGGAAAGAAGCCAGCAGTAGGCAATAGGCTAGCGTTTCCAAATTCGTAAAATTTTCGAGCTAGTTGTCCCCTATGTATATATGTCCTGATGCTGGGGACGTACGGAAGCTCATATATTATTATATCATGATTAAATAAAAAAGGCCATCACGCTGAAAGATGAGATACGCTCGTTCTCGAGACCTTGTTCTTGTTCTTGCTCAAAAAAAAAAAAAAATAGAGAGAGACCTTGTTCTTGTTTATCCCATGGAATGAACATGGAACACAAGGTAGAATATAACCATGTATATATATATCTCGATGATGACCAAAAAGTTTTCCATGTGTGCAATAAATCTATCCCGGCCAACTTTTTTATATACCAAGTTCCATGCATGCACGTAAATAATATACTGATGCACGCGCAAATGTGCAGCATCCGGTCAACTAATATAATTGCTAGGTGACAAATGCATGTAAAACGTTGCTACTGGGAGAGCTAAAAATATCTCAGATAAATAACTATAGAATAACTACATTTAATCAATTATAGAATAATTTTATTCATTTCACGTATATTTCAGGTGCCTGAATTTAAGATGATTTCAAGCAACATCCTTGTATCACTAACTAGTATTGTTACTTTTGTGATTTGTTATTTGTTTTTGTGTCATAACATATTGGGACATATTAAATTTTTGTCCTTGTCTTCCTATAAAAATAATTATAAGTTGTTAATTGTCTTTGTGTCAACACAAATCAATTTTGTGTTTTGGTCTAACAGGGTTTTTATTCTCGATGCTGAAAATTGCACATTGCGTCCTATAGAAATTACAATGAATAAAATGCGAAAACTAAAATTCAGACACCTGCATTTTAGCAAATCCCTAACGATCTCATCATGATGTTGTTTACGATAGTGAAATGTGAGCATTCTAGAACTCCCCAAGTGATTTACTATCACGTTACAACAATTATCACTACTACAAAAAAATCATTTACGAGGCATTTTGATTTTTTTTCAGTGGGCAAAACCGCCTCGGCTAATGTCTCGACTGTCACCTTTTATTAACTGAAGCTATATAGTAACACATATGTACATCTTGTAAATGTATATATTCATAATTAATACTAGGCGTGTTGCCACGGGTACGAAGGAGGAATAAAAATGAGTTAAAATAGTGAATTGCGGAGGTACACCTTATATGTCAAGATAAATTACTAATGACAAATGATAGTGGATTGCTTAGGTGGACAAATTTACATGTCAAGATAATTTGCTAGTGGAAAATAATAGTGGATCAGTGAGGTGGACGCATTGCATGTAAGGGAAATAGATAGTGGAGTTGATAGTGAACTGTTGAGGTAGACGTGTTGCATATCGAGAGAAATAGACAGTGGGGTTTGTCTATATAAGAGTTATAGACCTGAGGGTTTTTTTTTTTTGACAGAAGTGTCAGCTGAGTTCAAACTGCTCTATCAATCAAGAAGCAGGTGGCACGAAGAATTGGCGGCGTCGAAGACATTTGAACACCTGTACTCCTGCTCTAATCTGATTGCTACAAACGAATCTGAAGATGATTATTCTTGCTATGAGCCCAAAGTGAAAATGCCACAAGGTAATACATTGTTGCTCTTTCCTGTGTGGTCTCTCAGATGTTGCAATTTTTCACTACGAGTGCCCACTACATTCTGAAAAAGAAACTGTCATATATTCCTTCCCGATGCCATGGCCGCCGTTAAGTGTTCAGGTAGCCTTCGTGATTCTCCTCGAAGCTGCCGATCGATATGATGGAGTTTCCTCCCGAGCGTAATCGTTGCAATGAGGAGCAGGGTGTGGGGTGACAGAGATGCGGTTGGTATAGTAGCACATGTGTGGTATATGGTACAAATTTGATGCTCTGATCCTGAGACGAGATGAGCCCCCCTAAATTATACCAGGAGGGGAGCTTTATGTGATTCCAATAATCGTGAAAGGGCCTGCTCTGATGGGGAGCTGCCAGAGCTGATGATATATCATGCATGCAAAAGGCGAAGAGGGATCGATCGCTGTTGGCAGCGTCAAAATGTTGTAATGTGTAGGAAAGGAGGAAGACTAGACTATACAAGGCAGGTTTTATGTGGGGGTTGCATATTCTCTGTATACAATCATGCAGCGGCCCATCCCCATTCCCAGCAAGGTAGAAGATGCCCCCTTCCATCATGTAATGTCCACATGTATCTGCTTGGGTCTTTGGATTCGTCGTATCTTCTGAAATCATATTAGTTGCTACTGTGGAAGGGTAGTGTATATCATTTATTTATTTATTTGATCATGTCACTTTATTCTACATGTGTTTCTCAAACTGTTCCTTTTTTAAGACAAAAAACAACCAGCATGCATGTTTCTCTCTTTTTCTGAACCACCCAATAATTATGTGTTCCTTATTCTACCGTGTGTATATATATATGAAAAAAAAATCGTTTCAAAAATACATAGGAGAGGTATGTCCTAGCTTGTATTACTGGGTCCTTTGTTAGATGCTCGTGTATCCAACTGAATCCACGTGGATTGAGGTGGATACATGAGCATCCAAATAAGTCCTGAAGTAGAATCTTTAGTTCCATGGACCAAGTAACCTTATATTTAGACTTCACATATGCATTATTACTATTATATTATCCTATATTATTGCTTATTACTTGGAAGAACTAGCTATACACGTACATAGTATTGTACATTAATAGAAAAATTAATAAACTAAAGCTTAACAAAATCATAGCCCGGCCTAGTACTCTAATCAAACCTTTATTTATCAGTCGGTCTGCTTAAATATCGCATATTGATGACCGAATGAAATAATGCATCAGTTCGGATCAGGAGTTGTCGACCAACAGACTGTCCAGCTAGATAGCTGCATCAGGAATGCATTAACCACAGCACAAAAAAGCACGCCGCCATATGCATTATTCCGATCCATGAATGACAATGGCATATGCAGAGCAGCTCAGCAGCCTGGGCACGAGTGCAGTGCAGAGATCGATCAAAAGGATTCTTTTCATGTACACGACTACGCGCCGGCTGGCCTAGTTGTGCAGTGATGGACGGCCTCCATGCGTGCGTGCTTTGTGCAGATGATCGATCGATCAAGATAGCATGCAGATAGCTACTAGGAGAAGGAGATGGCATTCGTTTCGCTCACCCGTTTGCCCGCGCGCCGTGCAGCAAAATTGGCATCTCGATCAGCATGTCACCATGCTGCGCCTGCGCGTACGTGTCATGTATTGGTGAATCAAATCTTTCCGTTGCATGTGCCTGTCGGAAGCATAGTCAGATTACTATTATTTCCATCTCCATCTCCATCCATGGCCGCAGCCTGCCGATCCATGCATCTCGCTTGCGTCCGCTCTATAATTTCCCAGCGACGGCTGCCGGCTGCCGCCGCTTCATTCTTGATTTCGACTGCCCCGACGATGGGAATTATTCACCGCCCATGTGTGCAACGCTATCCCTGTGGATATTCCTGCCACATCTATGACGTTCAAAAAGATCTTGATCCATGAGGTAACCGGATGACAAAACCATTGAAACTGCGCTGCTGTGAGGTCGAGTTGTTGATGTAGGATTGGAGAGACCCATCTCTTTCGCTCATCAAGATGGTTATTCACCCGTTACAATTCAGGTAGATTTAGTTTTGTCCAAGTCGACTATTCTAGTATCTCCATTTGCACAAAGAAAAAACAATATTGAAAAAGTTTTAGTTGACGGCAACTAGTAGAAAGTAGAACGGTAATGCATGCTCTATATAGAGCGTTCCACGCGTCGAACAGACCTTCGTGGGCCGGGCACGACGGGCCCAACAACCAGGGCAGCGTGTCGTGACCGCACGTGAGCCGAGGGGGGGCACAGCCGCCTCGTGTGTATCGCCCGTCCTCGTCCACTACGCCCATCCCTGTCATCGTCCACTCCGCCCGTCCTCGTCCACTCATCCACTCATTCTCCGTCTCTCTCTCAACTACGCCTTCACATCGGCGCCGCTCTCCATTGAAACCAATCGCCGGCGCCCTCCCCCGTCCGGATCGACGCGCGCGCAGCCGGCCGGCTTGCCTCCTCCACCTTCGCTAATGAGTGGCGACCACTCCACCTCCCACTCGCCCTCTTCTGGGTGGCGCCCAACCCCGGCGCCCCCTCGACGGCGGCCTCCGCGCCCGCCCCCTACCCGGTGCCCCCCTGCATCCGCCCCAAATCGGAGGGCCGCCTCGGCGAGGAAGCACGGCCAGGACGGGCCTGGAAAGGCACGCTCTCTGGTAGCCATGGTCGGCGTATGGCCAGGCCAGGGTGGACGTCGGCGCTCTCCCAAGAGCGCCCTCCGAAGGTCGACGACGGCGGTCCATCCCGTGAGCATCAGCGATGGTACGACATGTGGGCAAAGGCCGGAGCTCGTGAGAAAGCCATAGTTGGCCGGCTTGATCTGCGCTCATGGTAGACCCCATCGGTCGACAACATCCTGATCCACGGCGAGCTCCACATCACCAGCAGCAGCACGCGGTGCCCCCCCCCCCCCCACCGGAGGTGGCTCATGGAGGCCCCTAAGCCCACACCCTGATCCGGCACGGGGGTGGCCTCCCGCCGGTGCCCACCGCCTCCCCCCGCATGCCACCTCCTCCTGTTCATGGGGGCCATGGTGGATCTCAGGCCTCCATGGCATGCTCTGACAAGGTAGGTCAGGAGGAGCTCCGGATCTGATGAGGCCTCCATGGCATGCTCCGACAAGGTAGGTCAGGAGGAGCTTCGGATCTGAGACCTCCTCCTCCCCTTTCTTCTTCTTTCTTCCCCGCTAAAACCAGTTTCTGCTTTTTGTTTCTTTATTAACTTTTTCTTTGTTTCATTTTTGTTTTTCTGCTAGTTTCAATAGCACCACTTCCTTTTGTGTTTCATATTTTGTTTCTTCGGTTTTTTTTTGTGTGTTTCAACTGCAGTGTTCTAGTTGTTTAAGATGATTTCGACATTTTGTTTCACTTTTTTTCTTTTGTTTCAAATTGCTTTCTCGCTATTTTTTGTGTTTTAAAATGTTTTACTTTTTTATTTTTCCTCATTTTTTGTTTCAAATTGCTTTTTTGCTTCTTACTTTGTTTCAAATCCAATTTCCATGTTGTTTCAATTTTTGTTTTTAATTTGTTTCATTTTGTACTTCCTTGTTTTGTTTCAAATCTCTCGCCTATTGTGTTCTGAATCAAATGTCCTTGTTATTTCATTTTCATGTGTTTAATTTATTTCCATTTCCCCCTTTTTGTTTATGTGTTTTTCAGTGATTGATGGACAATCATGTTAGAGAGGGAAGCAACTCCGTGCGGGCCGCTACCGGGGGGGGGGGGGGTTGGGGGGGGGGTGTTTAGGTGCGTGGCGCGGCCATGTGGTGTGTGAGCGGATGGACCCGGGAGGGTGGGAGCAGAGGAGGTGCGGAGGACGGAAGGTGTGTGTGTTGGGGTGGATTTCAACTCTAGATGGGCCGCACAGACGACTATTCTACATGTAGAATGTTCTAGTGTGTGTGCAACAAAAAGTAGAACTATTGGCCCATGGCTACGAACCATCAGTAGAGATATACCGACAGATTTCCTAGGATTACCATGGTACAAATCCTCTGTTTACACTAGCTATAGTCTTAAGGCAAACCGTCAGTTGAAATTGGATTTATAACAGTGATAGTTTTAACACAACCCCTAGTGTAATTAAATGATTTGTATTGGTGATAGCACATAAAACCACTATTATAGAGATATATTTTGCACAAGCGATTTTCTTAACCTGCCATCAGTATAAATGATTTGAATTTCATTTTTTTTGTTTTCCAAAGTAAATTAAATGGAGAAACCACTTAAACCAAAGTTATAGTGCTCGAAGACATCTGCATGCAACATTGTATTTGATGATTTTTTTTCATTTGAAGTCATTCTAGAAACTTAACTCTAAATTTTTAAAATTTTCAAATGACCATATGGAAAATATAACGGCCCAAACAAAAGTTGTAGTACTTAAAGAGATCTAATTTTTTTTCATTAAAATTTGGTTGGCATCTCAAATTTGCACTGATAAGTGAACAAAAAAATTGTATCAACCACTTAGACACAATTGACTTTAAACCAACACGTGAAGTTTGAGGTCGTAAGTTTTGATGCCCTAAAACGTAAGCTGGGGATTTCTTCCGTGGTAAAAAAATGCTATTTTAGAAAAGATTTATGAATTCTAATGATTCTCGAAGGTTGGCTGGGGCTTCTTCCATGTCAAAAATGTGGGCAATACTACTAGAAGGTACCGTGTGCACGCCACTCCGCACGCACGCTCTCCCCTCTTCCTCCCGCAGCCTCCTCACATTGTCCTTTTTCTTCCTCGCGTGCTCCCCCGTCGCCTCCATAAGTCAAAGTGAAGTCATCATATGTTGCATATGTGCATTGGGGCATATAACGTTTGCATTAGATTGTTACTAGTCACATTGCGTCCAGGCATAAACCACAGTGTGTGGCCGATTTCATTTCTCAGGTGGTGGCCTTTCTAAGATTCATCAATGCATGAATGAGGCCATCTTATATATTCTCTTCAACTAGGAGACGTCCTGAAGGGACGAGCAGCCGCAGGTCAACCAAGGATATGTACGAGTATTGAATTCCTCATGTGTCCGATAGTGCTATTCCATATAGTTGACTGTAAACAAGTGTCGATGCACATGAACAGAAAAGGAAGACACAATCATTACACTTGCATGATGCAACTATAGTCTCTATCTTACACCTCGGGACATCATGGAAACCCTGGTAGAACCCGACTCAGATTGCTCATGGGATCTACACGTCATCACTTATTTATTTTAGGAAAACGAGAGAAGAGCCCGCTCTTTAGAGTGAGCTAGTCTCATGTCTTTCGACGTTTAGTGGATTAGCACTACTTACATCTATCAAATTATCATTGTTTGTTTTCGACCACATTAGCTTTAGGCGATGTCTAAAAGCTATCTCATTGGAGAACTTATCTTTTAAGATGGATATGGCACATATCTTTATGGTGTGTTTGGATCCTAGGACTAAAAATAGCCGACTCTAGCCACTGATTTGCCCCTATTAGCCCATGTTTAGCCATCCCATTTGGCATCTAAATCTAGTAATTTTTGGCCCTATGTATCCGAGCACCCCCTCCCCCTGCTCCCTCGTCTAAGAGTGAAAGGTCCCTTGTTTGGTTTTGATAATTGAGTGACAACTTAGGTGGACTAACATGTGCTTATGGTTGAGATACACAGGGTTAGTGCACAAGTTTATGTGTGTGAGCAACATATGTCATGGAGGGCTTAATGTTGAAGTGCTCACACATGTGATAATGAAGGAGCTTTATTGCATATGTGACATGACATGGAGTCATGTGACCAATGGTGAATATCGAGATGAGGCTTGGCTCGAGACCGGAGGGTGTGTGAAGGACAAGTCGAGGCAGTGGAGCGATGGACCTAGTGAGGGTGAAGCTCGGGCAAGACTTGGTTCCGATGGACCATGAGGCGGTGAAGAGCAAGTGAGGTCAAGATCGATGGACCGAGAAGGTTGCATGATGATATTAAGTGGATCATATCAACTTGAGATCGTGTCGGTGCATGTGTTGCATTGGCACATTGGAGGAAGACGGTGGAAATGGAAATGTGCAAGGCAAAGGTATGACTTAGGGCATTTCATTTCACCGGTCATGAGGAGTGTAGAGAAGTTGATGACCGGATTTAGGATTGATAGCCGTACTATCAAGAGGGGCAAGCTTGTTTGCATCTCGGTCATCTAGTGCCACTTGAGCGATCTAACATTGTGACATGCTAGGATCGAGTGGCGTTGTGAGAACAAGAGAAAATCATTTGAAAATGATTGTGAAAATGCTAACACACATGCATATGGTGATGTACACTTGGTGGTGTTGGCACATTTGCAAAGGTGTTGAGAAAAGAGAAGAAGTTGGAGAAGGTTCGGTGAACCGTTGTGCTGAAAAAGAGAAGCTGATGGCACTTGGGTTGGAAAACTTCTTTGATCCTTTGTGAATTGGATCAAGATGCTTAGTGGGATGTTTAGTCCTCTGAATAAGCTTTTCAACGAGTGCAAGATCATCGAAAATGGAGTTCGGAGCTAAGAGATATGCCCGATCTAGTGCGGGGTGGTCTGCTGCCCTGTGAGCTGCGGACGCTGGGCTCAGGACGCGTCCTGAGCTGGCTACGGATGCGTCCAGAGCTCATAAATCCACGTCCGGAGGCCTTCGGACGCAGCACAGAGCCGCCCACGCTTTGGTGCAAGCTCCGGACGCGTCCGGAGAAGTGCTACGGACGCGTCCGGAGCTCCCAACGGTCGGATTTCGAAGCCACGGTGTTGCAATGCGTTGGACGCGTCCGGAGCTACCCTACTGACGCGTCCGGACAGTGTATTTTCTGCAGTACCGAGGCATAACGGCTAGTTTCGGTTGTGGGGCTATAAATAGAGGGGTGGCCGGCCCTTGGACGTGGTTGAGCACCTTAGGGACTATGTGTCCATACTTGTGAGTGCTTGGAGAGCCCTCTACTCACTTGTTCTTGATAGAGTTCATCCAATCGAGTGAGAGAGCGATTCTAGTACGTTGCATTGAGAGATTTGCATCGAGTGGCACTAGGTGATCGTGTTGCAAGCCGGTGTGCTTGTTGCTCTTGGAGGTCACCACCTCCTAGACGGCTTGGTGGCAAGAGACTCCGTTGAAGCACCCGTGGAGATTGTGCGGTGCTCCGGAGGAGGATTTGTGAGGGGTTCTTGAGCCTTCCCCGCAGGTGTGCGAATTGACTAATCTAGTTGAGCGTGGCTTGGAGGATCCCGTTCTTGTGTTAATTGGAGTTGGGGCTCCCCGGAGGGGCTGTTGGCAGTGAGCCAACTTGAGCGGCCATCTCATCACTAAGTCGGTGTATCGCCACAACTGGACGTAGCTTGGTGGCGACCAAGTGAACCAGGGGAAAAATCGTGTGTCGATTTGTGATTGCCGAGGCTTCGACCTCCTTGTTCTTGTGTGTGAGGCTTCGACCTCCCTTGAGCTTATTTGCAGGTGGTTTGCATCCCCTCTAGCTCAAGTTTGTATTTACATTTGTTACGTTCTTGCTTAGCTTGAGTAGTGGCTCTTGTGCTCTTTTGCTCGTGTAGATAGTTGAGCACCTTCTTGTTTGAGTAGCTAGAAGTAGTGTAAGTGTTTTGCTTAGCTTTTGTAGTTAAGTAAATTGCGCTCTTGGGTTCGGCTTGTGTAGCCTTGTCCTTGAGCATCTAGTGAGCTTAGGTTTGGCTTTGTGCTTTTGCTCATTAGAGTTGTGTAGGTGCTCCCCGGTTTCTCAAAGTACTAGTTGCTTAGGTTTGTATGACCTTGCAAGCTAGAATTGTTTAGGAGAGCACTAGCTAGTTTAGCACCTTGCTTCTTGTTTAGGTTCTTTTACAAGGTGCTACTAGAGTTGTTGTTAGTGGAGGTTAGTCTTGGCTAGACCGATAGTTTTATTTCCGCATTTGTTTCGGTTAGCCGGTGCGTAAGTTTTTTAGGAAGGACTACTCACCCCCCTCTAGTCCATCTCGACCCTACACGTGGTATCAGAGCCGGGTCTCTCATTTTAGTGGTCTTCACCGACCCGAGAGGATGGCAACTAGAGAGATAGATGTTGAGTGCGCTTGTGACACGCACACTTTTGATGGCACGAACTTTGCTCGGTGGAAACACCATATGGTTGATCACTTTCGTGCCTCGGGAGCTAAGGTGTGGTGGGTTGTCACCAATGGTCTCACCCAACCATTGGATGAGGAAAACATCACCAAGGCTCAAGAAGCAATCTATTATCTTGATGTTAATGCACTTGGTTATCTAATAGATGCTTTGAGTTGTGATGTGCTTATGAAGGTGAACCATGAGGGAACCGCCCGCATGTTGTGGGAATCCATCAAGCACACCTATGGTGATGCCTCCACATGGGATGATGGAAAGTACAAGGTGGAGGAGCCCGAGGTGGTGCCACTTGAGGATGTTGAGCATGACCACAACAAGGTTGTTGTGGAGGATTGCTCCACCTCAAGGTCAAGTGAAGATGATGAACTTCCTACCAAAAGTTCACTTGATGATGATGATGATGATGCCTCAAGTGAAGCAAGTGAAGATTCTACCACAAGCTCACTTGATGATGCATATGAGGGTGATGACTCTACTACAAGCTCACCGACTTCATCACATTGCTACATGTCACATGGTGACCGCAAGGTAAAGATTGGCAATGTGGTTTTTGATTGTGATGATCCAAGTCTTGAGCTTGTGTTTAAGTTGTCAAGAGCTTTAGAAAAGGAGTTTGCTAAAACAAGCAAATTGGAAAAAGAAAACTTTTTTCTAAAGAACACATTTGAACAACAAGAGCATCTACTTTATGTTACTACTTGTTCACATGATGTGCTAAAATTGGCTCATGAGGAACTTAGTGTTGCTCATGATAACTTGGTACAAGAACATGCTTTTCTCACTAAGAAGTTTTGCAATGAAGAAGCTAAAACTAGTGAGAGCTCATCACTTGGGTCAAATGATCAATCACTTGTTACTAACCCTTGTGATGTAGGCAAGAAGCATGTATCCACCTCTTGTAATGATTTATTATCTATGCCATGTTCTTCACATATAGATGCTTGTTTTTCTTCTATGTCTTGTGAGACTAACCTTTTGAAGGAGAACAATGAGCTCAAGAATCAAGTGAAGAATTTGAGCAATAAGCTAGAGAGGTGGACCAACTCTCATGTCGCTCTTGATCATATGTTGAAGAACAAGAGGAGATTTGGTGACATGAGTGGCCTTGGCTACAACAAGAAGAATGTTGGGTTGGGTGGATTGCCAAAAGTCTCTCACTCTCAACTCTTGGAGAGTTACAAGAAGTATGGCAATTTGAATGGCATCAACTACAACAACACCAACATCAAAGGCAAAAGATGGAGCAAGAAGAAATTCGAGAGAAGCATGAAGAAGCTAGAAGAAGAGAAGCTATCTCATTTCATGTGCTTCCAATGCCGTGAAATGGGACATCTAGCCAAGGATTGCCCTACCAAGAAGCCTCAAGTTGAGCCAAGATCAACACCCCAAGCTCAAGTCAAAATCAATCATGAAGCCAAAGTTGATGACTTGAAGATGATGAAGAAAAAGACAAGAAGGGGTGGAAGAGCAAGGCATCCAACTCATATCCAAGATGCCAAGATGATAATGAGCAAGATTCAAGAGAAGAACACTCATGCTCACATCAAGTGCTTCAAGTGTAATGACATGGGACACTTTGTTTCAAAGTGTTCCAACAAGCTTGAGAAGAAGGCTCAAGCAATTCATGAGAGGCAAGGCCATGAAGAGCATCACAAGAGCAATGAAGAGAAGGCTCTACCAAAGAGAAGATGTTATTCATGCCGGGAAAGGGGACACATGGCTCATTCATGTCCCCTAGGTAAAACTTCTAAGCTCATTTCAATTGATGAAAATGATGTGCTTAGAAAGGATGGTGATGGTACCTCTTCGGTTGCTATTGTAAAACAGCCCGCTACTCATACTAAGGCTTTGCCTAAGTATGTTGCTCCTAACTTGAGAGGACCCAAACTAGTTTGGGTACCATAAAAAAGTGGATGAATGTTTGTAGGTACCATGGCATTGGAGGCTTGATTCAATTGAGTTCATATTCTTCATCATGTGTTTGAATCAAGTATTGAAGCTTAGTGCTATTCTCATCCCAATGCCAAGATATGTCAAGTGAAGTCCAAATGCTACAACATACAAGTGCAAATTCAAGTTGTGGTGATCAATTGTCATATGTGATGGCTTGCAAATTATATTGAGTTGAAGCTTTGAAAGTCCCTAGTTTGGTTTTGGCTAATTGATGAAACCTAGGACTAACCTTGTTTATCTAAGTGGTTGATTTAGAGAAAGGTTGTCCATATAATGAGAATATTGAATATGAAGTATGACACGTGTCATGTGATCAAAGATGAAGATCAAGACGATGCTTGGCTCCATGGACCGGTGTTGAAGGTGAAGGGCTAGTCGAGACTTCGGAGTGAAGGACCATGCGATGGTGAAGCTCGGGCAAGACTAGGCGCCGATGGACCGATGCACGGTGAAGGGCAAGTGAAGTCAAGATCGATGGATCGAGACGGTCACATGATGGTGTGAAGCGTTCATATCTTTTGGAGGAACAAAATGGGCTCAAGGCAAAGGTATAACCAATAGGGCCATTTTGTTTTGCACTCAAGACACCATAGAGGGTGTGAGTGATTTAGGTTCGATAGCCGCACTATTAAGAGGGGAAGTCTTATCGGCTATTCGACGCACGGGTGCCACTAGGTGAATTCATGAAGTGCATTGCATGTAGAACCTAGTGAGCTAAGCCATTGCCTTGTATCTCGAGAGATAAACCAACCCTTGTGTTCAAGAGAGTGATCGACAAGTGGCGGTTGGTGCACAAAGGCAAGTGGTGCAACTTGAATCGACGACACGACGACGAAATGATGAAGGCTGGACCTGACAGGGGCGTCGGACGCGGGGCTAGCGCGTCCGGCGAGCGGCAGACGCCGACCAGAAAGTTTCTGGTTTTTGGCCGCTCGGCCGGACGTCGGGCCGGACGCGCGCGCCGGACGCGGCGTGATTCCTGTGCAGCGTCCGACGCTCGGTGGAAGACGGCGCGGTGCTGGTGGCTCGGCTCAAGGCGGCGGACGCGCGGGTGCCGCATCCGGCGCACGCCGGACTCGGAACAGAAAGTTCCAGAGCACGGCATTGCGAGCGGACGCGGGCGCCAGACGCGGGGTGACGCACGCCGGACGTGGCGCCGGACGCCGACGTGGCGGCACGCGGTTGGCCGCGGCGCCAACGGTCGTCTGGGACGCGCGCGCGGGCTGAGGCGCCGGACGCATCCGGTGGTTTGCGGCAGACGCGTCCGGCGCGTGCTGCTCGGCCTCCCGAGTGGGTAACGGTCACATTTGTTTGAGGGGTTATAAATAGAAGGTGGCCGGCCCTTGGGGAGGTCTCTTGGCCATTTCTCATCCCTTGTGCATTCTTTGAGCTAAGAGACTCTCTCCCACTCTTCTCCCTTGCTTGGTTGTTCATCCTAAGAGAGATTGAGTGAATCACCTAGTGCATTGCATTGCTTGAGGGCATCTAGTGGCACTTGTGGGTGGTCTCGCCGATGGATTTCTTGTTACTCTTGGAGAGTACCGCTCCTAGCCGGCTTGGAGGTTGTTGGAGGCATTGGCAAGAGAAGGTGATTGTTCTTGGCCACCTCCGGTTGATTGTGAGAGGTTTGAGCTCACCTCGTGGGGATCACGAAGAGCATCCTAGTGGAATCCGCATGTCGTTGAGTGCCTCACTTGAGAGTGGGTCTTGCGGTGTCTTGCGGGGCGAGCCTTGAGGGGCTAGTGACTTGAGGGTCACACCGAGGAACCATCTAAGTGTTGGTCGACACAACCGGTGACGTAGCTTGGCGGTGCCCAAGTGAACACCGGGTAAACAAAAACAATCGTGTTCATCCTTGTCTCCCGGTGATTGGTTGTCATCGATTGTGTGTTGCCGATTGTGATTGATTGTTCATCTTATTGGTGATTGGCAACCTCGACTCGACGCGTCGGTATAACAAGTCTCATCCTCTCTTGCATTACTTTGTTTACATTCTTGCAAAGTAGAATTGCTTGCGTGGTCGGTCGGGAACCACATCTTGTGTAGACTAAATCCCGTGGGTAGAATTGCTTGTGTGGTCGGGCGGGAACCACTCCTTGTGTAGATTAAATCCCGTGGGTAGAACTCTTGATCACTAGCGGTAGCTATTGTGTGTGCTAGTGATCACCTACTAGAACTGTTTGGATAGGAGGCTTGCAACATCTAGTAGGCTAAGCAAAACTTGCTTTCCGCCATTTGTGTATCTAACGAAGTTTGCTTAGTGAGTTTGTAGAAATTTTTATAGGCTATTCACCTCCCCCTCTAGCCATCTAGGACCTTACAAGCTTGCTATTGGAAGATCATGTGCTACCAAGGTATATCTACTGTTGATCACATTCATTTGGATGCATATGAGTTGATTGAATTGGATATATATGCTTTGGTTGCTTGCTATGAGATGTTTGAATGGATTCAATGCCTAGTATTCAAATTTAAGTTAGTTTGGATGAATATGATCACAAGATGAATTTTATTGAGTGACTTGGCTGCATATATGCCTTGTGATGATGTTCAAACAAGTTGACAGCAAGTTTGAATTTTTTTTGAAGAAGCATAGCTCAATTGCTTAAATCTGTCCAAATTCTGAAATCTGAGCTAGCTGAGTCTGAGTTTGATATATCAAATGTTATTGAAATGGCTTGAAATTTGGTATGCATGCTCTATGCTTATGAGTCAATATTCTGTGCAAATTTCATGAGAATTGGATAAGGATTGCTACAGTTTTGGAATAGTTCTTATCAGCTATAGTGCAGCAGTTTTCAGCATGTAGCAGTGTGAGAAGATGTGAAATCTGGCAGCAATCTAGAAGGCCAATGAAGCTGAAATTTTTACAGCAGAAAAAATACTTATTGATTCTCATCTCGACCAAATTTCATGGCATTTGGAGCTGTACATTGGGAAATATGAGTTAATCTTTGAAGGTTGCAGAATCTGCTGGGAAAAGTGACAAACTTTGGATATCTCTAGTGTCACTCACATTGAAAGGTCCTCAAGTTGGAATCTTGATTACAAGTGTTTGAGGAACCTTTGTTTGGTTTATTGAAGATCAAGATCAAGCTTAAGAGCAAGAAAGAAAAGGACTTAAAGAAGAACTCAAGATGCTTCATCTTATCATGTCCAAGGATCAATCAAATGAATGGCAATTCAATTGAGTGTCAAGGATTGTTCTTAGTG
Source organism: Themeda triandra (assembly GCA_018135685.1). NCBI lineage: Eukaryota > Viridiplantae > Streptophyta > Magnoliopsida > Poales > Poaceae > Themeda > Themeda triandra. The sequence continues at coordinate 210,301 of JAENPR010000688.1, read as the reverse complement.
AGATCACTTCTCTCCACCGAGGAGGTGTGCCGCCCATGAGAGATGGGATTGACAAGTGAGCTTGGAAGGCCGACATGGAGGTGATGATCTAAGGAGTTTCAAGATACCTAGTTGAAGACATCATGAAGATTGATCAAGAGAGCAACCAATATCCAAATAGAGAGCAATACATGACAAATAAAGTGATATTACTAATGGTATTCTCTCATGCAAGCAAAGATCAAGAGAAGAAGCAAGTCAACCACAACGAGAGATGCATTTGATCATAAGTGGTTCTCATTTCATATGGGTGAAGCATGAAATTCTTCATGGGCATCTATTGGCTTCACCATGCTATTGAATGGACTTCACATTGCTATTGGAGTAATGAAATTAGAATCTCATGACTATCCTCTACTCCAAGATAGCAAAGATGACATTGATTGACATATGTATACATATTTTGCTAAGGACTTGTTTAGTGCATATAGTCATGATATCTAGGAGCATTCATGAAAATCAAAAGGTTTTGATGTTTATATGGTGCCACTATTGTTTCTATGCTTTACTTGTTCTAGTGGTAACATATAACATGTTCATGAGCTAGTGAACCCATGTACTTGATCTACTTTGGATTGCACATTAGCTACAAGTACAACATTAGCAAGATAACCCTTCTAGTGAGGTGTGAAGAAGCTTGTCATTGGTTCAAACCGGACTTGGAAGCTCATGTGCAAATCAAGATAGCTCAAGTTCAAGAGAAAGAAGCTCATGAAAATAATCTAGTTCAAGAATATGGTATTCATGCATATTCCAACAAGGTGGTTCCACAAGTGATCCTCAACTTTAATTGATCAAATCAAGATTTTCTCAAGATTGTCATTTGGTTTGACCCAAGCTTTGTCATAGGGGGAGGAGCCCCACTTCATTGGTATTAGAGGCAAAGATCTTGCAAGTGACCCACACATGTGGTATCTTTGGTGCTATGACAAAGGGGGAGTGCCCAATGCATAGTGACAAGTGGATTTCATGCAACTACATGTGAAGTTTACAAGTGGTGTCATTCCAACATATGGTGTGTCTATCAAAAGAAAGATTCAAGAATCAACCATCAATCCCTAGCTCCAATCCTTTGCATCAAGAAGGTTGTTGTTGATGTCTATTAAGTGCAACTGAAATAAAGAAGGTTCCGCAAGCGCACAGAATATATCATCGTAGCATTTTAACCGGGAGTAATCCAGGTATCGTTATTTATATTTTTACCACTGGGAAGGGAATGCACTTTGGATAATGAGTGATGAGCAATGCACATGCTATAATGGAGAGCTTAACCTTGTCTCGTATCGATCATCTCATACGGGGTAAGTGTCACATAAAATATAGGAATGAATGATAAATGACATAAGATAAATGAGAGCATTTAGCCACATAAAATAATAGTAATAAGCCATCTCAACTTAGCACTCTAAGCTTATAACACTAGCATGGACTAGGACGATCTAGGGTATAATCCTATGTTATTCTAACTATAAAGTCAAAGCATACAATGATTAGTGCAAGAACATCTAGCAATCATGGCGGAAAAAGGTTACATCTATGCATAGTGATATTACCGAGAGAAGACAAGAGACATAGCAATGACTTCAATGTAATAGGTTTGTTCTCGCTAGACCTATACTCGGGAGAAGGGCTACAAAGGACTCAACAGATCTCACTCCCGCGATCTACCTCACGATCCGGAATATAGGGTGCAATCGCGATAAATACGGTATAGACACCATGCCTACACAATATCTATCACTCACCCATTGGCCTAATGAGCAAGCGCTATACGATCCTATGCATAAACATAATTCTAGTCCAACTATGCTAAACATATAATCAAAGTAAACTAAGAACGATATAATTGAGAACATAATCAAATAGAGCAAAGTCAAGTCGATATAATAGAATAGAATAAAGTACTACTCATAGTATCACGAACAATGATGAATATTACAAGAATGTAAAGGGGAATTACCAAGAACTCCGACAGATCCGGACTCCAAGCTAGGCTTGATTCCCTCTAGATCTATTTCTATGTAGCTATGCTACTAAACTATGGAGCTCTAATTGAGATGGTGGCTCACGGCTTCTCGAATTCGATGAGAGAATGAACTCTTGAATGAATTAGGGTTTCACCCGGGGGCCGGGGCTCAATATATAGCCCCCTAGGATGAACCACAGCCCTCGGATCAAACCGACCTAAATGGACGATAATTATTCATCCTCAAAGGCGGTGGAGGCGGGATCCACGAGACTCCACCGATTGGTGGAGGTGGGGAGTCGGCCGACTCCCCTGGGTCGGCCGACCGGCCACCCCGCCAGTGGGCCCGGCTTCCGGGGTTTGCCTTCCGGAGTCTTCTAGATTATACAATTTTACCCGTTCGGTCTTTATCTCTATGTAATCATGACATGTGGACCTCCTTTGGTTCTCTTTCGATAACCCCCGCAGAAATAGACAATCACCAAAACTCGTGGAATTCTCATCGGTGTAACCCCTATATCTAACAGGTGAACTCATATTAGTCCTTTCTCTTGCTGCGTTGACGGTATAAATTTGATACTTAACGATCGTCAACAAACTCCCCAAGCTTACCTTTTGCTCGTCCCCGAGCAAAGATAGACTCATGATGGATCGGGAGTTGCTACAATGCTTTCACTCCTCACAAGTACACATGCGTTCAAACAAGAACTCTCCTCCAGTTAGAGTGAACTATCCTGACTCAAAACTCACTCATATTACCTTTCACCATGGGGCTTGTAACCGTCACTTGGGTCTTGAGTAGTTGAAAGATAGAACGGTCAAGTCAAGCGCCATGTTTCTTGCTCTTTGATCAACTATTATCCCAGAGTTTTTGCAAGGTTTTGAAATAAAACTCAGAGTTCCTTGTATGAACCTTTCAAGTCTCTCATTTGTGGTATTTTTGGATCCTTTCGAAGGCATGAGTAGTGTATGCCTTCCCTCTTCTCTCACAATATGTGGTATTTGTGGAACTAAGGCATAGTGGAAAGTGCCTTCTCTCTCTCACCCTACTTTCTAATAGGCTTATGTGGAGCTCATAGGTGGGGAGACACTCAAACTCACTTGCATATATTGCACGGTTAAGACATGGATCCAAAGTAGGAACTAAAATAATAATAAAGTCATATGTGCATGTGAATGAGGAAATGGAATGGATGAGATGATGATAGGATGATGGTGATAAGGAAATGATTATGAGGGGTACTCAACTGGTGAACATCTACTTCTACACTCGCTCCTTTGGGGATAACATGACTCCCTTTATTCGGAAACCTTGAAACTTTCTTGAATGGAAGGACTTGGCTACTCTTTCTTTTTCTTTCTTTCTTTTTTTTCTTCTCTCTTTTTTTTTTTTAGAGCAACCAATCCTCTGAAAATGAAACTTTAGCACAGGGAGTGTATAACTTGAAATGATAATGACTGGAGCTTTTATGTAGGCAAATAGAACGGCGATGATTATGTCTAGATGTTCACTCCCAGAATAGGAGTAGAACCTTTTCTGGATGATGTGAAATGAATGGCGTATGTATATGTGGTTGGATGAATGGATGGATGCATACTCCCAGGGTAGGAGCAGCATAAGTGCGTATCTCTAGGGTAGAGACAGCACAGTAAGTGGAGAATGCGTACTCCCAGGATAGGAGTAGCATAAGTGCGTATCTCCAGGGTAGAGATAGCACAATATGTGGTGGATATAGATCTATATGTGGGTGGTACTTCGAGGAACAGAAGTAGCACATAATGAATATAACATTTATAAAATGGGTGCATGCTTCTGAGGACAGAAGTAGCATAGATCAATGGATGGAGAGCACATAGTACTGACTTTACCTGCGTGACTAATTCCTTATGGGTCCACAGCATAACCACACTCAATGCCTATAAAGTCTTCACTCAAACCTACAATATGATCTGTATAAACAGATGGGTTTTCCTAATCTAGTAAGCATGAATATATGGTCATGTGGTAGGAATTTGAACTCTCATCATAAAGGAACTCATCATGCAGGAATTTAATATTTTCACGATAAATTCTCCGAACTCTAGTATCTCTAGGAACAAGATGGACAAAGACAGACTCAAAACCTTCCCATATCATACCCGTCAACCACCTAGACTTAGATCAAGTGTTCGCTACCCACAAGTTTCGGTTCAAAGCAAATCTCAAATCTAAACAAGGTTGTGCCCAAAACTCGGGAGAGTGCAAGGTTGAAAACTAGGTACTTGAAAGGAATTACGGCAGAGCAACTATTCATCATCTCCATGTAGAGTTTATTCTAGGGATCACTTTTAAAGACAGTTGCAAGAGCTCTCCAAAAGTAGAAAAGATAAATAAGGAAATCTTTCTCGGGTTTCTATAGTTATGCATCTTTTTTAGTGGTTTTAACAAAGCATACTTTAATAAAGCATAATTAGATAAGTTGGAGACACTTAGCTTGGTACACGGGGATGCTCTCCCCCAAGCCGGATGTTGACATAGTCTCGCGATGTTGCCGATGTGCACCGAAGACGTTCTAGTCCTCCAGGAGTGTTGTAGATAGTTGCTTTGTTGGAGACAAAGATTCAATTGTCGCGGGCAAAGCACTCCGACGGGGACTGGATGTCCTTCGCTGTTGGCTCTTCTTGATCCTTGATGTTCTCGTGAAGCTCAAAATAGACAACAAAACTTGTGGAACTAATTAAGCGTTAGTGATAAAACCTCTAGGCCTTGGTTGTCTAGAACTTTCTTAACTTAGACTTGTTCTAACAGGATCACAAGAAATATTTTTATCTTTTTATTATTTAAGGAATGCGAGACGGGGGAAATAGATATGCTTTGAGAAATTATTTTTGTGCCACCACGGTGAATGACTATTCACATGGGGCTTGACGATTTTCGGATGCAAATGCACAACATCTTTATTTTCTTTTCAAATGCGGAGATAAAAGAGTAAAGATGCAACTAAGATGCAAGTAGGGAAATAAATATGCTAAGGTAAAAAAATATAATGCTGAAAAGTAATGCTGATAAATACCAAGTTACCTCTTGGCGCGGTGTTCGGTGGTTTTAAGTCCTCCGAACAGGACTTGTCATGTTCGCTCATTTTTCAAGGGGCGCATTGGCTGGCGCCTCGGATGATGTCGCCTCGTGTGTAGGAACTGATTCCGATTTTACTTTTATTTTCCACACCTTCTTTGTTGGAGAAGATGACCTTGAGGAGGAAGTTTCTTGGGGCACTTGGTTTTCTTCTGGTAGCACCTCTTCTTCTTTTACAATGTTCTTCTCTTCCGGGTACCGATCTTCATATCTTGACACTTCTCCCTCATAGTCGGCCCATCCATCTCGTAGTGATGTTCTTCTTGTTCTGGCGACGGGTACGCTGCCTTCTCCTTGCTCTGTTCTTCTTGGGCTCCTCAGTGATTATATAATTATTATTGAAGTAGCGGCGTACCTTCTCAGTGGGAAAGTGGAAGTGAATCTCTCCCGTCCCAATATAGATGATAGCTTTGGTGGTGTTCAGAAATGGTCTTCCTAGGATGATTGGAGGATCGTAGTCATCTCCCATATCGATGACTAGGAAGTCAGTAGGGACATAATGGTCATCTATCTGGATGAGGACATCCTTTACTTCTCCTTCGACGAAGCGGAATGTCTGATCTGCCATCTGCAGCTGTGCATAGGTAGGCTCCAAAGGCATAGTGCCATATAGGTACTCATAAGTTACCTTGGCCATAATGTTGACGCCCGATCCGGTGTCACGATGCATGCTTTATTGAAAGAGCTTCGTTGATGGAGCATTGAATGGTTGGGACACCTGGGTCATCCTTCTTGATTAGACGTGGGGACTGAGTAAGTGGTCATGCTCCCCGTGGACCGCAGTGACCATCCTCACTGTCTCCGTCTTCTTGGTCTTCTTATTCTTATTCTTGCTCTTCTTAGCCGGACTCTTCTTCTTCTCACTGTTCAAATGATGAGGATGTCTTTGGGAATTGCAAAGACTCTGTTCTTGAAGAAGAAGGTTTCTCTCTTGCCCTTGATGTTGAAGATGATCTTGGCGGTGTTGGCATACATGATGGCTCCAGCGGTGTTCAAGAATGGTCGTCCCAAAATGACAGGGGGACCTTTCATCACCGCCCGTATCTACTACCACGAAGTCTGCTGGAACATACGAGTTGCCCACTCGTACACATATATCTTCAAGTATTCCCAAAGGAACACGGAGTGACCGATCTCGCAAGCCGTAAGCACATAGTTGTGTATGCTAAGGGGCATCGAATAGCTTCTCATATATCACTCTTGGCATGATGTTGATGCTTGCACCGAAGTCACGATTGCTTAATTGAAGTTGGTACTTCCAATGGAGATCGGAATGACGGTCTCCCGGATCGCCCTTCTTGATTGGCGAGTTGAGTCAATCCATGACCCCTTCGATGGATCACTCCGGCTATCTTCTATATTGAATATATCAACAAGATTTGCGCTTTCGAGCTCTTCGGGTTGTCCCGCCGCTTTACCTTGACCGAGTGGAGGGAGCAAGGTTAACAAGCCGTTGTACCCGCGACTCAAGTATCTTGTTGAAGCCGAGCGACTCTTGATGGCATTGGAAAAGCCATCCATTCTGTTGCCGAGTGTCTCTAGGACCTTGTCATTTGATGTCGGCTTTTTGGACAGATTGTCCATCATCTTGCCTTGATTCAAGCACTAACTCTCTCAAAGGCGGCCGGTTGTAATTATTGTAGGAGGAGCCGTTACCTTGATAGTTGCCCGAATAATTGCACGAGTAGTTAGGCCTCTGCGTTGATTCCAACCTTGATTCTGCGAGGACGATAGTAATTATTATTGTTGTTGTTGTTGAGGTAGTTCACGTCCTCCTTCACTACGGGCGGTTAGCACCTGTGTGCCCAGCCTCTCTCCACACTCTTCACATGTCATGCGAGCATCATGTATATGCATGACTTCTTTCTTCTCGGGGCTCTCTCATCGAGCCTCTTCATTAGCAAATCCATTTTGTCGACAAAGCATGTCTACCTCTTTCAGCCGATGCATTCCTCCACCTCTCTTGCGGGTCTCGAGTTCTTTCTTCACTCCAACCTTGGTTGGATGCCATCTTCTCCACAAGAGCCGTGGCTTGAGGAATAGTGAGTGATAAGAATGCACCTCCGCAGCATCCATCGTCTCACGTGTCTTTGTTGCTAAGCCCATGGTAGAATGTCTCGCATAAGCGGCCAATTCTCCATGCCATGATGAGGACACTCGAGGATATAATCTTGAAAGCGCTCCCAAGCTTCGGGACAGCCTCTCATCATGGTGTTGCTTTGAAAGCTTGATATCTTCCCACGAAGAGCATTTGTCTTGCCCATGGGGAAGAACTTCGCCAAGAAATTGGTGGAACATAGTGCCCACTTAGGATTCTTCTCCTTATTGGCGTAGAACCACCGCTTCGCTCTCCCCAAGAGTGAGAATGGGAAGAGGCGAAGTAGTATAGCATCTCTCGGGGACATCCTTGATAGTGAATGTACTACAAATCTCCGAGAAAGTGTTGGAGATGAGCACTAGCATCTTCATGGGCCTTCCCACGTAACCGGCTTGCTTGCACCATGTTGATTAGCGCAGCTTGAGCTCAAAAGCTCCTTCGATGTCCGCAGCTGGTCCAAAGCGAATGTTGTCCGTAGTTGGAGCCGAGAACTCGCGGAGTGACTTGTTCGCCATGGCTTCAAACGCTGGTGTCAAGTCTCGCACGAAAGGTTGACTTTCTCGCTTCGACAAACTTCCAAGTTGAGTTGATGATGATGATTGATTGGTCTTCTTCAACTTGCTTCCGCTTTCCCGAATAAAGCTTCGGATCGTCAATATAATTATCGGAAGAATTGTCTTTTTCATACATTACCCCGCATAAGATATAAAATAGACGAAAAGACAAGGGTAATGCTTTGTATGAGTAGAGAATGGTGACAAAGTGCTCAATCTCATTATGTAGTGCAATGCTGCTCATTATCCATTGGCTTTCAACCTTCCCCGAACGGCGCCAAAAATGCTTGTTGATTTCTATTAAGTGCAACTGAAATAAAGAAGGTTCCGCATAGCGCACGAGAATATATCATCGTAGCATTTTAACCGGAGTAATCCAGGTATCGTTATTTATATTTTTACCACTTTGGGAAGGGAATGCACTGGATAATGAGTGATGAGCAATGCACATGCTATAATGGAGAGCTTAACCTTGTCTCGTATCGATCATCTCATACGGGGTAAGTGTCACATAAAATATAGGAATGAATGATAAATGACATAAGATAAATGAGAGCATTTAGCCACATAAAATAATAGTAATAAGCCATCTCAACTTAGCACTCTAAGCTTATAACACTAGCATGGACTAGGACGATCTAGGGTATAATCCTATGTTATTCTAACTATAAAGTCAAAGCATACAATGATTAGTGCAAGAACATCTAGCAATCATGGCGGGAAAAGGTTACATCTATGCATAGTGATATTACCGAGAAGACAAGAGACATAGCAATGACTTCAATGTAATAGGTTTGTTCTGCTAGACCTATACTCGGGAGAAGGGCTACAAAGGACTCAACAGACTGTCACTCCCGCGATCTACCTCACGATCCGGAATATAGGGTGCAATCGCAGATAAATACGGTATAGACACCATGCCTACACAATATCTATCACTCACCCATTGGCCTAATGAGCAAGCGCTATACGATCCTATGCATAAACATAATTCTAGTCCAACTATGCTAAACATATAATCAAAGTAAACTAAGAACGATATAATTGAGAACATAATCAAATAGAGCAAAGTCAAGTCTGATATAATAGAATAGAATAAAGTACTACTCATAGTATCATGAACAATGATGAATATTACAAGAATGTAAAGGGGAATTACCAAGAACTCCGACAGATCCGGACTCCAAGCTAGGCTTGATTCCCTCTAGATCTATTCCTATGTAGCTATGCTACTAAACTATGGAGCTCTAATTGAGATGGTGGCTCGGCTTCTCGAATTCGATGAGAGAATGAACTCTTGAATGAATTAGGGTTTCACCCGGGGGGCCGGGGCTCGAATATATAGCCCCCTAGGATGAACCACGCCCTCGGATCAAACCGACCTAAATGGACGATAATTATTCATCCTCAAAGGCGGTGGAGGCGGGATCCACGAGACTCCACCCGATTGGTGGAGGTGGGGAGTCGGCCGACTCCCCCCCAGGTCGGCCGACCGCCACCCCCCCGTGGGCCCCGGCTTCCGGGTTTGCCTTCGGAGTCTTCTAGATTATACAATTTTACCCGTTCGGTCTTTATCTCTATGTAATCATGACATGTGGACCTCCTTTGGTTCTCTTTCGATAACCCCCTGCGAAATAGACAATCACCAAAACTCGTGGAATTACATCGGTGTAACCCCTATATCTAACAGGTGAACTCATATTAGTCCTTTCTCTTGCTGCGTTGATGGTATAAATTTGATACTTAACGATCGTCAACAGTTGTCTTACAAGTAGTATCATACAAGTGGTCTTGGACCCTTTATGGTCTTTGATGACAAAGGGGGAGAGAATGGTACAAAGATATGCAAGATGCATACAAAGGGGAGAAGAAGATGGACATGGACCAAGAAGAGCAACATTGAAGAACTAAAGAGGATCAAAGTTCTTGGACAAGAGAAGCACACAAGTAGGGGGAGCAAGCTCATGAACTTGATTGATTGCATTTGATATGTGCATATTCATGTGCTTGCTTGCATTTGCATTGTTCTTAAATTCAATATGCAATGCTTGTGTGGTGTATGCTAGTAATAGTCTTGATTGATGATTTGATAACTAGCATGCATAGGATAGTTTAGCTAGACACTTGTGTTCCTTTCACGTGGTACTAGAACCTTGCTTATAATGTTGATCTCACGAGGTTTCTAGTGTTGTCTCAAGTGTTTTCTAGCTAACCATGATGATGCTAAGGATGAACTTCATTGTGCAACTCCTATTGGTATCACGCTTCAAAGGTTTATCCTATATGTCTTAACATCACTTAGTAGTGATAACTCTCCCAAGAATTTCCATATCTATGCATGTGTGCAAGCTTGAAACCAAACAATTTGAGCACACATGTAGGGGGAGCTATCACTACCAAGTTGACTTTGTGGAACTTATACAAATCATAACATTGAGCTTAAATGTTGGATAAGTGACATAGAGTCCTTTATGAACTTTATTTCCATATCTTTGTAGAGTTGTCATCAATTACCAAAAAGGGGGAGATTGAAAGGTCCCTTGTTTGGTTTTGATAATTGAGTGACAACTTAGGTGGACTAACATGTGCTTATGGTTGAGATACACAGGGTTAGTGCACAAGTTTATGTGTGTGAGCAACATATGCCATGGAGGGCTTAATGTTGAAGTGTTCACACATGTGATAATGAAGGAGCTTTATTGCATATGTGACATGACATGGAGTCATGTGACCAATGGTGAAGATCGAGATGAGGCTTGGCTCGAGACCAGAGTGTGTGTGAAGGACAAGTCGAGGCAGTGGAGCGATGGACCCAGTGAGGGTGAAGCTCGGGCAAGACTTGGTTCCGATGGACCATGAGGCGGTGAAGAGCAAGTGAGGTCAAGATCGATGGACCGAGAAGGTTGCATGATGATATTAAGTGGATCATATCAACTTGAGATCGTGTCGGTGCATGTGCTGCATTGGCACATTGGAGGAAGACGGTGGAAACGGAAATATGCAAGGCAAAGGTATGAATTAGGGCATTTCATTTCACTGGTCATGAGGAGTGTAGAGAAGTTGATGACCGGATTTAGAATTGATAGCCGTACTATCAAGAGGGGCAAACTTGTTTGCATCTCGGTCATCTAGTGCCACTTGAGCGATCTAACATTGTGACATGCTAGGATCGAGTGGCGTTGTGAGAACAAGAGAAAATCCTTTGAAAATGATTGTGAAAATGCTAACACACATGCACATGGTGATGTACACTTGGTGGTGTTGGCACATTTGCAAAGGTGTTGAGAAAAGAGAAGAAGTTGGAGAAGGTTCGGTGAACCGTTGTGCTGAAAAAGAGAAGCTGATGGCTCTTGGGTTGGAAAACTTCTTTGATCCTTTATGAATTGGATCAATATGTTTAGTGGGATGTTTAGTCCTCTGAATAAGCTTTTCAACGAGCCCAAGATCATCGAAAACGGAGTTCGAAGCTAAGAGATATGCCTGATCTAGTGCGGGGTGGTCTGCTGCCCTGTGAGCTGCGGACACGACGCGTCGTGAGCTGGCTACGGACGCGTCCAGTGCTCATAAATCCACGTCCGGAGGCCTCCGGACGCAGCACAGAGCCGCCCACGCTTTGGTGCAAGCTCCGGACGCGTCTGGAGAGCTTGGAGAGCCCTCTACTCACTTGTTCTTGATAGAGTTCATCCAATCGAGTGAGAGAGCGATTCTAGTGCATTGCATTGAGAGATTTGCATCGAGTGGCACTAGGTGATCGTGTTGCAAGCTGGTGTGCTTGTTACTCTTGGAGGTCGCCACCTCCTAGACGGCTTGGTGGCAAGAGACTCCGTTGAAGCACCCATGGAGATTGTGCGGTGCTCCGGAGGAGGATTTGTGAGGGGTTCTTGAGCCTTCCCCACAGGTGCACAAATTGGCTACTCTAGTTGAGCGTGGCTTGGAGGATCCCGTTCTTGTGTTGATTGGAGTTGGGGCTCCCCGGAGGGGTTATTGGCAGTGAGCCAACTTGAGCGACCATCTCATCACCAAGTCAGTGTATCGCCACAACTGGACGTAGCTTGGTGGCCACCAAGTGAACCAGGGGAAAAATCGTGTGTTGATTTGTGATTGCCGAGGCTTTGACCTCTTTGTTCTTGTGTGTGAGGCTTCGACCTCCCTTGAGCTTATTTGTAGGTGGTTGGTCTCTACGCCCGGTGATTCGCCACTGCCGCGACTTCCTGTGTCCACTCTTCGCGGTGGTTTGCATCCCCTCTAGCTCAAGCTTGTATTTACATTTGTTACGTTCTTGCTTAGCTTGAGTAGTGGATCTTGTGCTCTTTTGCTCGTGTAGATAGTTGAGCACCTTCTTGTTTGAGTAGCTAGAAGTAGTGTAAGTGTTTTGCTTAGCTTTTGTAGTTAAGTAAATTGCGCTCTTGGGTTCGGCTTGTGTAGCCTTGTCCTTGAGCATCTAGTGAGCTTAGATTTGGCTTTGTGCTTTTGCTCATTAGAGTTGTGTAGGTGCTCCCCGGTTTCTCAAAGTACTAGTTGCTTAGGTTTGTGTGACCTTGCAAGCTAGAATTGTTTAGGAGAGCACTAGCTAGTTTAGCACCTTACTTCTTGTTTAGATTCTTTTACAAGGTGCTACTAGAGTTGTTGTTAGTGGAGGTTAGTCTTGGCTAGACCGATAGTTTTATTTCCGCATTTGTTTCGGTTAACCGGTGCGTAAGTTTTTTAGGAAGGACTATTCACCCCCCCTAGTCCATCTCGACCCTACAAAGAGCATCTCCAAGGGACTTTGCATTTGTTGTTGTTTGTAAAGTTTTAAAACAAAATGCAAAGTATAAAAATAGGCCACCTCCAAGAGTTTTGGCAAATTGAGTTGGCAATTGGGAAAAGTGGGCCCGGCCAGTACATTTGTTCCATCGCGCGCTCGCACCCCCCCCCCCAAATATTTCCCGCGCGCCCTTGGTCCGCGCGCGTCGCTAGGTCGCCGCCATTTCTGCCTACGTCCGCAGCCAGTCGTGCTAGCTCCTCCCATCGGTGCTTCCCGTCGACGACCAGGGCATCGAGGACCCTGGTGCCCATCGCTGCTGTCCAGGGACGAAGGCATTGACGACCCTGCGGTCATGGCGTGAGGCGACGTGATCCCACCCCTGCGATCGAGGCGTACGCGTGGGAAGGGACGTAGGACGGCGCGCGCGATGGAGGGTTGGCGACTTCGGTTGCGGGACGGACTTCGGCCGCGGGACGGTCTGGCGGCGGCAGGGGTTCGCGATTGTGTAAAATATATGGCGCGAATAGGTTTCCACCCTTCACGGGAGACGACAGTTGTGCGGGAGACGCACGCGATCGGGATATGCCAACCCATGAAAGACTTGGCAATTATGCCAAGTTTGCTCCCTCAAATGCTAAGTTGCCCAAAATGTAAACTACAAATGCAAAACCATTGGATGCCTCTTTTTGAGCTTTTTGCCAAATTCTCAAATGCAAACCCCATTTGCCAAGTCCCTAACACAAGTGATTTTGCCAAAGAAACTACAAGAGCAAGTGAATTCATTCCTAATTAATTGATTTTGATTTCAACACTACTGAGGATGTTATACTGCCTATGTGTACTACCTTGATGTTATTTAGGTTTATTTACAGGTGGAAGACATGTGTCATAAAAGATCAAGACATAGTGCCACAAGCGGAACAGTATGGAGGGGACAGACGACCAAGCCAGTCCGACAAAACTATCATAAAGAAGCAACCATAACTTTTAATTTGATTCCAAAAGGCTATGGAGGTCAATGGGGACTTTTTGGGAAGCTTATCAATTCTAGGTTCCAATGCCACTAAGCCTTTGTACTTTAGATTTCTCACTAATGAGATATGAGTAGTTTAGTGCAGACTGCTTAGTTCTCTCGAGTCTGACAGTACCGTCACAAAGAAACTGCTTATTACGTCCTCGCTTACCAACAACAGTGACATGTTTTCTCATGCACCACACGTTCATTGCTGATCAACACCGGCCGTAGCAGCAACAACAATATTAATGTCTACACGGTATCCACACATGTGGAGATGGAACGTTGCGACACTAGTGTGCTAGCACCATGTGTGTTGTGAGTGGAAGGACAGCGATGGTGGTGACTTGAGTGCTCGTAGCCTAAGGGGGCGAGAGAGAGGCGGCATTAGTGGGTAGGTCATGGAGTGTCAGCTCAAGCCTATCCCCTTTCCCTCCTATGTATAGAACCATGCTAACAGGATTTTGACCTAAAGGCCTGTTAGCGTGGTTATGGATGATTACCTCTTGGGCATATATATCCAACAATGGGCTGGACCATTAAGGTCTGATGAGCCCCTCTTTCTCTCTCAATCTCCCTCATCCTCTACCTCTCACAGATCTTTCCCACAACAAGTTGGATCTGATGAGGGGAGGAGCCATTTTTTCTCCTGACCTAGCTAGATCCTAGATATAGTGTGGGACAGATCTGGCAGGTGCTTCCTAATAAGGTGAGTTGACAACACGACATGGCCATTTCTCTCCATCTTGCTCTCCTCTCAACCTCGCTCTCACTCATTTATCCTCATAGGTGTGACCGTATGGATGCAATTAGCATGACAGTGGGATATAAGATGGCATTGTACTAGAATCAATGTTGTGGCAACACCCTAGCGATCTGGATCATCAAGGCTCTGAGTGATTAGGTTGGAAACCTTGAACCTCCTTTAAGTTTTTTTGGGATTAAGAGAGGCGGGTATGTAACACTGCTTCTAAATAAAAAAACTAGATTAACAAGTTTGTCGTTATAAGTTTATAAAAGGGGTAAATTCTATCGTTATATCTTTTACATAATGTTAGATGGCTAGTTGTTAAAAGTTTATAACGATGCCAGTATTAATATTAACCGTAGATATAAGGGTCGCAATGATTTATAGCGATCGATTGTAGGGCACTGAAACGGCTTATAACGATCCATCGTGCCACGTCAAATCTGGACTGTGGTATAGTGCAATGGCATTGATTCAGAGGCGGTTGGGATGCCTGTGTTTGTTAGCTATTACTGTAGTAGTGCTAGCTAAGAGCTAGAGTTCTTGTTTAGTGTTGGACAATCCCAACTTAGAGCATGTCTAAGAGTTTGCTAAAACTCACTTGCCAAATCTTGTGATTTGGCAAGTGTTTAAAATATATGGCAAGTGAAATATTGTAGCATCTCTAATAGTTTGCCATTTAGGCTTGGCAAAAATCAAAATAGTAAGCCCACTTGCAACCGATCAACTAGCTAGTGGTTGCATGGCACCAAACAAGTGGTTGTATGCTCACCCAAGAAGATGGCAACGCGATGGCAAAACGTCCACCGCGCGCAAATATGCGCGTGAAGGACCGGTGGATGATAAGTTGGAAAAATTTGCCAAGCCATATGCCAAACTGTTGGACCTTGATTTTCCTAGTTTTGCCAAAAAAACAAGGATAGCAATGAGTTTTGGCAAACTCTTGGAGATGCTCTTAGATAGCATGCCTTTACTTTTGGTTGGGTGAACACATGAGATGCAGGACATGTTAGAGATATGAAGATCAAGGGAATAGCAGATGGCACAAGCACACAGGCGATGAGGCAGACCACCTGTCAAATTCCTATTAGCACTCATGCAGATTGTGCCTGCCGGGCTATACATGGGTGCCTGCAAGATAGATTGTTCCCCAATTTAATTTGTTCATTAAGGTTCAAAGGTGTGTGGGCCATCTGTTGCTTTCGAGAGCATGTGATGCGGCTGATCGGAGATGCATGCTTGGAGAGCACAAAAGATGAAAAGAAACACTACTATTTCATAAGTGACATCTAAAAAGGACATCATATTATTGGCATATTTATCCCCGTTCATAAAAAAAAAGCATGTAACACATGAAAAAAAAGGCTACCACCACGCGGTCTCATATTTATAATAATGCAAATGAATACTGTTTTCATTCCAAATATATGACATTTTGGTTTTTTAGATGCATATCTTTTACTATATATTCACATGATATATAATGTGTCTGTATATATAATATATATAGTAGAAATAATGTATTTAGCAAAAGCAAAAAATCTTATAATTTCAAATCGAAGGATTATTAAGCTAGTTGTGTGAGTACTATTTTCAAGTTAAAGGACAAAAAGATTAATTAGTGATTCTTTATGTTTTTTTTTGACAACTAGTGATTCTTTATTGTTGTTTTTTACTGACCTCTCTTAGGGCATATCCAATGATCAGAGTTTAGGTGAATTAATTTTGTGCCACTTGAATGGTGCAAAAAGTAAGAGACTCACTACCAGCCGCTTCGAACCGACAGGTTTTTGCTCCCACGCGCGTTGTTCACCCGACAATTAGTCTCACACGTTTCATGATGCTCCTCTCTCTCTGTCTCTCTCTCTCTCTCCCAACACGATATACCTACGGTTCTCTCTCATCTCCTCTATTTTTTTAGATAATGGAAAATTCCGGCTTCAATCCTCTTCAAAAAGAGATATCTTAGTCCAAAGTTAAACAAATATATCCACGGTAAACACTTACAGTAGTTCCACATTATTAATGTAAGTGGAATGATGCGAAGAATTCTATGGCGCATGGTTCTAAGACTCAACATGCCTAAATCATCCGATGTTCGGGATCATCCATGAGATGTAGTATAGAGAGCCCCGAAACGAAACCAAACCAGTATCCCTCTCAACTAAACCATAAATCTTAAATCCTAAACACTAAACCCTAAACTTTAAACCAAGCCAGTATCCCTCTGAACTAAACCTACAAAAAGTCTTGGATGACACTCATATTAATTGTTGTCTCTCATGACCTCCAAAATTTTTTCCATCTTAGAGCTAGTGCTATATAGCTTATGTTGTTGTTGGAGACAGCCTTAGTCGCAGAAGAACGATTTAAACATTGGATAATAGAAATAATAGAAATATGATGGCTGAGAGGTGAAGAATATGAAGAATAAGCCTTTAAACAACTCACGAATATATAAACGAATTTAGATTGTGAAATGAGCCGTATATATTCGAACGGGACAATACCATGCATGGTCCGTTTGACGGTGAACGGGAGCTAGCAATTAGTAAGATGGAAACTAAAGCGAGAGATGCCCCGGCCTGCCCGATGGAGCGGAGCGCTTTCACCGGCTTTATGGATGGACTGCCCAAGATCGGAATGGGATGCCCACTTGCAAGATCAACCGATCGAATCCACACACAAACACATCGATCAGGAGAGCAGGCTCCACCTGCTGATGATGAACAATGGACCAACGGCCAGCTGATGAGGTTGGTGTTGGCGGTGCACTTTGCATTGGCTTCGCGTATATGTTGCTGATCGAGCCTGTGCGTGCGTGGGCATGGAATTTTGTGGTGGGTCCTGTTGACCTCTCCTTATCTCTAGCTTGGGTTTTCTCATCATCCTCCTCTCCATTATTGCCGCAACATATATTGTTCCCTTGATCTTGATCCCTAGGAAGATGGAGATGTCTAGTGAGAGTGATGCAAAGAGCTCGCTCGCTTACTTACTCGGAATATATGGGAATGAATTGCATTGGAGAATAACGATTCAGTTCCCACATGGACACAGAAACGACATATTCCCAACGAGATGGATCGGTCATCAGGAGAATGACTGCGTATATACGTATGATGATGTGCAGCTTTAAACACATCGCCGCATACGAGCGATTACTTTACATATATAGGCTGCTTACCGTTTCCAATAACATACTATTATATATGTGCTCCATATATAGTTGACGCCTCACTGTAACTGCGCTAATTGCGTGGTAACTGTCTAGTCTGACAAAAATGTTACCGAGATGCACAAAGGAACGTCTCTAAAGAAAACAGAGTGCTTTGTGCGTTATAGAATCTTTGTTCAGTTCTCTTCACAGAGCATCTATTTCTTTCCATGTCTCCATCTATCCCATTTTCCTTTCCACCTTTCCAGGTTAACCTTAGAAACAGTGAACCATTTATCCATGATGTACAGTTTAAAAGTTCTGTTGGGGAAGAATCTTTTGTTCTTGTTTATATGTTTGCTATATATATTATTATCAGCCATAAAGTGGCGCCTTATCCCTGTCCATACACAAAATTAACAAGCGTCTTAAATAGTATTATCCTGGCTCCATGCAGCCTCTAGCTTTCCCGACCAATCTTCAGTTTGGTTCCCGGCTTGCAGATTTTGTACAAACTTTTCCTCAATCATCAATCTTTTTGTCTCCTAAATATCTCTTGACATAGCTTTTTTTTTTTGGATCTGGGGTAGCTGCTTTCGGGACTTAGGCTTTCTAGATCTTCATCCTTGATAATAGACTAATTTTTAATTGCAGGTTGTCTGGTTTACATGGGAAAGTAGCTTGGAGAAAGCGTATGGACCCAATCTAGATTTTGATGGTTGAATGACAACACATATCCAATATATAATAGAACTTCCATTGTTTGTTAGTATATATACAAAGTGTTGTCTCATGAAGCTACAGTTGATAAACTTGGGTGCCAAGCACTGTATGTTTTTAATTTCCTTCGCCCCAAAGCGCATCCTTGGACTGTTTTCTTGCGATTTTGAAACTAAACACTCCTGCCAACCCTTAACCAAAGTTGTCAATGGTTCATAGGCTACAACAATTAGTTAACCACAAGGGTCGTTTGATCAAAGGGTTGAAAGTTGAAGGACCTAAACATATTGGTTTGTCAACCGGGCGAGACTTTCATGAACTCGGGCTTAATTGGGGTTTTTTGGTTAACTTTGGGCTTCATTTGAGAATCTTGATACATATGTTCAACTTTCTACTTACGTGATCACCATATGGTTAATCTATCATATATAAGTTACAATTTTGCTTTTGTCGCTTGGTCCTGTAATTGTGAAAGCTTTGGAGAATGGAACATAATGCATTTTGTATTATAAAAAAGGCATAATGAAAAGGAATAATAAAAATGCAATAAATAGATCATATTTAGAAACTTTCCTTTGCAAACTTCTTCCTCTAGATGATAAGATAATTGGATGGGAAGTTGGTCACTATCTAACAATATACACTAGTGTACATTTGCGAAATTTGAGAAAGTATTATCTCAAGGCAATGTTGATGCCATAATGCAATGTTATAAACTTTTTATCATAAGTATATGAATATGGCAATACTTTCCTAACAAAAGGAGATATACGAAAATAATGAACCGTTATATTATACGTGACAATCTTTGGGAAAAAAAAAGCTCAGCACAATAGTAAAACGCAACTGTACTGAACAAAGTGTTTGGTCTTGTGTCACTTCTGCTGGAATGGATTACCACCCTATGGAGAGCTTAACACATACTATATATATATGATAGTATGAGACTGTGACTCAAATAGTATGAGATCTCTGAAATAAGAAACTAAAGAATGGAAGAAAAGGTTTTGTTGCCAACTTAGTATTAAAATTAGATGATGCGTGTCCATTCATTGGTGAATTAGAAAATATCAAAGAAAAGAAATACCATGCCACACTCACATAGTTCAACTGATGGCTTAACCACAATCGATGTGGAAGTTCAGAAATTTCACAATAGTAATAATATATAAACCCCGGACCCAATCACATCAGAAACTTATGAGCAAGTTAGTGTTGCTTACAAAGTAAAAAGGAAGCAATCAGCCAATCATGGATGATATGAGCAAGTTTTGAATATATTTTTCACAACTGTGTGACCGAATCTACAAAAAAAAGTTACAAATATTTGTGACACAAAATGAACACAGTATGAAAATTTAGTATATGTTGTATACAATTGTACTAATTTAGTTTCATAAATCTTAACACTCTTCTACAAATTTGGTCAAATTTTAAAAAATTTGACTTAAGATAACTCTAAAAAATTATTTATTCAGGGACAGAGGAAGCACTTCACACATTCACTATTACCCAACAGAGTACCCTATTAATTCACCCTATAAGAATAGACACATATTTGCCGCTGCCGGCAGAAACTGTAACTCAGTAAGTAATATACACATCTGAACGGACCTAGTTCTACTGTAATCCAAGGAACGACGAAAACCAAATTCCTATTGAGACAACCCCTACAGTCGCGACTGCTTGACTTAGTTCCAAGAACATGTTTGGTCTTTCAACAGGCAACGCCTTCCAATTTGTCCTCCTGCCAATATTTTTATGAATTGTCAGTAACTTGCAGTGGGTGTTGAACTAGAAGCATGCACACGTCAACAAAACTAAAAAATAAAAGTTTTGAATAAGTACCCCAAGTCAGCTATGACTATGCTTATATTGTCTTTTGACCGTTGATCCTGTTAAGAATAAAAGGAAAAATTACAACAGCCTTTTTTTATTCTGGAATGAACTCAAAACTATACTTAAACTAGCTTCATGAGACAACAAGAAAAGAACAGAAAAGATGAATGTGGCAGGCATCAATACCAGAGCTTTCTGACCAAGTGCCTCACAGGCCAACTACACAAACCAAATGAGTAATAAGTGAAAGTGCAGAATCAGTTTCATAAAGGAACATAATTACTATTGTTTTTCTCGGCAGGATAAACTGAATACCTGGACATCACCATGTTTACGTAGTTGATCTCTGACAAAAGCTACAGCTTCAGAGCTACAAAAGTCAATCAGTTTACATGTCAAAACACCTAACTTTCAATAGTGAATTACAATGGTTTGAAAGAAAACTGTACATAAATATGAAAAATTACTTGGATAGACCTTTTTATGTAATCCCAAAGACCATCAGTTGCTAACAGAACAAATTCCACATCTGGTCCAAGCTCTACCAGAGATACATCAGGTACCGAGATTATTAGATCATCTTTAAATTTTATTCTGCAGAAAAGAAATTCAGTGACATTAGAAGCGTCATAAGCCTTAATAAGCTCAACTTTTCGTAAGTGCAAACATGGCCTCATTGTGTAAAAGTTTTAAGCTATGCAACTGGAGTATTTTTTTTCCATCAACTTTCACATTAAGTGGCCACCACCTCAAAAACTGCCGATACCAAGAAGACATAAATATATGTTGGAAAATAGTTTACTTGATACAGAGCAGACACTTAAATGAGAACAAACTCCATGGTTCAGAGCCATATTGGCCCTCTACCCTGAGAACATAAGATATTTATCATCTGATGATAATCTAATTTGTGGTAAGCATGAAGGAATGACTTTGATTACCATGGTTTAGAGAAAACAAACAGAAGATGCAAATAAATTACTTTTCAGATAGCTTCAGGTAACTTGTGTTTCAGCAAAAAGAACTCAGTTTCCTCAAACTAACAATTTTCTGTGATTCCACAAATATAGATTGCTGTAAATGTAATTTTCATGATTTATTTATTTGTCACCTGCAATGATGCACTCGCTAAAACATAGTTTTATTAAACCAACCATGAATAGTGATTAACCAATAACCTATTAATCTTGAAACACAACATATGAACTTTGAGAGTCATTACATGCCACAGATGCATGCGAACATATGAATTTTTAGGTGCCCATGTGTAGAAATATTCATGGAATAAAAGTTGAAGTGCTTTACCGTGAGATGAATTTATCAGTCCACCTTCCTTCTTTAACTCCTTTCACCAGCATTCTGTACAAAACCATAAAGGATTCTTAAAGACTAAAGAAACTACTACTGAGAAATATAACGCAGTAAAAGGAGCACATAAGACAAAGAGTTGAGTGCAAGAGACAAACTCATTCTTTCGTGTCTTAAATCTTATGTCCCCAAAAGCACGGGATACAGATATGTCTCCACATATGCGCCCATCAACAATCTACAAGAAAAGAAATATGTACTTTGACTTTGTAAAAAAAAGAGTCACCTTCCATATACATTGAAAATGAGCCGAAACATGAGGGGTAAGGAACATGTTCTATATTGCATACGATTAGGAGAGAAGGGTAAGGATTTGAACTTAACATGTCCAGTCACCAACACTATGAAGCTAAGAATACAGTAGTCTAGGGGCAATTGAGGAGAATGAGAAGAACTCTGGCAGAGAAAACACACCCATCCACCTGCTGCTCTGATCCTCTTGACCTCTTCAAGGGATGTTTTGTTGTTCCCATATGGTCGATGAGAGCCGGTCAAAGCTTCAGGTCTTCCACCGCGTGATATCACCTGCTAACAAGATTCAGAACTACCTTATCAATTATCATCATCACCAGAAAAGTTAGCTTGATATAGGCAAAAAAAAACGGAGTCCTGTTGTCACTTGGTAAGCTTGACAATAGGATGACACGACACCCAGTTACACAAACACAAGACAGGTAATCAAATTATAAAGAGAATTGTTGGTACCAAGCAAGAGTCCCCAATGTGCGAGACAACCAGGACATCGTTCCTGAGAAACACGGCGGTGGCGGTAGCACCAGAGTCGTCGTCCTTTTCCGCTTGCTCGAGCCTGGAGGCAAGCAATCAAGCAACGACACAACATGTAAGAAACAAGCAGCAAGGAATTCACAAGCCTGATGAGAAACGCAAGAAAATTGATTGGGAGGTCGAATCCTGCAAACCAGTGACCCTGACCAGGTGGAGAGCTTGGCGTCGACATCGGCGAAGGCACGCTGGATGGAGGCCGTGATGGCGTCGAGGTTCCTCGTGCTGAGCACCGCGCCGCCGTCCAACGCGGCCGCGCACTCCTTGTACAGCTCGTCCCTGCAACGCCACGAACGATCAGCCGAGAACATCGCGCTTCATTGAGGAGGGGCAAGATTTTATTTTTATTTATTTATTTTAGAAAAACAGTAAAAAGCGGTGGGTGCCTGAGGAACTGGACGGCGGAGAAGCCGGCGTGCCCATCCAGGACGGCAGCGAAGGAGAAGCCGTCGAGGAGGGAGCCCGGGCGGAGCAGGACCTCGTCCTCCATCTCGTCGCGCACGCCCTGCAGCTTGGCGGTGCCCCACTGGACGGCCTCCAGCCCCGACGACGACGGGGGCGCCACGCCGCCCGCCGCCGTCGCGTGGCAGCACCTGGCGGCACGGCCGGAGCACCGGGCACCAGCGGCGAAGGCGGAGGTGGAGGTGGAGGGCGGCAGCCGCGGCACGCGCGGGCTCAGCAGCGCGGCCATTTTTTGATTTGACCGCTAGCGACGTTGGAGTCGGGAAGGATAAGAGGCGAGCGGCACCGCACACGAAATTCGGCGTCTGCGGCCCAGGCTGCGCCGTCTGCCCGCCACGTCACCGTCGTTCGCTGCTAATCACTCGCCCGCTCTCCTGGTCGTTAGAGTCAGTCCACACCAGCGGAGAAACGGGATACCCTTTTTAACGTCTGGTTCTGAACTTCTGGTGTGGTTCTCTGGCTAATGGCTGGCTAGATGAAGAGTAACTAAAAGTAATTTTTATTGCCCAATTACTGTACTAGCTATCATGTAAATCCAAGGTCAGATGGTATGGTTTTAGTAGGACATGGTGTTTTACAGCCTGTTCGCTTGAATATCACCTAGCTATATTTTTTCTTTCACAACAAAACAACATCTCTCACATAGAAACAATCCAATGAACATGCTATTATTTTGTCTTAATAACTTAACTTTCTAGTAAAAAGAATCATGTAGAAAAATATATTAATCTCTCAAGACATATTGCATGATGCATTTAATTAAATTAATTTGATGTTGGTGTATTTTTTATGGACTTGATCAAAGTTCGAAAAATGTAGCTATGTCAACTTATAAATAGTTTATGGTTGAAATTTGAAATGGAGGGAGAGAGAGAGTACACATGATATACTCTCTCCGTTGTAAATTATAAGACATTTTGACTTTCTAGATTAATAGCTTAATCTAGAAAAACAAAACATTTTACAATTTAGATTGGAGGGAGAATGTACTACTTACTAGTGCCATAAAAATTTATAATAATTTATTTTCTTACAAATGGGTGAGAAATTAAAAGTTGGCGATTGATCGACATTGGTATAGTTTAACTTAGCTTCTTTGTTTGAGAAGTTGATTTCTAAAGATTTCCTAAGAAAATAGACCTTATTTAGACACGATTGAAAAATGTTTTTAATTGGATTTCATCATACGATCCATATCCAGCAAAGAGAACACACAAAGAATTGCCGACACCTATAACTTCTTGGATTGAATCCCTTTGATTGAATTGTTTGTCCTCTATGTGGCCTACAAAATGGAGCTTCATTCTTAGCTCGCGGCCTCCACTAAGAGACCGTCAGTTTGCCATGCATCTTTTGCCTCACTTCTAGTACTGCTATTGTGAATGATGTTAGGAGACTTTTTTATTCTTTGTTATATCTCGATTTCTCTTTGTGCCTATCTTTCTTTCTTTCAATGGTGATTGGCCTAAGTTGAGACATAAAGGGAGGAGTTGGTAGTCAAGATAACCAAAAAGATGAGAAATCTTACCATGCTTTGCCACAGCCTGACCAGATGAAGCAAACCTAGGTGTCAAAGATGTTTAGAGGGATAGGAGGGAACTAAGAAGATAATATGGAGCAAGGAGAATTGAGTCAATTATGTTCCTACGAAAAAGGAAGAGGAAAATAAGCCTTGAATAAGCTCATCCATGTGGTAAATGATTTTTGCAGATAGAGGTGGGAGCGAAGGTTTTTGCAATGGCGCTAGTTTAGTTATTACTCCATTCATCCTTAAATAAGTGCACGTCTCTCATTTCAAGGAGTGAAACACGTTCAAGTTTAGCTAGTTTTTTAAATAATATTAACTTTTATATCTTTAAACAAGTTTACTATACAAATATATAAGTTTACTATCAATACTTTTGTTTATATATTTGGTCAAACGTAGAATTTGTTGACTCACCCAAGTGCAAGTTGTTCACTTGTATTTGATCATAATTTTTTTAGTGACTTCATCATAAACTCAACCTATAAAATCTAGAGAGCATCCTTCTATTTTCAGATGAGAACTTTGTTTTTAATAAATATATTATTCATTAGTAATAAATAAAAAAGTTTACAAAACCGTTGTGATTTTTAAAAGTTTACAAAAACCATCAAATCGAATGAAAAAAAAAAATTTTATACAAATTATTAAATAAATAAATCAATATGACCTTTATTAATAGGAAAAGGAAAAAAATGAAGGGCTACTAGTGGGAAAACTAGCGCATACGAGAAAAGCCACGCTTGCTCCCGTGCAGCTTTTGTTCTATCAAATCAACAATGCAGTTGCAAAGTCAATTGCTTCCTGCATGCATTTTTTTTTTTTTTTGACTCGAAAAAATCAGGCCATTTTGGCAATTGTCACTAAGTTTGGTTTTTGTTAGGTCCAATTTTTTTTTTTGAGGAAACTATGTCCAAATTCAATTGTTGCAAAGCGAGGCTAGATCAAAAAGTTGAAGTAAAAGCCACAAATTAGTTGGTTGATTAAAATATTTAACAAAGTGTAATTGAAAATACAGTAAACTATACAAAAAAATTAAAAAAGCCACAAATGGAATAATTAGAAATAAATAAAAGTCATAAAAATATTTTTAAAATATTTTATTCAAACTTAACGAGTTTCTCTCTCTCTCTCTCTCCCCCTTTTTAAACCTTTTTTAGCAGATCCCCTTTTGAAACTAAACTTAAATGATTTTCTCAGCTCGATAATAGAAGGATGATGGCCAAATCACCAAATACACGACTAAAAAACAATTAGCCCACAAAGCCCAGGTCGTGGCCCGCGCAATAATGTAGCCCACGTCCGTGCACGAAAAAAAAAAGTCGCCGGCGTTGAAGAGATCGGCGGCATTGGTAACCGGCGAGGGGGATCCACGCAGCTCCACGCTCCAGCCACCACCGCCGTCGCCGCCACGGCGGCGCATGCAGCAGCCGACGGCACGACGATGGCGGAGCGAGACGCGCTTCCGCCGCTGCCGCTCGCCCTCGGCCCGCCGCATCTAGTCCCGCCGGCGCCCACCCGCGACCCGCGCGCCGTCGCCTTCCTCCCTGACCTCGCGGGCCTCCCCTGGGTCGCCTACGCCGCCGGCTCCTTCCTCGTCGTGTCCCACCTCCCGTCCCCTCGCCGGGACGGCAACAGCAACAGCAGCGGCAGCTGCGCCCCACTCTTCCGCCAGGTCATCGACCTCCGCGCCCCGGTGTCCGCCGTCGCTTGGTGCGGCCGCGGGAGCGGCGGAGAGGTCGCCGCTGCCGCAGGCAACTCTGTATCCGTCTTCCAGCCGGCGCCCGCCTCTTCTCCAGGTCTGCTTCTCTGCCCAAATTCTCCTCGTCAGCTCGTCAGTCAGCTTGTGGCACCGCTCAGTGTTTGGAGATTGGAATCTGCAGGTTCGTTTCGTTGGCTCCTGAGATGGTCAATCACCGAGACGTTCGCCATCGCCGCCGTCTCCTGGACTGGCTGCGGCAATGGCATTGTGGCAGTTGGCTCAGGTGTTTCCATGTGGACCAGATCGGAGTCCTCCTGGCAGCTCGCCTGGAGGTCTACACCGCAGGTTCCCCAAGCCCTTGTCTCCACTACCTGCTCTGTGCAGGGTCCTGTCGCGACAGTGGCAGCTCTTGCTCCAGCTGAGGGCAGTGTGCCTGTTCTTGTGTTTCTGAATGATGCCAGGAGGGGGCTGGAGCAAGCTGAGCTTGTGCATCCTCAGCCTGTTTGTATGATCCAGTGGAGACCCTGTTCGTTGGACCCCCATGATCGGTCTGAGATCAGGAGAGAGATCCTCATGACTTGCTGCTTTGATGGGACTGTCCGGCTTTGGAGCGAGGATGAGGTGGTTAGGTCGAAGAAGCAGCGTGGTTTGCATATATCATTCAGTGTCATTTCAGTAATTGAGGTGAACAACACTCTGAATGGAGTCCTTGGAGTTGATATTACCGTGAGATGGTCCATGGAATCTGGCAGCGTTGTGTCAAGAGACGAACAAGGTAGATTCAAGTTGTTTTCGGACGATTCAAGGGAGAGCCAGGTTGGTAAATGTGAGTGGCTTGTAAGTCTTGGGCCCGGGCCTTGCGTTAGCTTTTGGGCTGTCCATTGTTTGGATGATGTATTTCCGCCAAGGTACCCACGGATTACTTTATGGAAACAGAGCAAACTTCAGGGCTGGGAGGAGTTCTATGTTAACTCAGGCCCTCCAAAATCTATAGAACGGTCAATTTTTGTTGAGGCTGTCATCTCAAGAAGGTTATGTTCTGGTCCACCTGTAACATGCTTTTTGCTTCATTTGCTGGTGGACGATTCATTCGTTTGGTCAGCCTTATCCACCAGACTGTCAGCTGACTCTGGGTTTCATGCTTCAAGTGATTCTGCTAGAAGTATCTTGTGTTCTTTGACTAAACCTGTCAAACAAGATGGACATAAGGGTAGCATCAGACAAGTGGCTGTCCATCCATATAGCTGTGAAATAGAGCTGGCTGTCTCCATGGATTCAAACAGAACGATATTTTTTTGGTCTCTGTCAACCTTTTCAACTCTCATACCGACATTGCATGCACCTCTGTATCCTTTATGGAAGCTGTTGTGCAAATTTGATTTGCGTAACATTTCTGAAGATGTCCAGTACTCATGTTTATGTTGGGCGCCTTCTGTTACTCATGATAATAGATTTCTTGTCCTTGGAGGGGAAAGTGGAGCCGATTGTTTCATAGTAAGAATTCAGAAAGAAGAGGTTCTTTCATGCCAGAAGATTTTCACAATCCCTTTCCCTGCAGAGACCAATGCGGAAGGGCCACCTAACAGCATTCATACAATACCATTAGCTTCTAAATGCAACAGGTGTTTTGTAAACAACAGTTTCCTAGTAGTATGTATATGGAAGAAGACGTTCCAAGCTTTCTCATGGAAAGTAGTATTGCATTCAGAAAATCAATATGTCAAAGGGAGGTGTTTGTGTGGTTTTGCTCCTAGCTCTCTTTCCACCACAAACCAAGGGGCACATGTATGCTTCAACAATGAAATGTTTTCAGCAGTTGTTTATCAAGGTTCTTCAGTCTTTCCTTCTGGCCTGGAGGGAGAATATCCCACGTGCATTTCTGTAATGCTGCCGAATAATACTGTACTGCCTATACAACAACATGACCCTTATAGAACTGTTCCAGGCTATCATATTGCTACTGGTTGCTCCGATGGCACTATAAAACTTTGGAAGATGTCTTGTGCAGATAACTCTTTGCAGACTGAGAAAGAAAGACACATCTGGGAGCTAGTAGGCATGTTTGGTGCTCATCAAGGACCAATTGACACAGTTTTATTGGCAAGCTGTGGTAGAGTTATTACTGTTGGCAGAAATTTGAACAAAAATAGCACCTCCATTCATATCTGGGAAGCAATAAAAATCAGAGGGGATGGGAGTTTTCTGCTAGAAGATACACTAATGTTGCAAGGCCATATTGTTGGTTTAGATGGGCTATCCTTAGGTGATGGACGATTTCTACTTGCAGTTTATCTAGCTAATGAGTTGCGTATATATTCTCATAAGAATCCTTCATTCCAGAATGTACTACACACTGAGAATTCAAAAGAAGAGCATCTTTGGAACTGTATTGCATTATCCCATTCTCATCATGATATTGTTGGCTTTCTTTGGGGGCCAAAGGCAACTGTTTTGCTTGTTCATGAGAACCATCTTTCGCTTTTCAGTTCATGGCTAGTTACTGGAGATGATGATGAGTACATGACCCAGATACATTCTTGTCCTGTAGTTCATGAGATGTTACCATGTACTAACAATTTTAATGAAGCTACTTTTGGTAAACTCAAGTTACCAGAAAATTATAACAATAGTGGAAATATTGATAGCAATGGTGTCCTACTAACAGACCACCATAGTCACTTTTCTCATGATTTATGGAGCTTGTTGCGTATAGCTGATAAATTGAATGGACCGCTGGCATCATATCATCCAAGAGCACTTGTCCAGTATCTTTATTCAGGTGTGGTTTTTTTTTTCTCTAAATTTACCTAAAATATTTTAATCTCAATTGTACATTTATCTCAAGATGTATTTTTGTGGTGTTGGTGTGTGTGTGTTTGTAAGGGCTCTTCCGCTTTTTTTTCTTAATATAATGATACACAGGTCTCCTGCGTGTTCAAGGAAAAAATGGACTTCTAGTTTTAAAAAACTTTGTCTAATGAAAAATAAGTAGCATTCGGGGTAGGCACCCTACATCTTTTAACTTGATTATAGACCTCTCTGTGAATGCTTAATTGCGCATATGAAAATGATAATCTGGATTCTCATGGAAGAGTAATGTCCTGTTAACTAGGTGATATAGTTACAGCAAACTATTCCCTCCATCCCAAAGTTTTATGTGTTTCTAGTTTTCTCCCAAAAATAATCCTAAGATTGACCAAGTTTATAGAGAAAATTGTTAACATCTACCGGATCAAGGAAGTGAACTATGAAAAATGCATGCCACAATGGATGTAATGATGCTCATTTGATATCGAAAATTTTATTGTTCTTTTCATAAGCTCGGTCAAACTTAAGGTAATTTGACTTAGGACAAACCCAGAAATGCTTATATTTTGGGATAGAGGGAAAAACTAGTAGTTCTTGTTGTGGTTTCAAGACTGCTATTGCCAAGATGAAATTTATTTGTGGCTAGTAGAGCAAGATGTTAGATAATTTTAGCGCTACTTTACCTTAGATTTTCAAGATGTTAGAATTAATCTGCAGTTGAGTTTTGACTTTTGAGACACAAATCTACTTTCGGCATGATCTGCTGTGATTCTGTGAGAAATCTAGACAAAGGTTTTATCTATGTGGCTCTTAAAAATCTTGTCATTTAGTGTATCCAAAAAGAGAACAGTAAACTGCAGTGCCGAACTAAGCCTGATTGTGTTAGTTCTAAAAGCTATCCCCTGCCTGTTTGGAAGACATTAAGCTCGATGGAACTGCTGTTCCTGGAATGTCCCGATAAGTTTGACCAGTCATAAATTGGAATAGCCAGGTTTTGATGGTTTATGTGTTCCTTTGAACCTTCTGATCTACAAATATACTAGCTTTTATAGCATCAACATAAGATGGTGCTGTTAACAACTCTATTAGTTTTTCTCTAACCTGTTATTAGTCATCCAGTGTGTGGTTGAATCACTTTGATTTGAGCTAAGTCTTATATGTGGTTGATGGTTGAGTCGCTAAAAGCTGTAGTTACAGATGCAAGTCCCACATGTTTTGGGTCATTGGGTCAACCAAAATATGCTAATATGAACTAGAATGGCATGCCACATAATTAATTTAGGGGGAGAAATGAAGCTAGCTGACCACAAAACACCATTTGGAACCTGACTTGCTTCCTTTGCTGCAGTTACAGCCAGTTTAGCCTACAACCAATGGCTCATTTGGGAACTCTTTTCTTATGATATATCCTTGCGGACTTGCATAGTTTATTTAGAAATCACTTAGCATCCTGCACAACTTTGTGCAAATCAAGTAACATAGTTGAGTCATCGATTCTTTTGTTGCTTCTGCATAGGTGAATGGAAACGTGCGAATGCTGCTCTGCAGCATCTTGTTCAATCCATGAAAGCGAGTGAAACGTTGAAGGCCATGTCAAAGTGCAATACATGCCATAAATCAAGCCATCATATTCCAGAACTTCCTTTGTCTGAATACTTTGCAGCAACAGTGTCCAACAACATTCCTACCAAGGGGTTTATGTGGGGTGACGATAGAAGTAACACCACTTTCAATTTGTTGTCACCTTCAACTTCATTTCTTCATGAGGATGGCAATTTAGGTATCAATACTACAACTGGCATATCGAAAAAGCCAGAGATTGTTGAGCTCCTTGATAAGAATTTCAGCATATATGGTCTAAGTAACTCAGAGAAAAATCAGATACTTGCAATTTCTGATCTTATTGGTGGAATCACTGATCAGAGCCATTCCTCTCCTTACAAAAACCTTGATGAAGCAGGAAGAAGGTAAGGGAACTTTGACATATTTACTTATGAAAATTCATTGGTATTGCATTACTTGAATCTAGAGACTAGTGAAGTGTTTGAACGCGATTTTTACTATCATATGTGGTTGAACTTACACTAATTGATAATTTTATCTATCTCAAGGTTCTGGGTTGCTGTGCAGTTCCGACAACTACATGATCTTAGAATATCTGGATGTTCATCCAGTAATGAAGGCTGCCGTGTTGATTCTACTTCCATAGCGTGGGCCTTCCAATCGGATTGTCAGGATGATCTACTTAATTCTGTGCTTCCTGCAGAGCCAACCTGGCTAGAGATGCAAAAGCTTGGTATAGGATTATGGTATACAAATGTGCCCCAACTAAGGACAAGGGTATGTGAATCCAAGCAATCCAATGCTTCCACACTAATGTAACTTGTATATTTTTTTTCTAAAGTGAAAATGGATTTCATCATTTAAAAGGAGTGATTGACTAGAGCATGACTTAGTAAACTGGCAAAGCCACCCTAGGGCCATGCACACTTTGTATCAAATCCATATGGATCGTGTTCTCTACTCCTGAAAAGGCAGTTTATGTTTTTGTTGCAATGCATCCTGCGGGTGCTAATAAGATAATCTAAACTAACACATAATAACAGGTTCTTTTGATCACTAATGTTCTATACCAAGTGAGTGTTTGGATGAGGTGGATTTCATTGCCCTTGAAAAGATTGATCTTAGAGATTCATGTCTATTTCCCATACCAAAACGAGCACTAATGTTCTTTCTGCTTGCATTGGTTAGAGTTAAATGCTATGTTGCTTTTTCCCCAAAGAAGTAATTAAATTTGACCTATGATAGGATTGCAGACTTTCTCAAGTGATGGGATAATGTTTTATCATTGTTGTAATGCAGTTTTCAAGTTTTAGGAATTAAGCATTAATGACTCTCCATTGATCTTTTATGCCCTATCTCTAAACACCATAATGAGTGAGTTTTATACTTGCAGTTATCTGGATAATCACCTGTGCTGATTAGGTATGTATGAAATTGTAGATGGAGAAGTTGGCAAGGTTGCAATATCTTAAAAGCAAGGACCCCAAGGATTGTGCTTTGCTCTACATAGCTTTGAACAGAGTAAAAGTGTTGGTTGGTCTCTTCAAGATTAGTAGAGATGAAAAGAATAAACGCCTATATGAGTTTTTGTCTAGAAACTTCCAGGTAATTCAGTCTGTAAGTTTTTTATTTGATTACTGGACAAAATCAGTTATGTGGTTGTGCTTATTTCATATGCTTGGCTTGTTCCTATTATTATCTTGCAATTGTTCATATTTTATATTCTTCAGGAAATAAGTAATGCTAGTTCTGGCACCTAGTAGTATGAGTTTATCATTATGCTGGCAATCCTAGCCTTTTTTTGAGCCAGATGCAGATAATATGACTAAGAAATTTCCAATTAATTGTTACAAATATTGTTTTTGAAATATTCTTTTTAAAATGCACTGGTTTACCATTTATGTTCAAACATATTATCATGTAGTCAATTTGTGAAAGGGTCTGTTGCTTAGGGCACAGAGCACCCTTAGTAGCCGCCCCCCCCCCCCCCCCCCCAACACACACCCCATGAATTTAAACAAGCCTGGAGTAAACACCCCTCCTCGGCCGTGTTCCTGAGTTATACTTGTAACCAACTGAGTTGCTTCTAGCAAGATACACTTGACAGTAGGCATGTGTCCTAGATGTTTGTTGGCATGTCCAGGGCAGCCACCCTTCGGGTTGTTTCTCGGTCTGCTCTAGAGAAGCTTCTTCTTAGTGCAATGCCGTGGGACCGGCCTTTCCCCCGCAGGTCGATTTTTTCTAGAGCCTTCTTGCCAAATGATTTGATGATCGCACATTTTCTTTTGAGTAAAAAATACAGCAGGGGAGGCCACCACTGTTAGATTTTATTAAAAAGAGCCAAGAACTGTACAGAGGAGAAAGCACAACAAAAACAAAAACCACCCAGGAAGCTGAGGGAGCCACTGGTCAGCTAAGAACTAAGAAAACGAATCTATACAGAGGAGGAAAATAGAGTGCTTGTTTTCAGACATTCTAAGAGCTTGAA
The DNA here is from genome assembly GCA_018135685.1 of Themeda triandra. Classification (NCBI taxonomy): domain Eukaryota; kingdom Viridiplantae; phylum Streptophyta; class Magnoliopsida; order Poales; family Poaceae; genus Themeda; species Themeda triandra. Next base: position 177,607 of record JAENPR010000688.1, on the reverse strand, counting down.
GTCTAGCGTCATCCAAGACGGAGCATTTCCAGGAGAAAGAGGGCTGTCCTCTGTCAAATATAAACTTATTTTGCTGCTTTCATATGTGCCAGGCAGCAATGATGAAGGTATTGCTGTTTGATGATCGCACATTTTCACCCTCCTTCGGGTCCGTTTGCAATGTGGTTGGCGATTAGGTTATTCTATTGCCAACACAGATTGACGAGGGGCACATCATATATTTGTGAATGAATACCTAAGTTTTGTAGTGGTTAGAAAGTAGGAACTTCATATATACAAAAACAATGCTCTGTGTTGTAAACTATATTATTACATCACTTATTGGGATGAATCAATTCAGGAAGAAAGGCACAAGGCTGCTGCTCTAAAAAATGCTTATGTACTGATGGGAAGACATCAATGGGAGCTTGCTATAGCCTTTTTCCTCCTTGGTGATGATACTTCATCAGCAGTGAATGTTTGTGCAAAGAACCTTCAAGATGAACAGCTCGCCATTGTAATTTGTCGGCTTGTTGAAGGATCTGGAGGGCCTCTGGAGCGTAATCTCATTTCTAATGTGCTACTTCCAGATGCAATTGAGAGAGGAGACAACTGGCTGTCAAGCCTGCTTGAGGTGTGTCATATATATGTGGCCTTTGTCTAATTGCCTTTCCATTTTGCCATTTTGAGAATCAATATAAATTATTGTGATTCCAGAGTTACGATACTTCAACTTAACTTTATTTCATCTGAATCCTCAGTGGATGTTAGGGAACTATTGCCAGTCTGTCAATAGACTATTTGGTTGCCATCCAAAGTTGCTGATTGATCAAAATGTGCTTGCAGACCCAGAAGTGGGTCATTACTGTGCGATTCTCTCGACAAAAAGTAGTTTCAGAAACTCTGTTGGTGAAGCTGTATCTGCAAAGTTAACTAAGCTTTCATATGCAATGGCTGCATGCGCCTTGAATAAGTGTGGACTACCTGTAAGTTTACCCTGTCTGACTTCTTTTCGCTTATCCACCCTGTGTATCTGCATATTTTGTATCTATTATTTTGCATTATTCTAATTGTTGAACTTTTTTTCCCATTCATTAGCTTGAAGCACTTGAATGCCTATCTACTAACTCGAGCATAGATGGCAAGGATAGCATCATCTCACCTGGTGATGGAGACCACAAGATTTTTGATGGAATACTGAGCCCTTTCTCTGCTTCTAAGAATTGGCTTTCTTCATCTGTCGTTAGTGGTGTTGAGTCCAACCTTAAAGTAACTATGGCTTCAAAATATCTATCTAGCCTTCTGAGAAAGCACTCACTCTGTTCACAATGCAACGCATCATTATCTGAAGACAAGGTCCTTAATGAGTACACCAATCATCAAATTGAAAAACTTACGTGTGATATTACAACAGCGATCTCAACATTTGATAAAAGGTTCTCCCTCAAATTTGCTGATATAGCTGAGAAGGTAATGCTGGTAGATAACAGTTTCATTTACCTTGATCATTTCTGGTGAACTTTGAATGGTAGTTCATCTAGAATATTTTCCCTCTTTTATTGCAGATCCTAATCTTTTGTAGCCATGATGGTTTATTGTTTCTAGCGTATGTTTTGTTATGGGGTACTAGGTCACCAGATGTTGCAACTGATAATCGTATTCTTGAATGCCACCCTGTCTGCCCAATTGATTTTCTGTTACTGTCTTCATTCAAAGAGAGCTGCAATTTTCTTAGCCGATATGTTGTCTTCTCCTCCATGTGTTCTGTTCTGAATATGGAGAACACCAATTCTACTGCATGCACACATAAAGAGAGTCATAAGTACATTATAACAGGTTTGTCAAATTACCTGGTCATCAGTAGGCTACTTCTTAGACATGAAAGCAGTGGAAGTTATATTCTGGATGAGGGGTCAACTATGCTGGCAGTTATGGATCTATTTGAGTACATTATGGAGTTTTCCTTTTCTTGGTTGTATTGTGACATAAAAGCATTACTTATCATGATAAATCCAGTCCTAGCTGCTTCTGTTAATGGTGTGCCCTTTCAAGTACTATTGGATCAACTGATGCATGCTATACGCCACAAAAATCATGATACATCATCGAATACAGGAGGGATGCCTCGTGCTGCATTGAGTAAGACACAGTTTGAAAAGAGCGGGAATTCAAATCTTTTAGCAGATGAGAAATGGCATTTGATAGGCGCTTCTGTGTGGGTTCGGTTGATATCTGTGATTGAACATCATTTGAGGGAATTCTTTGAAAAAGAGGGACTTGAACATGAAGCTGGTGTTAGTGGTTCGGAATTCAAGGGTCTTATCACTTCTGCTGCTGCAAAGTTTGTTCTGGCTTCCATTCATTTTGTGTCGTCTTCATTAGTAGCACTGCATGCGTCATTCTTGAGGAAGAATTTACTGATGAATTCAAGTTCGAGTTTGCTCTTCTGGTTAGAGTCCAAGTTGTCCCAGCAACACCCAATTAGTGATAGCTATGATAACCTCTCGAGAATTTTGCAGCTTTCAAACAGTGAGAATATGGAGGCGTTGTTTAATATTCTGTGGGAAGTATCTGTTAATCCTGTGGATGTTTGTAATGCCTTTGTGAATGAAGGAGTTAATTGTTTTTTGTTAAGCAGTGTAAACATCACTAGATCTTGGAAGGACATAAGATGTCCTGTGGTTGAGAGTGATAAAGTTCTTACTCAAAGAAGTGGAGAAGAACAGGACCACAGACTTGGCTCCAAGAACAATGGGAAGGGACAGGGATTCGCTGACAAAGCCTCTTCTAATGGTGAAATCGTTTTTGAAACTAAAAGGAGAGAGTTGATCATACAAAAAGAGTTTCAGAGCCCAAGGGAAATTCTAAGGAGAAGCGGGGAGCTTCTTGAGGTATTTAATATATGCCTATTGATCCTTGTAGACTCATTAACTGTTTAGGGTGCACATTGTTTCCCTTTCTAGTACTGCATTTTAACCTTTTCAGTGGCGCAGGCGATATGTCTTAACTCTATCAATGAGAAACAAGCTGCTGTTGCTACTAATCGAAAGGTATATTTTTAATCGCTTCACTTTGTCATAAGTCAACTCCGCCTACGGTGGGGCACCTATGGTACTCCAGCATAGCAGGTCCCAAGCCCTGGTAAAGGAGGAGGGTTGTGTTAGGCTTGGTGAGCCAATGTAAAAACCCAGCTACTCTTATGGAGATGAAACCAAATTGTGTGACTTGGGGCTCATGTTGGGTTTCAACTCTAGCCTACCCCAACTTGCTTGGGACTAAAAGGCTTTGTTGTTGTTGTTGTTGTTGTTGTTGTTGCACTATGTCATAAGTCATCTGAGTTTTATATCATATCTTGAATGAGAAATTTACACCTGCATTGGATGAAATATGTTAATAATGTTATTTTATTTTCGTAATATATTAAACTTTGTTGTATTAATACTCTTCTCCAAACCTCATTTCAAGAGCTGTCTTTGTACAATGTGTGCTGTTTGTCTAGCAAATCATTGTGTCATATTGGTTATTTTGCTACATTGTTAGTATTGTATACCAACTAAAGGCAGCCACTTTTCAGGGCCTTGTTTTCTTCAATTGGGGTGACAAGCAGCATGACAAGAATTTTTCAGAGTACGTCTGGTCAGGATCTGATTGGCCATTAGATGGCTGGGCTGGCTGTCAGTCTATACCTACTCCAACTTCTATCTCATCAAGTGTTGGTCTTGGTCGGAAAAAAGGGTCACAACTTGGTTCAGGTGGAACAACTATAGGTTTGGGTTCGTTAGCAAAACCCGGAAGAGATCTAACTGGTGGTGGAGCATTTGGAATTCCAGGCTATGCTGGTATTGGGGCCTCTGGGTTTGGGTGGGGTGAACCTGAAGAATTTGAGGATTTCATTGATCCTCCAGCAACACTTGAGAACATCCATTCAAGAGCATTATCCCGCCACCCCTCATTACCATTGTTTCTTGTTGGTTCAAGCAATACACATGTGTATCTGTGGGAGGTATACATTTTGTACCTAGTACCTACAATTCTGTTTGGATTGCAGTGGCTTTTCTAAAGCACTTCTTCCCCCCCTAGATTTGGAAGCAGTTTTTAAAGCATCCTTTTAGGAGCCATAATGTCAAATTTTATTGAAACCAGTAAAGATTCCCATAAAACACTATTTCATTGATTTCTACTTTGGGACTGAGTTCATTTAGCATTGAACTATTTATAAGCTATATATACCCCATATTTAAACATCCATTATACCTTTCATTCTTTATAACTTTTCAGTTTGGTAAAGATAGTGCTATGGCTACATATGGTGTTCTACCTGCTGCTAATATTCCACCACCTTATGCACTGGCCTCCATATCAGCTGTTCAATTTGATTATTATGGACAGCGTTTTGCCACTGCTGCATTAGATGGAACTGTTTGCACATGGCAAGTTGAAGTGGGTGGAAGAAGCAATGTCCATCCTACAGAGTCATCTATATGCTTTGACAGCCATGCCTCGTATGTGTACCAAACTCCATCCATGCAATGCAGCGACCAATAGTTGCTGCTTGGTACATATCTCATTGTTACAGATAAATTCTTATTGGTTACAGGGATGTTGCGTATGTGTCTGCAAATGGATCAGTTGTTGCTTCTGCTGGATATAGTTCAAATGGTGCAAATGTTGTTATATGGGACACACTGTCTCCACCGGCCACATCTCAAACTTCTATCATGTGTCATGAAGGTAAGTCGTGAGTGAGCAAATCTTTATTTACTGTTTGACTAATATAATCATATTCTTGAATAAGCAATGTATATAATGATTAGTATGGGACAAATCACTAAATGTATAAGACTATAGCAGACACACCTTAGGATCTTGTTGCATATTAGGATATAGTAGGAAAATTATCATGATAGATTGTTTGCTGACTCTCACAAAAAGTCTTTACATTGGCACAAAGAAAAAGTTCCACAATCCAGTTACCACACTAGAAGGCACCAACTTGATGAGGTGTTGAGAACATTTAAGTCAAATCCATTTGTTTTGAGCAGTTTCCATGGTTGATTGCTACTTGCGAATATCGAACAAGAGAATCACAGTGTATTCCCACCTTGTGCCGCATTTTCTGCACTCTTTTGCAGTGGAACCCAAGTTGCTCTTCTGTTCCTTAATGTAACTGCACCTTGATGCAGCATCCAAGGTTGTCACAGCATGGGGTCATGATGTCTGCACAAGTGTAAATATTAGCGTCATAAATGTGATTTTGACAATTTGCTATTTAAGTCAGCAACTGTATATTTTAGTTCTCAATAACTGAATACTCATGTGCCACATACATGTTTCTGAAAGGAACATAATATATTAGTTTTCTTTTCATACATAGTTTGAGAAAAGTCATTTCTTGTCGTTGAGTTTTATTTGTATATGTTGCTTGCAATCCAATCTGATGTTACCAAAATACATCTTGTCTTTCTTGTTTGTCCCAAATAACACAGTGAAAGATAAAATGGGTCCAAGCATGGACTGAACATGGCCACAGAGTAACATAGGAAAAAACAAGCTTGTTATCCAATAAAAAAATATCATTTTTGGGTTGTATGCAGCCATGTTATATCTGTGACTGTGAAGCTTAGAGTGACTGTGAAGTCGCGTAGGTTCACTCTGAAAGCAACACACAACGAGGCATCCTTTTTTTTGTGAGAACCAGGGTTCGGCTTTGGTGGCTGCACTAACTGGGTCACTTCCCACCATGCTACAATCGTGTTCTCAATAGCCAAAACTGTATATTATGATGGAAGTTACTGGTTAACCTTTCATTTTTAAGACCATGTCAATGTCAATATCTGTATGTATTGTCTATTCTTGAGTGCACATGCACTGTTCTTCAACCCTGCCTACTGGAAGACTACGATATCACATGAATTTGCTTTAAAAAATTGTTTAAATATCCATGTTTACCAGTTGTAAACCCTTTTTATTTTCTGCACTAGCCAAGATCAAGTGGACACTTTCCAATTTACATTAGTAGCCCAGTAGGACTCAAATCTGTACATGATTATATAAATGTACTGCATAATAGTAAATAGTCATGAATACGTCTTATGAGTAGTTTGGACAACATGGCCAAGTTGTCATGAAGTTCAACAGTGGGATAGTAAACCACAAGGGGGCCATGTGCTTGCATACAACAGCCTGATTAGGATTGTGGCCTAGAGGTTTTTGGGAGGCGAATTTGAGTCCTACCCGGGTGGTTTTTGCCATATTAGCAGCCATATCATCAGGTTTGCACAGTATGATGTCTTTCTGTATAGCATATAGTATATATTTTATTGATCATGTGCTTCATATTGCAGGAGGAGCTCGGTCAATTTCTGTGTTTGATAGTGATAGAGGCTGTGGGTCTATCTCACCACTTGTTATAACTGGTGGGAAAAATGGAGATATAGCTTTGCATGATTGCCGCTTCCTTTCTACTGGAAAGTCCAAGCACCATAGAATTACCGCTGAGCATGGCGTCAAGGCATCTTCCATGCATGACATCAAATCTAGTACTTTTGGTTGTACCAACAGTGGGATGGTCTGGCATATACCAAAGGCTCATCTAGGTAACTAAGTGATACTGCATTGTACTCTTCAGAATTGAAGTTGGTTTCTCTTTCTGATCTTTTATCGTCCATCTTCAGGTAGTGTCACAAAGGTATCGACCATCCCAAATACTAGTTTGTTCTTAACTGGAAGCAAAGATGGAGACGTGAAGCTTTGGGATGCTAAAAACTCCCAGCTAGTCTTTCATTGGACAAAGATGCATGAACGACACACCTTTTTTCAACCAACTTCCAGGGGCTTTGGCGGTGTTGTTAGAGTAAGTAGTATTATAAAGACGATATGAAATGTTTATTGACTTTGTTCGTAAATTTTGGTCATGTTATGATAAGAGAAGATGGTTATATCACATACTTCTCTTTTATTAACTATATACCTATGTTTGCAGGCTGCTGTAACAGATCTCCAGTTGTTGCCTAATGGTTTTGTTTCATGTGGGGGTGATGGTTCTGTGAAGCTTGTTCAGATAAAAGATGATCTCGCTGCAGCGTATCAGCGTTAATACCTGCTAGAAGACCTGCTAGAAGTTGTGACGGATGCAGTTGGTCATTTGATATCATTCTATCTTGTTTCCTCCATGAGATTTTTGAGATGCTTTACTCGTTTTAAGGATGGCATAGCAAGGACGGAGCTATGATGTAAGAGCAGAGACATCTAGGCAATTTGACATCAGCATTTGTACGTCAAGTTTTTATATGAGTTTGATATGTGCCTAGTCATATTGACTCAGTGATTTTTTTTTTTTTTTTTTTTTTTTTTTTTTTTTTTTTTTTTTTGAGGCCATGAGTTTTTGCACTTTTCACAAGGCAATGTGGGCCATAAATCTTAGGAAATTTGTACAGTCAGTTATCTTGTTTTGTTGGCCAGGATGTTGATGGTGGAGGGTGTAAAGTTGTAAGCTAGAAGTAGGGAGATACCAAGCTACAGTACTTTTTGTCACTTAATACACAAGTGCTGGGTTTAGAGTTAAATGTACAATGCCAGGGCAAATGGACCAACAAAGAATGTATTAAACAAAGATTGTATTTGGTACAGGAGTATTTATTCAATTTGTCAAGTGGAGCACTGGCGTTAATGTTGTCATATTCATATCAACTCTGTATAGTTATGTATCTATAATATTTCAAGAAAATCTTGTATTATCTACTTTCTACTCTCTGTTGCAATGCGTGAGAGGTAATTGCTTCTATTACACACCTGATGTTTCTGTGTTACGTGTGTTTTACCATCCTTGACTGTTACAGGTTTATCAGAGCATCTCTTACCGAAACAGGCAAGTGGGTGAGATATCTTGCTGAAACTTCCCATCTTCAACTACATTCATGTAACCTTTAAGCTATACAATGATGATATTTATATCGAGAACATAACACTTCCATGAAAACACTATGTAGGAGTATGCAGAGATTGTGGCGCCATCCAACGGAGGGAGAAATCTTGAGGCTCAGTAGTCATCAAAATAACTCGGTAGTGGCTCCTCTTTTCTGGACTTGCGCCTGCTGAGGATGGACTTGAGGAACTTCTTGCTCTTCTTTGGGGTATGCTCACCATCGTTTGAGTCGTTGCTCCTGTCAGCCTGTGATCTCAGTGGTGCCAATTTCTTGGGCTGTGAGGTGGCCTACATTTTAAGAAACAACATATGAAAATGTCTCGGTGTAAGGATTAAGGTATCATTTCTTGGATGACTCCATCACAAGCCCATGTGATTTACCTGAACCCTGACGCTTGATGTCTTGAGCAAGGATGCCTTCTTCGAGAGTGACGCAGACCTTGTCAGTGGTGTTGTCAATGGATTTGGTGATTCTGATCGCTTATCTGCTTTTGCAGAAACAAATTGAGGGATAAGCATGCGTCAACTGATCTTGATATACAACTGTAGGGGCAGATCAGGAGCCTCTTTCTATAATCTCCTGTAACAGGATAGCTGGAATGAACTGCTCAGATATTGATTAACTACCTCTGTTAGTGGGTATAGCATTCTTAGATGGTGCCATGGAATGTGCACGCTGTGCCGGCGATGCTGAACGTGCACGCTGCGAAGGTACTCGGGCAATTGATTGCACCTTTCTGTAAACAGTAAAAAATTTGATTGTCAACCTACCTGCAAAAGGAAAGAACGAGGGGGGAGGCAGTCCAAGCTTTTGGTTCTGCATCCTGGACTGACCTTAATGAAGTCTGCTTCTCTTTAGCTTTTGTTTCTGCTGCTAGCACAATACAATTCAGGTCAGTAGGAGGTTGAAATATGTGGTACTTCGTAGGCCTATTAATTGAAGAAGCGGTGAAAACTTTGTACTAGATGTTTATGGTGCATTCTTACCACTGAACACTTGATGTATCTGAGAAGCCCTGTTTGTGACCTTGTTCATTTCCCTGAAGTTGGGCAACGCGCTGGGCATTGACTGGTTTCCAGCTGCAATTGCCAAATGGATTTTAGATATCTTGCCAAAGTTAATTCCAGCTCAGTCACTCCTTGCGTTCAGAATGTGTTGGCAAGTTACAGTTGAGATGCGAAAAAAAGTAAGATTGGTATACTCATTTACCTGGCAAGATGTATCTCTTGTGATACTTAGGGGCAGTGATCACCAAGGATTGCTGTGAAAGGCCCTCTCTGTCCATACTGGCTTGGCTAGCTTCAGCTCTCTGAAACCAATGCTTCATTAGTACAAAGAGAGAGACGATTGGACTAATACAGATTCCAGGATGAGAAGCCTTTTGAAACCTGCTGGATGCAGGAGATCCGGAGATTGGCGTCTGCGACCTCATTGAACCTTTGATCGATTAGGCTGGAGACCTTGAAAGATATGGACCCCAGGTGGTCGACCGTGTTGACAAGGGCCTTCACGGCATAATCCTTGAGGTTCTTTGTCACCCTGTGCAGATAAATATCCAGAGATTCCAGACCATCAGTAAATTCGGAGCAACATAAGCTAGAACGTGTGGAAAAAGTTCAACTGCAAGTGCATTCTGCTTGCAGTGTCGCTTGTTGATGATCTCGTGCGGGAAGCAGGAGGAAGGGAGAGGGATATGCGTATGATACATACGCCTGCTTTTTGTCTTCCTGCATGTAGGCAAGTTCAAAGTACTCTGCCGCGGAGTACAGCTGTGACCTCAGTGTCTTGAGATCCTGCAATTGGAAAACCAAAATGTGGCCTTGTGTCAAGTTGTCAGCAAGCAAGATACGTAGTAGTTTTCTTTGGAAAAGCCGGAAGGGAAACGAAACGAGATGGGAAAAGATGAATGCAGCGAGGAACACGAATCTGGTGGAAGGAAAGGATGAGCTAACCTTGATGGTTTCAGAGAAGGCGAGAGTCTCCTGCATCTGCACCTCCTCCAGCGTGCTGCTCATCCCCATAGCACCGGGGCCTCTGCTCTCGAAGGACCCTACTGCTTCCACCATTGTCGCCAGCAAAGGGAACGAACTCCTCTGTTGCTTTGCCTCTATTCCTGTTTGGCTCTTTGACCACAGGGCCAGATGGGGGTGGAAGCCTGGAGCAAGCACGAAGAAGGATGTTTGGACGAAGAAGGCGAGAGGCAATGATGAGGTGGAACTCGACGCCCTTCTGGGAAGAAGACCATGGCTTGACAAGAAGAAGGAGGTGCGCATGTCATGAGCACGACAGATTATTTAACTAGTACTAGGAGCAGTTGTGGTTATGCTCCGGCACCGGCAGCAACAGGTACATTGCAATTTAAGGGGAAGCCAATGTGGCAAGCGATGACCGCTGCAACTACTACTTATCTATTGCAAGGTGTTGTTTGGTGACCTGGTGAATGAACGGTAAACATGGTAAATCGGATGGTCCGTGTGTACTTGCTTAGTTACTAGTATTGCTGTTACTCGGTACCCCACCTTACACTGGCAATCACTTCCAGCGCACGAGTACTATCATCGGCTCATCAAGTCGAGTGATCCTACATTCACTGCCACCAACAGTCACAAAGCCCGATGGTGATTGGTAGTACTAGTACTGTACAGCAGGGTGAAGTGAAGCTGGTAGCGCAGTTGGTTTTATTACAAGCAGTTAGGATTTGGTTTTACTACAAGCAGTTAGGATGGTTGGGTCTCACACCGACTGCGGTGCAGCAGATCAAAAGCTCCCAAGGATGAGATGAGATTTCCTTCGTTGGGATGCTGAACTGAACACTTCTTTCTTACCTTTCTTCTCTTTCTATCCCTGTGCCATGCTGTGCATGGCCATCATTTATGCCCATGCATATGGACCCACCGTAACCTTTCTTTCCGTTTTTTTGAGGGAAAAATGAAAACCCAACCTCCTTATGAATCATCACACCTCGCTCCCATCATCATAAGCACTAAATCAATATGTTTGATGTTTTTTAATAAAAGAATTGATGTTTCTTTTGTAATCACTTGATGACACAGGTTAACTAGTACAATTAAATCTTGTACCAACAAAAGTGCTGCTCATCCGTACAATTTAGGAAAGAGTTGTAAGAGAGAAGCCTTGGGAACAATGCGTCCTCACGCTGGGATTAACAAATGTCTCTCGTGTTTGGGACATGATTAGCTTTAAGCAAAGTGAAAAAAAAAAACTAAAGCATTGTGTCGTCGTCCTCTATCGATCCCATTCCCATCCCATCCCACATTCTCACCCTATGACACAAGTCCTATGATCGATCTTCCCATGCTTTTTTTTTCCAATTCTTTTTTGTCCTTTTTCTTTCCTCTGTTTCAGATGATGCATGTCTGGAATCTGGATCACGTGTGCGCGCGATATCGATCTGCCAGCCCGATATATTCAGGTGCAGTTCAAATTGACGCACATCGCGGCGGACAGGCGTGCTGGATAGACGCATAGATTGAGAGATCCGTGAGGTCACAGTCAGTTCTAGCCGGCGCGTTCCTTTTGTCAGGTGTCAAAAAGTCCTAGCCTCTCCTATCCTAGCTAATGGCTGTCTGGACGATTTCTATCACTTTTAAATATCTTGATGAGATCTCCCATAATTCATAGCTATTAGCTAAGTCGCTCCTCAAAATGTCAACGGGGCCCCGAAACCCGATCCCCGACGGGGATTTCATCCATTGGGGATCGCTATTGGGGCAAGTTTGTCCCCCACGGGGACGTTAACGGGCTGAATACAAGCCCCGTCGGGTGAAGCGGGTGTGGGAACGTTCACCACATCCCCGTCCCCGAAATCCAATGGGGCCCCGAGTCCAGTACTGCGCTTAAAAGGCCATAGGGAGCGCAATGCAGCCCAGCCCAATACTCATTCATATATATACTCAGCAGAACCCTAGAAGCTCCCTTTCCTCTCCCGACTCCCCGCCCCCTCGCGCCGTCAGTCCGCCACGCTCGCTCAGTCCGCTTCCGCTCCGCTCCGCTCGATCCGCCACGCTCGCTCGGTCCGCCGCTCCGCTCGATCCGCGGCCCCCACGCTCGAGCTCGACCGCTCGACCTCGACCGCTCCGTTGGATCTCGATCCGCCGTCCGCCCCCAGCCCAGCCCCACGCCACGCCACGCTCGAGCTCGACCCTCAGCTCCGCTCCGAATCCGCAGTCCGCACGCCGCTCGCTCTAGGGATGGCGTCCGGATCCTGCATTACCGGCCGGTGAAGATCTTCCTCCTTCAGTCTCTTAGTATAAATCGGGGAATTGCCGGGTACGGGATCCCCGTCGGGTATGAAATCCCCGATCGGGGACGGGGACGGGGAAAATCTGTCCCCGATGGCTTGACGGGGATGGGGAACGGTGAGTTTTTTCTCTATCGGGGGAGATAACGTTCGCCCAAAACCCGACGGGGATGGCCCCGTTGCCAGACGGACTCGCTCCCATGATGCCTCTAAGCTCTAGCTCCAATCATGCATGTTTATTTTTTAAATATATTTTTTTTGTTCTGAACCAATGCACCTAGTTTGTGCGCTAAAAGTGAATTTTCACATCCAATTCTTTCCTCCTGCGTCAAAGTTTAGAGATCTTGGTCCGGCTACCTACTTCTCACTAGAACCGCGGATTATATTTGGGTTAGTTTCTGGTGGTAAGAAACTGATATACAGATCAAAATAAAAAATGAAAAATGTGAAATACCGTCAAGAAGAAATGAGATCCAAGTAGCGTGATAGTTCTTGTTCCGACTTTGTTGCTGGGCAAATTCTAGTGTTTGATAACGGAGTCTGTTACAGCCGAAAAAAACTCTACTCTCTCCCTTCCCTATCCTCACTTCTGAGAAAGCAATTTGCTGCACTAGAAGCGTGAAGAAACATGCCAAAAGCACGTCAGGTTCACCATCCTTCCGTCACAACACTAGTGGCAGCCTATGGCTTCTACAGCTAATAAGCTGACTAGCACTGTTTTGTTGGAGAGCAAAACACTTTACCATGACTGATAATCTGGGTTGATAAATTCAAGCAAAAAGAGTACCATAAGAGATGATGGGAGAAGGGAAGAAGATGTAGAAGTAGATGCAAACCCAGTGCCCCTGCCAAGTGGATGATTCAGCCAATAAGCGTAGTATCGGCCTAGAAGGATGACACTTGCCAAGCAGCCATGAGGAATCAGATGAAGGAGATAGGAAGGTAAGAAGAAAGGATAAGGAATTGGTCGGCTATGTCCAGAGGAGATTGAGGAAATCATGATAGAGTGATAACGTATCAATTGGTATCAGAGGTAAATCAATCGATGGGCATGATGGTGGTGACGCCTGTCGCCGTATTCGAGACGGCCGGCGACTTCTTCCTCTTCCTCACCAATCCACACTAGCGATTATCCCCCGACAATCTCCTTTGACCTCAGTACCTAGCGTTCCTGACGAAGGAACTGAAGGCTCAAAACACCTCCACCAAGCGCACCCTCGACGATAACCTCTCCACACTCAAGGATATGGGTCCCAAATCTAGTTGCGACCTCCTCCGATCGAGTGGTTTCAGGGTCTTTTGGCTACGGTGCGACACATGCCCACCAGTCCTAGCAATGGGGTGGTCACCACCATCGTGCCAATCCCGATCAAATATGCGACACCATTCCCTAATGTGTCATATATAGCAGTTATGATTCTCAGCCATGGTTTCATAGGAATTAGGCCATTCCTCGATTAGAATTTCCCAAGTTTGATGACAGGAGCCCAAATTTTTGGCAGAAACGCCATGAATCGTATTTTGATATCTACCTTGTTTCTCCTAATATGTGGGTCAAATTAGATGTTATGAACTTTGTGGCTTCCATAGCCTTTTGGTCTCAGCATATAGAATCCATCCTTCAGCAATCCTGATCTTTGCTCTACCATCTGTAGCCACTTTGATCATGACCAACAGAACCACCTCAATCGTCATTTCTTCCATCTCAATAAACAATCACAATTTCTGCTTATATTGAGCAATTCAATGATTCGAGACCCATGACCCTTATTTCAGTTCTCATGTCACTACAAGTTGTTTTGTGAATGGTTTAAAAAGGAAATTCGTATTGTCTTTTTGGTCCACAGACCCACTAGTTTAGATGTTGGTTATCCTCTTGCCCTTCTGCAGAAAAAGGTCATGTTGGATTCTTCCCACAAGGATTCCAGACGTGCTTATACCACTTTTGTTGCTCTAAGTGCATTCTCCAAGACCAAAGACTATGATTCAGTCTCCTCTACAAACAAGAAAAAGACAAGAAAACCCTCTGTGACATGGACAAATAAATACATGCTAGTGGATGATGTAGCTTGCCGGCATGGATAACTTGCATGAATAGACATGTATCATGTGCTAGTGGGCTGCTGACGTGAATTGCTTGCATGTGTTGAGATATGATTTTAATGGGTTTAGGATTATAGAGGCGCACTCCCAATGCATAAATTAGCATAGTTTATATGCATATTATTGTCCTTCCACTTAGGCATTTCGCTGACAAACGATTTAGTAAGAAGAGAGAAATGTTTTTTTTTTTTGACGAAACAAGAAGAGAGAAATGTAGATGCCATTTCTAAAGAAGAGACTGAATCTTCATGTGTCACGAAGTCCATGGAACCTCTCACGGCATGTTGGGAAGGTGTCCGTCATTTCCATCTGCACCTGTGGATCCTGTGTGCTCGAACGAGGAAGCCTGCATGAGCCTGCCGCCGCGGAACCTTGCGCGTTGCCCGCAAGGCCTCACTAGGACCTTGCCGCTGCCCAACGATATCACCGGACCTTTTGTGTGCGTGCTTTGACGCGTCGGGCCGCTGGGGACCCCGCGTATCACACGCAAAGCCACGGGGGCCTGCCGCTACACCACCATATGCGAGCCACCCCGCGCGCTCGGCCGTGACGCCTAGCCGGGCTGCCGGATCTGGAAATGTCTACTGGACATCTGTATCGATGGATTACACACGCACACACACTTTAGCGCATACATAAATGAAACTAATATTTATTAAATTTACTTTACATTTGGAATCACTTTTAAGAGAACAATTAATTCTAAAAAAGGATTTACAAACTGATAAAATTACCGCAAAATTATGGTTCGAATCTTGGTCTAAATGATTTTGATTATGATTTTTCGATGAACTTTGTTGGTCTCAATGCTTTTTTTTATCTTTCTAAAAAGACGGGTTTGTTGAAACATGAGAAGTGTTTCAAGTAACTAACAATGTCTATGGCAACATTACTTGATTACGGTTCGAAGACACCTGTATATTGGTCTTTATTCTATAAAGTATGGACAAAAGCGTGTTTAATTTCGAACATCACATTCACAAAGAAAAGTTACTTTAATCTAAATTGTATGTGTCGTAATTTTTTTTAAATAGCTCACTTGGCTAGGTGAGTAAATGTGGCAATACACCTAGCCACCTATGTTTGAATCCCGTCAGGAGCGAATTTGGGTGTTTTTATGCTAAAATTGTCTCCAACAATGAGAACTTAAACACGACACTCATTTTCTGGTTGGACCACGCACACGAGAAAGTGTCCCCATTCAAAACTTAGCTTCTCCAACAGCTAACGTAAATTAGGAGGGCGCGAGGCAGTGACGAACAGTCCACGTGCTCTCCTCCCCCGGTATCACACCAACGATAAACAGTCCACGCCTATCCTCCCCGGTATCACGAGGAAGCACATCAACGACAAACAGTCCACGCGCTCTCCTCTCCCGATCCACCCGTTGTCGCTCATGTCTAACCTCCACGCGCCGCACATTCGGCTAGTAGTGTGTCGTGACTCTCCATGCACCCTTCCTTCCGCTTTCCCTCTACGCCCCTCCCTCCCCCGTCGAAAGCCCATGACCTCCCCTACTTCCCCTCCAGCCCTAGGCAGCCGAGCTTTTCACGCCTCCGCCTCACGATCCTCCTCCAGCCCTAGGCATGCCCCTCCCTCCCCGAGCTTTCCTCCCCTACTTCCCCCCTCGCCTCCGCCTCACTCCCCTCCAGCCCTAGGCGCACGTCCCTTTTGACGTGTTATATGTGTTCTTCCTCCTTGTGCCCGCCATGTGTGTGCTCTCCTCCTTGGCCCACGCCCTCGCGCTGCTCTTCTCCGGCGGCACCACCTGTTCCCCTGGCAATGAGTGTGACTCCTCGGCGGTTGTAGCTTCTCGGTGACAACGACTCCACAGTCACCGCTCATGGTCATAGCGCCAAATATTTGGGTCATGGAGAGAGACGACCCTTATTTGGGTTCTCTCTCCTTGTGAAAACATCGTGAATTATGTATTTTGGGTTTGGGTCAGTGGCGAAGCTACATATTGATTAGGAGGTGCAAATGCACCCCAAAATTTATAAAATCACTGTTTATGTTTGAAATTTCTCCATATATGTACCCCCATGAAAGACTTATATGCACCCACAAGCTAGCTTGTGCGGCCCTCTGATCCGCTCTAACTTCGCAACTGGTTTGAGTCACGTTTTGCCATCGCTGTTGTAGACGGCAAACCAGTGTTACGATTCTTGGGCTAAAATCAGTGCCGCAAAAAAAGGGCACATCAGCCTAGTGCTTCTCCGTGGGACGATCGTGCCATCCCGCTGTTTGGACACCCGTGTTTTCTTGGGTGATTGGCAGACGCATGCCGATGCCGTCCACGAACTCTTGCAATGTGGATGGACTTGGTCACTTGGACGGTTTCGACATGTGGCGGCCCATGCACGCTCTCTGCCCGGGCCGGGCTGGCAGCGTACTCCGTAGATGGCAGGCTGAAAAGCCCAGGCACCAACCATCGTCATCTTCCACCACCACCGGTGGCTCGCTCGACCTCGGTCTCGACTGTCCCGACGTCAGTCGCTGACAACTGGGCGATCGATCAGGCGGCTAGCTGCGGCTGGAAAAGCACGCAGGTAGCCTCCACTGGACAATGCACGGCACTATCGTCCAACACTGCCCGCGTAAAGGCGACAGGAGGAATTACCCGAATCGTCCAAGGACCGTCGAAGGCAGGCTCGCTTTGCTCGTTGGCAGCATCCATGTCAGTCTTGCCGGTGAACCCAGCTCTGCGCTTGTTTCCCAGTCCTGTTCCTGCAAGGACAAGGGACAGACAGGGAATCCTGTCGCCGGTTCCCAGTTCGTGCAAGGGCAAGAGACAGGGATCCGAAGCTCGTCGACCTCGATCGCTTTTCTCCTTTTCTTCACAGGAGTGGACAAGGCAGCTGTCCCAGCTTCAAGCTTCAAGCAGCTGTTCCCAGTTCCTGCAAGGACGATGCTGACGACGGCGAACTCGCACTCTTGTACTGTAGCGGCCCGCCGGCCTGCTTTTCCCCGGCGCTCCCGCCGGTGAACTGGCGCCTGGCGAGAGCCTCCCCCACGGCCTCGCCTTCTCGGGCAGAGCGCGCACAGCCTTTGCCCTTTGGCCGTGCAGACAACGCTCGATCGCCGGCCAGCAGTTTGAACTTTGAACTGGGCAATGCAAAGCAACGCACCGTGCCAATCAAAACCGTGATGCCAGCCACCTTCTGGAAAGCGGGCCACATTTTCTGGCTATTTCATCACATCATTTTTGTTGTTCATGAAAGTGTCATACTTTGTGACCATCTTGGCATCTTCCCCGGCCCGGCACGTTAAACAAAGAACTGAGTGCTAATAATACAATTACCAGTGCTAATAGTAATACAAGTAATTAAATGCTCATCAGCACGAACACCGGAGCAATGAATGAGACGGGATGGAACAATCGAGGGCGTTTCCCCGGCCCGCCGCCGCCGTGGGAATGAATGAGCGAGCGAGTTCGCCCTGGAGCTCCGATCCTCATCTCGGGCTTTGCTCGGGAAGACGCGCGCGTGCAGTGCCCTTCCCCACTATCGCTCGCTACTAGTACGCCTGCATGCGCGCATGCAACACAAGCTAATGCGCGCAGTTAATGGCCCGGCTTTGATCGGTTTCCGCAGCCAAAATCCACCCAAGATCCCCCGCAATTACTGCGCCACTTCGCCATTTCCCCATCATCTCCGATCTCTTCGCACACGTTCACATTCGTCCATCGTCACTGCATCGCTCTATCTGGCCATCATCGTCCCAGAGCACTCCTATATAACAAGTGTCTTGTACTAGCAGTTCATTCCTGCCATCGCCGCCTACCTCTCTCCTCTCTGTCTGGCAGGCTTTGGAGCAACAGTACAGTAGCTAGGACGATCCTTCTTTCGTCCTGCACATCTGTAGCTAGTTCTTGGTCCGTTGCTGCTTGCGGCGGCATGTCACCAATGGCGATGACACACGGCGACGTCGACTGGTGCCACGCGCTGGGGGACTTCAACTTCAACATGCTGCTGTGTTCGTCGTCGTCCACGCCGCACGCCGCCATGGCTGGCAACAGCAGGTCAGTTCACCGGACCGCCTCTGTGTCTCGTGCACGCACATCGGGTTTTGACAGCCGCAGGTCATGTTGCTTCGCCTGACGGCTCCTCTCGACCTCCGTTCATCTCCTCGCGCCTTCCTGATGTCAGGGCGCAAGATTGCCTGCCGGTCGCCGCCGCGGCTCCTCCCGCACCCGGCGGCGGTCTGCTGCAGAGATGCAAAACCGAAGTCCTCGAAGCCTCTTCAGATCTTGGTCCGTTTGCTGCAGCGGATTGCCTATCGTCGGCGCTGATGAATCTGCAAAGGTCAGTTCTTTCGTCGTTCCAATTCCATCAATCAGTTGTAGTACATGTGCATCAATCTAGCTTGTTTATTCGCTGTTTCTTGAGTACTAATCGATGACGAGTCGCGTCGCGGCACGTTGCAGGGAGGACGAGAGCTTCTACCTGCCCTTGTACTCCGCGCCGCCACCGCCAGCACTCGTCGGCGGCGATCAGCTGTACTGCTCCGACCAGCTCCCGCCCCTACCTGCCGACGGCGCGCTGGCGAGCCTCGACGAGGCGCTCCTGCTGCCGTTCAGCGACATCGATCTTGCGGCCTTCGACAACAATGCCGACGAGCACAAGCCGCCTCGTGTCGACCAGATGATTATGATCCCGCCGCCGGCGGTTCATCATCGTCATCCCGCCGCCGGCGGGACGCGAGCCCCACCAATCCACGGTACGGCGGTCGTTCGCCAAAATGCAGGTGTCGTCGATTCTGATCACAAGAAGGCCGTGGCCATGGCCATCGAGGACGACACCTGTTTCCGACGGGGTGGAGCCAGAGGTGTCGAGATGGCCGTCGTCAAGCATCATGATGACGAACGTCATGAAGCATGCTCTGCCCTGGCGCTGGTGCCGCCGCCGCCATTGCAGGCTCTTCCGCCGCCGTCACTGCCACGTCCGCCGCGTGCAAGGAAGAGCGGCGGCGGCGACCGTGCAGCAGCTCCGGCGGGGAAGACGAGGCTGGACCACATCGGCTTCGACGAGCTCCGGAAGTACTTCTACATGCCCATCACCAGGGCGGCGAGGGAGATGAACGTCGGGCTCACCGTGCTCAAGAAGCGCTGCCGCGAGCTCGGCGTCGCGCGGTGGCCGCACCGGAAAATGAAGAGCCTCAAGTCCCTCATGGCCAACGTCCAGGTAACAATCAGCAGTTCAGCACTACGCGCATTTTCCCCCTGCACTGCACGATCGGATTATGCATGCAGAAACTAACGCACGAACGATGATTAGCATTACCGTGCCAATCAATAATCACCATTCATCGCATCCATCAAGCCACGTCGTCCACTCGTCCTGAATGCAATGCATGGCTGCGTTCGTGCAGGAGATGGGGAACGGCATGTCGCCGGTGGCGGTGCAGCAGGAGCTGGCGGCGCTGGAGACGTACTGCGCGCTCATGGAGGAGCACCCGTGGATCGAGCTCACGGACCGGACCAAGAAGCTGCGGCAGGCGTGCTTCAAGGAGAGCTACAAGCGGAGGAGGGCGGCGGCGGTAAACGCATTGGAGATGGATCACATCTACAGCTTTGGCGGCCAGCAGCATGGGCACCACCACCAGCTGCCGCCGCCGACGAGCAGTGCCGATGCCGATGACCGCCATGGCCACCAGCAGAGCAGCCGTTTCTTTGGCTACTGACAGCAGATTGATAAGCAGCGACATAGTACGTATACAATGCAAGGACGAAGAATTCGTGACATGGGAATGCAGGAGCCGGACGACAGTTTATGACTAGGGGATTGGTAACAGATACTGTTAAACTGTTGATGAGTGCAACAGTCATGTTTTCATTTCTTTTTGCATGGATAAAGTGGCCGGGAGGAATGCATATTCGAAAGTCTGATCGAGGTTCATCTTAGCTAGATGTGGCATGCATGTCTATGTATATAGAAACCTTTATAAGTACCAAATGATGGGTGACTATCAGAGTTATTATCAACATGGTTGCATTGATTAATTACTACACATAGCAATTGTTCTCTCCAAAAAAAATACACATAGAAATTGTTAGTGGAATAATATACATTTTTTCCTTTCTAAAAATAGTTGATTTTATTTTTGCAGCTGTCCTTTGTAAAAAGGTTGCAAAAACGTTTGCCGATTTTTATGAAACCAATAAAAATCGAAGAAAAACGTTTACGACGGTGTTCACTGAACTACTGTGAGAAAACACAACTAAAACAAAGCTACTGCAGCACGCAGGCTGCCATGACCATTCCAACTCTGAAAGGATTAAAACCAATTAAACGAATTTTGTTTAAAGTAGTCGTGGTAAACTGGTTACCATCTATTGTAAATGTGCATCTAATTAACTGAATCACGAGCATCCAGCGTGCACTATGAAAACAATTTATTGTTCAAACCATTTTAAATTTCAGCCATTGTGCAGTTAACTTGATTACTCAAAATTTTATTTTTTTTTATTTGTTTATTATCTAGATATATGCTCTCTGAGCCACTTTCAAATCACTGGCCACATTTTAGTTCTTCTTTGTTGAATTCTTTTACTATCTTAGAATTATACAAATCATATAGCCAGAGCCCAGCTGAGCAGTACACATAGCAGTACACGTGCCGTATAAGCATGAAAGAATGCAGCAACCACCACAACTGCATCAGGGCTTAAAAAGAAAAAAGAAAAAAAAACACCATAACTGCAGAAAGAGTTTCTAGCGATCGTATTTGTTGTTGTTGAGTTTCTCCTTTCTACTAGCAGTGGTTTTAACTACCGGTACGAAACGGCAGTAAAAATAGTATGTTTCCAATGGTCTCACTTTGATATCCGGATCCGGATGATACTCAATATCATTTGTTTGAAAAAAAAAAACACTCAGTATCATACATTGTTAGGAGTTAGGACGATATGACTTAGGAGATTCGTCAAAACTACTTTGGCTTTGCATAACTGAAGCCTTTTGCAACAATTCATTTGCACTGCACGATCGGATTATGCATGCAGAAAACGCACGAACGATGAGTGGCATTACCGTGCCAATCAATAATCACCATTCATCGCATCCACCAAGCCACGTCGTCCACTCGTCCTGAATGCAATGCGTGGCTGCGTGCGTGCGTGCAGGAGATGGGGAACGGCATGTCGCCGGTGGCGGTGCAGCAGGAGCTGGCGGCGCTGGAGACGTACTGCGCGCTCATGGAGGAGCACCCGTGGATCGAGCTCACGGACCGGACCAAGAAGCTGCGGCAGGCGTGCTTCAAGGAGAGCTACAAGCGGAGGGCGGCGGCAGTGAACGCATTGGAGATGGATCACATCTACAGCCTTGGCGGCCAGCAGCATGGTCACCACCACCAGCTGCCGCCGCCGGCAAGCAGTGCCGACGATGACCGCCATGGCCACCAGCAGAGCAGCCGTTTCTTTGGCTACTGAAATCAGATCGATGAGCAGCTGACGTGCGTATACAATGCAAGGACGAAGAAGTCGTGACATGGGGATTCCGGAGGATACTTTATGACTAGGAGATTGGTAACAGATACTGTTAAACTGTTGATGAGTGCAACAGTCATGTTTTCATTTCTTTTTGCATGGATAAAGTGGCTGGGAGGAATGCATATATTCGAAAGTCTGATCGAGGTTCATCTTAGCTAGATGTGGCATGCATGTCTATGTATATAGTAACCTTTATAAGTACCAAATGATGGGTGATTATCTGAGTTATTATCAACATGGTTGCATTGATTAATTATTACACATAGATATTGTTAGTGAAATAATAATATATGTTTTCCTTTCTAAAAATAGTTGATTTTATTTTCCAGCTGATTTTTTTATTTGAGCTCTTTTATGGTAGTTGGGGGTACTTCCTGGTTCCTCACGGTTCTTAAGCAAATAATTAGCGCTAATTAAGTTTATGAGTGGAAGGTTACTATGGTAATTGTATCTCACACTACCCCTTTCCCATTTAGTACGCACTTGGACTTGGTGCCCTCCCGGTGCCTCTCAAATTGGTACCTCTCAAATTTTAGCCGTTGGATCGGGCGTCGTGAGGCATCCATTTTCGAAGGTATGATCACACTTTGATACATCAAATTTATATTTCATCTCTTCTGACAGATTCCTGTGAATCGGCTTGAAAGAAGACCAAGAACCTGACTTTATCTTTGTGCTGACCATACAAATTTAATAGCAAGATAATCTTTAATTACTTTCATCTTCCAAGCTATCCGGATAATACTCTATCGTTTGCCTAAAAAAATCAATATCGTACATGTTACAGCATCTCCAACAAGTTGGTAAATTTCACTTGGTATATTTCACGTTTTAGCAATTTGGTAAATTATTTGGCAAGTGAAAAAATGAGTCATCTCCAACAACTTTGTATTCCAACTTGGTAAATTTGAAAAAATAGGCCCACCTTTCTCCAAACCGGTACTGGGCCGAACCCACGACGTGACTTTTCATTGCCTCGACGATGCTCCTCCTTCCCTTTGCGACTTCGCGCGATCCCCGACCTCGCGGGCGTGGCCTCCGTCGCCGATCCAGGCCAAGTCGCACCTCCAGCCGGCCATCCTCGACGTCCAGGCCGCGTCGCACCTCCAGCTGGCACCTCCTCGACGTCATCAAGGTTCTCCGGCCGACCCTAATCTCATCCTCGACCTCTTCAGCTACCCACCCGAACAAGGCCGACAGTTTCTGGAGCTTCTACTCGACGGTCACCAAGGTAGGTCCTCTGATCGGCCATCTCTGATCTTCCATCAAGCCCTGCATCATCTCAGCCTCTTCCCTTTGATGTGAGTAGGTCTTAAGATCAGCCATCATTCAGCCTGCGTTTTTTATGAGAATTGCTGTTGTTTTGGTACTGTATATTCCATATACCATGCCATTGATTCTTTACAACCGTTGTTGTTCAGTAATCATGCCCAGGAAGAGTTCCCGTCTTCGATGTCAATTGGATGATTCATCATCCGATGATGATGACACTTTGATTGCGGCGGCTGCTGCAATTGTCGACAACTATTCCAATGTTAAAAAGAAACACGGTGGTTCCATCCCAGGTCATAGGGTTATTTACCGTGATAGAGAAGGTGGACACGAAAGGACGTTCAAAGATTATTTGGCTGAAAATCCAACATACCCTCATGAAACATTCCGTCGAAGGTTTTGGGGTAACAAGAACAAATATTTTGCCAAAGCGCAAGAAGCAGCGAGGAAGATGGTGGAGAGAGCTTTTGGGGTTCTCCAGTCCAAGTTTGCCATTGGCAATGATCATGAGTATGTTCCAGCAATGCTCAAAAGAAAAAGCTTTTTTGTCCATGAACAAGTTTGTGTACATCTTTTTTGCTTCAGCAAGCTAGACATAGATATTGTCAGTGAATATACAACTAAAAAGTGAAGTTCAAGTAAACCATTGAACACATATTTCATACCTTATCTAGTATAGTTGTGCCACTTTGATTCCTACGTAGAATGGCATCATAGCACGTACATAACTTGTTTACACTAAATTGAATTGCCAGAAACCTATGCATGATGGAACTCTCTGTACGAGGAACTCCAGATTTATTGTGTTCCTCGTAGTAAGCTTGAACTTTTCCCCAAAATGTGGTCCGCGATTGATTAGCCCCATGGAGAGGATCCTTGCTAACAGCCAACCATTCGATGCAAAGAACTTCATCCTCGTCCGGATTAAAATTTTTGGACCTCTTTCCTCCTCCCTTCGTACTACTGCGACTTGCCTGCACTTCATGAACAAAAGTACTGTCTTGGGTGTATAGAACGTGCAAGTCCTCCAAACCATCAACATGAACCCCTTCTCCATGGAGAAGAATGCCGGACAAGAAATCTCCATCTTCTCCTTCCATCCTAATTATTTTACAACACAACAGATCAAGAATATATCAATAAAAGAAGAACACAAGAGTACTGTACAGCAAGGGTAGATCAAGAGTATCAGCCAATCAACAACAGATCAAGAATACGCCAAGAACATAGCCCTAGACCCTATCGAGTACATCAACAGATCAAGGGTACATCAACAATAGATCAAGAATACGTCAAGAACATAGCCCTAGACCCTATCGAGTACATCAACAGATCAAGGGTACACCAACAACAGATAAAATATACTTGAACATATCTAGTAGTGACCTTAGAAAGGGTACCCTGAAACCAAAACCTACAGAACGACGCCCTAGCTAGAGTAGAGGATATGGTGATGCCTGACCTGGGGACGGGCGCGCGGCTTCACGTCGATGAGAAGTAGATGACCTTCTCCTGATCGGCTTCACGGGCGCGTGGCTTCTTGGATCGGACCGGCGCGACGACCTCTCCTGTTCCTCGACGCGAAGAAAAGTAGATGACGGGAAGGGGAAGAGGAATCGGTGGCCGGTCGGGCTCCTTTTATTCGACCGAAGAGGGAGCGATCTGGGACTTTGGCGCGCAGAGATCAGGAGATTTGGCGGGCGCGGGAGGGGAGCGATTGAGGCCGAAAACACCGATAGCAACTCCACACCGCGCACGGAAAGTTACGCGCGCGAGGACTGGATTTAGCAACTTGGGAAAAATACAAAGTGCATTTACCAAGTTGTTGGAGAGGTGTTTTTGAGTTTTTGCCAAAATTATAAGAATAGCAAGTGGATTTAGCATCTTTTTGGAGATGCTCTTATGACGATATGACTTAGGAGATTCTTCAAAACTACTTTGGCTTTGCATGACTGAAGCCTTTTGCAACACTTCATTAGTGGTGACAAACTCAAAGTGCTTAAGCTTTTCTTTAATTTAAGAGCGCAAGCCAACAAAGGCCAAATCAAAAAATAATCTTAATATTTTTCAGAAATTTCAAAAAAAAAATTGCGGAAATTTCCAAATTAAACACATTGATTTTTAGTATCTCTAAATCTTTTAACATATACTTAGTCATATGCACAAGAAGACCATTGCCCTTTGTGCATGTTTCATATAGATTTGGTGTGCATGTTTCATGCTTGTTTGTTGTGCATGTTTCATACATATTTGTTGTCATCTAGTGAAGGTTTCAAAAACCAATAAACCACACATGTTGAACCAACAACCAAACCACAATGCTTCCATTTCCATTGTTGCTACATTGCATATTACATAAGGGAAAATAGTGCAACAACCATGGATGTCTAGGGACTACCAAATCCACTATGTAGTGTTCACTACATCTTCATGCACCAATCTGGTTCACTACTTCAATGCAATTGCAATGTATAGGAACACACCACCAACAAGAACTGCAAAAACAAACATTAACAAGTTGAACTTCCACAACAGATCCTCCATCTTCGCATCAAGCTTTGACTCTACATCCTTCTTTGCCTCCACCTTCATTTCCCTTTCAGTGTACCCAGATGTTGCATCTTCTCCCTTGAACTTCCACAACAGATCCTCCATCTTTGCATCAAGCTTTGACTCCTCTACATCCTTCTTTGCCTCCACCTCCATTTCCCTTTCAATGTACCCAGATGTTGCATCTTCTCCCTCCGAAGCTTCATCAATAATCTCTAGTGTAGGGGATGTGTGGATCCTAACAATGCCCAACTCCTTCAGTTTATCCAAATACTCCCTTTGAAAGTTTTTGAACCCGCACAGTTTAGGAAACTACAAGAAACAAAATGGCACATGCATGAACCCTAGTTACACAAAGATGAAGGGATGCTCAAAACAATCAGGCAACACATACTCACCCCATTAACGTTGAGCGGGCACTTGAAGTACACACGCAGGTGATTCTTGGTCGTATCCTTCTCTGAGCGCCTCTCTACCACCGTCGCTAGCCCACAGTCAGGGCACAGGATCAAGGGGAGCCCAGTTTCCTCTCCAAGAAGAAACTCGTCCGGATGAAACCTGGAGCTTGACTCTGGGAGTGATTGTTGAACCATCCTCGACGCTCCACTTCCACTCGACTGAGTAGCAGACCTCTCGAACCTAGACATGGCGAGCAAGTCTCAGTTCGCAGAGCTAGAGAGGAGAACGATGAAGAGGAAGAGGACAATGGGGCCGAGCAAGAGGGTTAAACGAGCTAGGGGCAGCGGATCCACGCTGGCAGACTGATGTGGAATGCCACGACGCCAAAAATAGCAAAAACAAAACACTGGACACCGTTCAGGTGGCAGATGTATATTGACCAATCTAACGTTGGCTACCAAAGGAGTGGCAACCGGAACGACGGCAAATATTTAAATTTCCCGAGGAGGAGCGCCATTTGTTGATCATCTCGTGAAAACGTGTGGGATAGTAAAAACCGTTACAACAGCTCATTGCATTTCCTCTTTGTCTCCGAGGACGATCGATGGCAACCAGGCTGCGCGTACACAGGCACAAAACAAGCCCCCGGTATTCTTCGCCAGATGGACCAGCCTCCTGCTGGCCTCTTCCCCTGAACCAAGATGTCCGTGGGTACAAATGGACACCAAGGAAAGATTTTGTCTGTTGACATGGGAGATATCACAAGTTTTGGCTGCTGACATGACTTGTGATGGCGTTTTGTGCACTACTACTACCTCTACCCTCTGTTTCTTGATTATTATCACTATAATCGTCGTATCACATATTCACATTCGTGGAAAGAGCAGATTCAATCGTCCCCTGGTTGTACCACACGATCATATCGATGAGTCCCGATCCACATACGCCTACTTTACACATGCGTAGCGTAGGTTACTCCAAAGTCGTATATATGTAGCCTATGCAACATTCGTGTGTTACGCTACATGGCTTTGTACTTGAGCTTGTAGTTGTACCGCCACGTCCTGGTCTCCATACAGGTGCGATTTGGCGCTCCAGATTATTTTTACCAGTGTCCGTACCTCGCCGTCGCCCAGCTTCTAGCTCCATGGAGTATTGGAGTGATCTGCTTGACGCTCCGACGGACGCTCGCCTGCAAAAAAATTGCATTCCGTTCATGTGATCGATGTCAACACAAATAGTGGGCCTATGCATGAGCATGTAAGCGAAGAAGCTATTGTTCTGGAGCATAAGTGGGCACTGAAATAGCAAAATGTTTATATGAACCAAGGAGAAATCGAAACATGCCAAAGTTCAGATTAACAATTTCGTTTGATATACATGGGAGAGATGATACTAGTACTACACTATTTTGAAAACACTTTGAGAATTAATCCATCGATGGTCAGATAGAGTGATGGAAAGGACTTATCTTGTATCTGTTCAAGAGTTCAGATTAAGTTTTTTTTTTCTAGGCTATATATACCTTCTAGATAATGTGGTAATTGATGGGGTGCTGACGTGCTGTGTGTGGTACAATTTTTCAACGGAGCAGATACGACAGAGAGTGAAGATGAGTGAAAACGAAGTGGGCATATGCTCAGGGTTTGGTCATCAGCGTTGATTTTCGAATATATCCATGAGTGGAATTTGTGATGCCTCAATGATAGAGGGATATCCTGTGTGTTTTGTGGTATTTACACTCTGTACTCTCATGCTTTTGTAATCTCATTCGCTGCGATTTTGAGGTTTGTGGTGAAATTTTTCAAAAGTTAAACCCGCATATTTGCTCTGTCCTACAACGGTTTAGCTAGGATTTGCAGAACAGAGGGCCAGAGGCAGGTCCAGAATATTTTTCTTATAAAAACATATTAAAAAAACAGAGCATGCTGTGCACAAGGAAAGCAGAGCAGAGACGACGACGTACCCAGACGTTAGACGTGGTCAAGTTCGGGACGCTCCGGTTCCTCGTAAGCCTCGTGATCCTCACCGAGTGCCTCGGGGAGCCGCCGTCGTCGTCCTCCTCGGAGGCGGCCTCGCGCGCGTCGCCGGGCCTCCCGCGACCTGCATGATCGAAGCGGGTGGACACGGACGAGGAGGAGGACGACGACGCCGGCGACCACCACGGCGCGTCGAGACCGTGACCCGCCGCGTCGCGCTCATGGTGGTCACCGCCGCCTCTGTTCTTGCCGCTTCCCCCCGCCGCCGGCGCCACGGCCGCCCCCGCCGCCCTGCGCTTGCTCAGGGTCCGCGACAGCAGCGCCATGCCGGCGCTCGGCGTCCGCTTCAGCGCCGCGCCCCCGCTCCGGACCCACTTCGGCGGCTTGCAGCCTGGAGCACGCTCGGCGCGGCCGGTGTGGCTGTAGGGGCCGTGGAGCACGGTCTTTGGGGACGGCGAAGGCGACGGCGACGGGGTGTAGGTGTGCTCCGGCACGGCGAACGACGACGACGGCGGCACTGGCACCGGTACCTGCTGCAGCCGCGGGGGCAGCTTCAGCGGCCGCGGTGGACCGGCAGCCTGGTCCGCGTGGGCGGGTCCGCTGCCGTTGCCCTGACGCGTGTCCGCCGCGGCGAACGTCGTCACCCGCTGCAGCCGCGGAGGCAGCTTCAGCGGCCGGGGGCGCGGCAGGTCCGCGAGGCCACCGCTGTCCTGGTGTTCACCGCCAGCGCCGCCGCCTTCGGGAACAGGGTCAACAGCCTCGGCAGCGACGGCCGGTGTCGCGGCGGCGGCGGTGGCACTGTTGCATGAGGTGGGGGGCGGGGACGACTTGGGCTTCCCGGGCGCGTCCTCCCAGACGAACGGCACGGTGAGGCGCGAGCAGCGCGGCGGCGTGTCCGGCGGGCCCGAGAACGCCGCGCCGACGCCGGCGGCCAGGTCGGCCACCCGGGCGGAGCGCGCGCGGAACAGCGCCGTCGGCGGGAGGGACTGGGACGCCGCCGGCTTCTTCCTGCATGCGTCCGCGTCCATGGTTCTTGCACGCACGACAGTGGCAGTGCTGGTATGTATCGTGCCGTGCGCACTCTGGGTGTGTGTTGGATGGCTATAAAGATCGCGGTCGCAGGCGGGCGCGGTGAGTGGAGAACGGAGGCGCACGCGTCGGCGTCGGCGACACGGCGAACGCACAAGAAGAGACGGGAGTGAGGGGATGGAGCGTGGTCGTCGGAACGCGTGAGCGTGACTGCGTGACCCTGCCGCTCGGCCGGCCCTGCGCTGATAAATGGAAGCCGCGATGAGTCGTGACAGCGCGCGCGCGCGCGCGGTTACAGCTGGGGTCCCGTCGCGTCCCAGGCTCCAATACCAAGCGTGCCCCGTGGACCGACCGAGGATTGCCGAGGATGGCTGGACAGTGACAAAACCAGACCAAGTATTCCACCAATCCACCGTGCCCGGCAGTGGCCTGCACCACCGCCGCAGCCTAGCTTGCGATGCATGAAACAGAAACCAAAGAGCCCTGCGTCGCATGCTTCCACGGCGCCAATAGACGTGACGTGATCGCTTAGCTGCCACCGCGACTAGGACGGATAAAATCAGGTCCTCCGTCCATCGAATTCTTCTACCAACTGTTTGTTAGTGTAAAATTGTCCAAATCTCGGTTTATTTTGTTTGGGTCAGGGAATGATCCTGTGCAGCGTCGGTTGGTCTGGTATGGCACCATTCCTCGTAGGACCGGGTGGTGATTGGCTCATGTTTGGTTTGTGGAACAAGATCAAGATCGTCCGATGGTTTTGAGGGAATGACTCGGTCCTGATGCGAGGCGGATGACCTGATGACCGATAGGTCCATCTCTTGATGGGAACCAAACGCCTATACTAGGCTCGGATCGGAATCGGATATGGAGGATTAGATGATTTGGTGTTCATCGGTTCCGTGAACTAAACGCGCTGAAAAAGGAACACCTCGTCCATGATCACTTTAACGAGATTATTTTTTTAACACCACCGGCCATATCGCACATTTATATTTGGGATTTGCTGGGTATTCAGTCCTTATCAGGTTGTTCTAAAAAAAAACTAGACCAACCTAGAAGGAATTAGATTCATTTTTCATTAAGAAGAAAATGGGATTTAAACCTAGGTGGTTAGGTGTATTGCCATATTTAGTCACCAGCCAAGTGACCTCTTCCTCCTTTTCCTATCAAGGTTGTTCTCACTAAGGAAGATGTCCAATGGGTGTGATTTATGGTGGACTATCCATAAAATAGACTTAATTTCTGTAGGTTATTTGATAAAGAAAATTTAACATTTTTCCTTTTTCTTTAAGCTTGACGTATATTGTTGAGGCATTTGACACTATTAGATGCATGATGTTATGTGTCTCACTTTTTATAATTAAAATTAAATTATGAACTGAACAAATCTATTGATTGTCACAATATATATTAAAAATAAAAATAAAACTCCTTCGAAACCTGTATTGAGACTAGCCTTATTAGAAGTTTTAGGAATCTTTTGTTTGCTCATGGTTAGGGCTAAGACAACTAGGGCATTCCTTATACCGTCTTTTTTTTTGTTTTACTGTTGTTTCACTACAAAAGCTGTTAAATTTTTAATAAATCTTACACAAGTCCTTACGTCACGTCGAATAGAACTGATTGTAGTGAGCAGCGCGGAACATTTCACCATAAAAACATAACCAAATGAGCTGGTGCAAACTAATTTTGTTTTCACTCTGAACTATCCTTTGGTAGCTACCAATCAAGTTAGATAATTTGGATAGATACATTGATATCTTTTATAAAAAAAATTGCATCCACTTTAAAAGACTCCACACACAACACAAACGAATGAGTGCATTTGTCGAGTTTGTACTATAGCATGGCATGAAGCCATTTGCTGTGTTTATCTTACCACTGATTGCATTTCCTCCCTAGAACATCCCAATAAAATACCAGGTGCCATTATATACGACAAAATATACAGAGGTCACTGTCATCAGAAAATCGTGTTTGCTGCTCGCTAGTGGCTACTTTTACAGCTGTGCCGTTGCCTTGTTTCCTACGCCGCTGGATCGGATCGGCGAAACAAATGTCGCCCGCCCTTCGTCCACGGCGCAACCTCCCGCTCCGCTCGATCAGAGAATTTTGGCACCAGAGGACGACGTGCACGGCCCCCTCCCTGCTTTTCCTTTTTTCCATTTCGCACCCCCTTCGTTTTCATCGGCACAGCTGAGCTGACCCGTTCTCGGATGGATACTTTGCCGTTGCCGAGACGGTAGGCGCCGAGGAGGATATGGTCATGGTAGCAGCTTGGCAAATCACGCTAGCTCACTAGTCCGGACGGCACTGGCGAGATGAAGACTGGTGCTTCAGAAATGCAGTTATTTTAAACCTGCGGGAGATGGGTAAACCTGCAACAACACCAACAGGAAATTGCAACTGGGCCTGTTATTGCTGCTAGGGCTACTTAACAGGGCCCATCAGGAAATTGTTCTGTTCGAGAGTAGGAAATTGTTCTGAATTGTTCTCACCCTCAGGAGACCACAGTGATTGAATTTCAGCCTTACCGATCGAGCGGTCTAGACGATAGTAGTTCTGTAACCGTATTCGTATGCGACGCTTTCCTACGGAGCAGATAGGACGAGGTTGATTAGAAAGGAGAGAACGTGAGACACGACGCTAGTTTGGTACCTTGCGTATTAGTTCGGCGGTACCTGTCGTACTGTTCTTATGAGAGCTGAATTTTGAAGCCTAGAATGTCCCCGCGATGCCTTTCATGTTTTCCTCTAGTTGTCGAATACTACCATCTTTAGACGCGTGTTATATTAGATGCTAAATGATCGGTCACTCTTTGTTTAGTGTAGTTAAACTTTTTTAAAGTGCAACTG
This sequence comes from Themeda triandra, assembly GCA_018135685.1. NCBI lineage: Eukaryota > Viridiplantae > Streptophyta > Magnoliopsida > Poales > Poaceae > Themeda > Themeda triandra. The sequence goes on along the minus strand of JAENPR010000688.1, from coordinate 145,766 downwards.
AAGGCATAAAAATATTGTTACACTACACAATATGGTATAGACAATAAACAATTATAATATTTTTTTTTGCGAAGATAAACAATTACAATATACGGCACTACACAAGAGTCATATAGACATATACTACCAAACATAGAGCATTAGACAATATACCACAATAAACAATGTACCCTCTCTGCTTCAAATTGTAAGTCACTCCAAGAATTTTACAGAGTCAAAACATTCTAGTTTGACAAAACATTTTAAAAAAAGTTAGTTATATTTTAGGTATATTATTATTTTCATAATATACCTATTTGATATCACAAATCTTTGTAACTTTTTTTATAAATTTTGATCAAACTTGAAATGTTTTGACTCTCCAAGATTTTAGAATGACTTACTATTTGAGACGGATGGAGTAACAAAGTTCTCAGTTTGTGGCATGATTGCACATTAGATTAGATCATTACACAATACTACCGTAAACACTATCAATGAAGTTTAAGTATGTCACAAGTTAATGCAAATGCAAAGGCCACCATGCAAGGCAACAGGGTTTTGCACTTGCACCCGTACTCCCTCCGTTTTAAAAAAAAATATTTTGGATTTTTGTGCCACAGTTTGACTCGGATTGTAGAAAATGTATGCAATATTTATATCTTTAAATAATTTTATTAAAAAAATTAGATTTTAAGATCTTTTCGATGATATTAATTACTTAACATAAATATTAAAAATTGCGACCGACACCCATGAGAAGGTGATGTGGGACCAGCCGACATCTTTCTCATCTCTAGCCGCTGGCCCATTTTAGCCTGGACTTCTACGGTACAGTGTAGTATCTGAACGCATGCTCAAACACACACCCCACACGCACACAAACACACACCCTAGAGCACACGCTAGATCTACAAACTATACACACACCACGCGTCCTTCTGGATATCGACGAAGTTCCATGGGCTCCGCAAGCGACGGGCACGTCGCACTACCATTGTGGCTCCACACGTACGTCCAGGACCTGCAAATTTACCTGCAAATTTGTTTTGGGAATAAATCCCAGGTGCGACACACCGGTCGTCCCCGCTGGGGATCGAACCCGGGTGGGCAGCCCTCCAACCGAGTGGCTTACCACCGAGCCACAGGCTCGTTCGCAGCCGCTGGCCCATTTAGTGTCACGCCAGCCCCCCACCTTCTCACCACACTCTACTTGCCTGAGCCCTAAAACCATTTCTTCTTTGGTTGAACATACAACACTGACTATATACATGTTTTTTTCTTTCTACATGTTTTTTTTTCTTTCTTTTCGGTTAAACATGTTGGATGTTCGTATGTCACTTCTACATGGGCACGCACTTCTACATGGGCACTTAAGGCTGCTGGGAGGCCACAAACCAGTGTGACCGATGACGAGGAGGAAGAAGATGTACTGCCTTGCGATTGACCACATCCATATCTTTGTTTTGATTCCGATTCCAACTTAGTGGCGGACCCATAATTAGGTTAAGACTAAAGCGAATTTACAGTAATAATGTATCATAATCTATATATGGGTGTCACATACAAAAATAACTATTCTAGTAAAAAGTTTATGAATTATGAAAGTTGATAATGAAAGTCTTCAACTACTTTACAGGCGTAATCTAATTCTATGCTTCAACCCAACCACTCTACAACATGTTGAAACCAGAAACCGAGAAACAAAATTAGTATAGAATTAGAGAGAAAATGGCTATTATAGGACTCCAAACGCGGTGGCTTCTCCCTAATAGGACTTCAAACAAATGTTTCTCCCAAATAGGACTCTAAATAATATTTATAAGCTCTAATGACATTTTGATAATATTAACCATGTTTTAAGTTCTGAATACATGTATTCAGCCATGGCATGGACTGTTTTGCCCCTGGGCTTTATTAACGTGTACTGCTCGTCTGCTGCGTGCCCTGGCCGCACCCGGGCCTGGTTTCCCTGGTAGGTGAGCATGGCCTCCCGTATTAACGTGTATGTGAACCATTTAAAAAAAAACGTGAGCATGGCCTGCCCTGGTACGTGAGCATCTTGGTCGTACACTCGTACATGGCTGAAGCCACTACCAGGTTGGTCATGGCTGGTTGGCCGGCCGCCGCCTGACCATGGCTGACCATGTTCACTTTCCTAGCATGCCCTCCACCCGACCCGCCAGGGCCCATGGCCGAGGGAACGAAGTAGGGCCGAGCGGATGTCACGCCCCGTGGCCGCCCGTCGCCGGCGACGTGAGCACGCGAAGCAGAACGCAAGAATTTCACGACGGTGGCGTTGGCCGGGCAAACCCCCGAGCCTTGGCCAAGTGTTTCTTCACTCTTCTGAATCGATCCGTCTCAAGTCTGATACAGGGTGAGTACTTGTACTCGTTATTACATCACTGAACGGTGGGTCCCACACGTCAGCGCGAATGATAACAAAAACGTAAAGTAGAAACTACGCTTCTGCAGCGCCACCTCCGTCAGTCTTCTTCTTCACTACAGTCGACGCCGTGACACCTCCCCCGCCTTGTGAAACAGCTTGTCCCCAAGTTGGTGCGTCTGGGAAGCGCTCCTTGAGGACGAAGTAATCTTCCCAGGTCGTAGCAGTATCTGGTAGCCCCGTCCATGTAACCTGCACTTGTGGAACAGCAGTGTTACCTTTGTGCACAAGGCGACGGTTGATGATGTTCAGAGGGACTGCTGCAGCTGCTTGCAAATCAGTAATCATAGGAAGCTTGTCAAAAACTGGGGTATAATCATCAGTGAAGGGCTTGAGCTGAGATATATGAAAGACATCATGGATCATGGAGTTGGCTGGGAGCTGCAAACGATATGCCACTGCACCAATACGCTCCAAGATAGTGTAGGGTCCGAAGTATTTGTATGCCAGTTTTGGATAGGGTCTGTTGGCCACCGAGGATTGAACATAAGGTTGGAGTTTGAGCAGGACTTTCTCACCCACTGAGAACTGAAAGTCTGTCCTTTTCTTGTCAGCAAACATCTTCATTCTGTTTTGAGCCCGAGTCATATTTTGTTTCAGAGACTCCAAGTGAAGCTCCCTGTTGGCAATGACCTCCTGAACATCTGGTGGTGTCTCTGAGGTTATGACAGGAACCAGACCCAGGTTGGGTTCACATCCATACATAGCTTTGAATGGGGAGCAGCCAATGGAAGAGTGGTAAGAAGAATTGTACCAAATCTCAGCAAGTGATAGCCAGTCCTTCCAGGAGGTAGGAGCATCTTGCACAGAACAACGCAGAAACATCTCCAAGCACTGGTTTACCCTTTCAGTTTGACCATCAGTTTGTGGATGGTAAGCTGTGGTCAGATTCAAGTCCACCTTGTATGCTGTGAACAGATTTTTCCAGAAGTGACTGAGGAAGATGGTGTCTCTGTCTATGACAATGGAACTGGGCATGCCATGAAGCTTGACAATATCATCAAAGAACACTTGAGCTATTGTTGCTGTAGAGTAAGGATGTTTGAGTGGTATGAAGTGTGCATATTTGGTCAATCTATCAACAATGACCAAAATGACACTATATCCCTTGGACTTGGGTAAACCCTCAATGAAGTCCATGGATAAATCTGGTAATGGCTGCAGTAATCCTAGTGGATGGTTGTTACTGTGTTTTGCTTGCTGACAGATTGCACACTGTTTGACAAAATTTTCCACATCCTTTTTCATGCCCTTCCAAGCAAAATACATTTTCAATCTGTGGAATGTAGCAGCAATACCAGAATGTCCTCCAATTGCACTTGAGTGATAGAATGCAATCAATTTAGTTTGAAGTGCAGAGTTATTGCCAATCCATACCTTGCCATGGAAATAGATGAGACCCTTGTGCAGAGAATAGCCTTGGTCATCAGGACTGTTAATGGCCAGCTGTTGGAGAAGTTGCTGTGCTTTGGTATTTGTTGCATAAGTGTTGAGAACTTCCTGTACCCATGCTGGCTGGACCACAAAAACTGCTTGAATTGCAAACAGATGTGCCACTCTGGACAATGCATCAGCTGCTTTGTTTTCCTTGCCTTTTCTATAGACTATCTTGAAATTGAGTCCCATCAATCTTGTCATTGCTTTCCTCTGCATCTCTGAGTGCAAGTTTTGTTCATTCAAGTAGGCCAATGATTTGTGATCAGTGAGGATTGTGAACTCATTTCTCTGCAAATAATGCCTCCATCTCTCAACAGCCATGATCAGGGCTAAAAACTCTTTTTCATAGATAGACAGGGATTTGTTTCTAATGCCCAAAGCCTTGCTAGATAGGCCAGAGGTCTGCCATGCTGCATAAGGACTGCACCAATGCCATCTCCACAGGCATCAGTTTCTAGTGTAAAAGGCTCCTAAAAGTTAGGCAGTGCTAGGACAGGTGTGGTGGTCATTGCTTTCTTGACTTGCTCAAATGCTTGTTGTGCCTCAGGGGACCATGCAAACTGTTTCAGTCTGAGAATGTTGGTCAAGGTTTAGTCAGAATGCCATAACCTTTCACAAATCTTCTGTAATACCCTGTGAGGCCCAGGAATGCTCTGAGTTCTGTCACATTTGTTGGAGTAGGCCATTGCTGCATATCTTTGATCTTAGCCTGATCTGTTGCTACCCCTTGTGCTGAAATGATATGACCAAGATACTCTAGACTGGGCTGAGCAAAAGAGCACTTGGATTGCTTAAGGTACAGTTGATGTTTCCAGAGCACTTCAAATACTTCCTGGAGGTGAACAATGTGATCCTCCAATGTAGGGCTGTACACCAAGATATCATCTAGAAATACCAGGACAAATTTTCTGAGAAAAGGTTGAAGTATCTGGTTCATCAGGCATTGGAAGGTGGCTGGAGCATTAGTGAGCCCGAATGGCATCACTTTGTATTGATAGTGTCCCTGATGGGTCTTGAATGTTGTTTTATACTCATCAGCAGGGTTCATTCTCACCTGGTGGTACCCAGCCTTCATATCTAACTTTGTGAAATATTTGGCTCCACATAACTCATCCAGAATTTCTTCTATCACAGGCATAGGGAATCAGTTTTTGATAGTGAGGGCATTGAGCTTTCTATAATCAACACATAGTCTCCAAGTGTTGTTTTTCTTCTTGACCAGCAAGACAGGAGATGCAAATGGACTGTTACTATGGGTAATGAAGCCTGCTTGGAGCAGCTCTTGTACTTGGGCTTCTATTTCTGATTTATGGTGTGGGAAGTAATGATATGGCTTGCTATTGACTGGTATGGCATTAGGGAGGAGTGGAATGGAGTGGTCATAGGTTCTCTGGGGTGGTAGGGTCTGTGGTGTTTGGAAAATGTCAATGTATTGGACTAGGAGTGGTTGGATGGCCTGTGGTATGGGGTTTGGTGGTGGGTTTGTGGGTGATGAGGGAACTAAATTGAGCATGACTAAGGCCCACACATCATTGCTTTGTGTAGATTTGTACACTTTTGTTGCAAAGATAGTGTCAAGCTGAACAGGTTGTGACTGCACCCCCTGAAGTGTTATGGTCTTGCCCTGATGAGTGAAACTCATAGTCATCTTGCCCCAGTCAAATCCCATGTTGCCCTGTTTTGTCAGCCAGTCATAGCCAACTATTGCATCATAGGGCTGCATCTCCAAAACCACCATATCAGCAGACAATGTGTGTCCCTGACAGAACCAGTGTAGATTGGCAGCCATTCTGTCAGTGGACAAGCACTCCCCATTTGCCAAGGTCACACTTTTCTTTGGGATTGTGATTGTTGGGATTTTTGCTAAGTGCACAAATTGGGCACTGACAAAGCTGTGAGAGCTACCACTATCCAAGAGGATGAGCATGGTCTTGTCTTTTACCTTTGCTTTGAATCTCATGCAGGAGACTGGGTCCTTGGAGGTTATGGCATTCAGAGACAACTGGCAGAACTGTTCCTGCATGGCATCTTCAGTAGCTAGGTCATTAAGGACTTCATCAGGTAATTCCCTGTCCAGGTCATTAACCACCAAAGCATTAGCTTGAGCTTTGTTTCTGGCTTTGCACACTTCCATATGACCTGGTACATACTTTTCACCACAGTTATAACAGAGATTGTTGGCTCTTCTGGCCCTTGTGCTGGTTCTACTGCTTGCCATATTTTGGTTTGGCTTGCTCCAAAATGGACTCTTGCACTTTAGCTAAATTAGATGCTTTGAGCACAGTAGTAGGCATCTGAGCTTTCACCATGCCCCTGATGTCACTCTTAAGACCCTTGATGTACTGTCCAGTAAAGAAGACATCATCATATCCAGCATGATGCATGCTGATTCTGTATTGCAACTTCTGAAACTGTTCATTGTAAGCTTCTATTGCTTCTGTTTGTCTCAGGTTCAACAGAGTATCCATAGCTGATCTAAAATCATCATTTCCAAATTCTTGTTCTACCTCATGGCAAAAATGTGTCCAGCTTCTAAATGTGTTGTTTTGCTTGAATGCTTGTACCATTGCCCTGCTTTGTCTTTGAGATGAACTCTAGCTGCAGTAATCCACATACCTTCTGGTATTTTGTAGAGATCAAAATAATTCCTGCAGTTGTCCAACCACATTTTTGGATTTTCTCCATAGAAATCAGGGAAGTCCATTTTTGGCATCAAATGCTTTGGTAATCTCTGATCTCTGTCCTCATCTCTGTTGCTGTTCATGTGTCTGCCTGTTTGCACTGGAGCTTCTCTGGTAGGCTGCCTGGCTGAGTACTGATGGTCAGTCCTCAAGTGGTGTGAGGGTGCTGCCTGTTCTTGAATGTTGGGATCAGCAAACACATTCTCAAATGGTAAGTGATCATGGAGCAGAGAATCTAAGTCATCTTCATCAAACCTTGGGCCTGCATCAACTCTGGGTGATTGAGGTTGCTTCCCTGTTGGTTCTCTAAGCTTCAGGTTTATCTTGGCAATGGCATCACCATTTTGTAGAACATTTCTGCTGATATTCTGTTGTTCCTTTGAATATTGATCCATCACAGAACCATAAAGATTCATCTGAGCCTTGATCTCAAGTTGGGCTTGACTCATTTCCTTCTGGGCTGTGCTCATTTCACTCATCTGACTGAACAAAGTGTCAAAATTTTTCTGCAACAGCTCCCACTTGGAGTTCTCTTCATCAGAGCACCTCGTCATGGCGTCAAGAATGATCTGCGTCCGACCGGATGGGAAATGTGTGTTCTTCCGGGAAGACGCCAGCTGGGCTGCACAGTCGGTTTGGCCAAAGCCTCCCCTTTCAGACTGTACAGCAAGATCGCCGCCGCCTGGGAAAGAGGCAAAGCTGAAGGAGTAGAACCTCAAGCTCTGGACTTTCCCCCGCCGTCGCCACCGCACAACAATCGGTACACTGTGACGCCGGAATTTTACACGGAGACCTGCTCCGCAACCCTAGTCACAACCGATCGCTGGCAAAAGGTAGGATTTGGGCTGATCAAACTCGTGGTTGCTCACCGCCTTGCACACCACAGCAATCAAGCCGCAGAAAAGGAACAACCTTGCAGTGAAAACGTGTAATTTTGGGTGGAAGGTATTCTTGAACAATCTACTAGTGCTACACGGACGCCGAAACAGACCCAATCGACCGCGGTAACCTGATGGGACCTCCACTCGAGCACCTTGCCGGCGCAACAGGAGATCACCGGTACCTTGGATTTACAAATTGAGATCCGCTACGGGGCTACAACGCTAGAGGAAAGAACAAGGTTACCCGTGCGAAGAAGCGTGTGGTGGTGGTGGTGGTGGTGGTGGTTGCGCCGACGATGCCGCCGCCGCCGCCGCCGCCGATAACTGCGTCGACTTCGAGCTAGATGCTCGTCGTCCCCCCGCCGAGGAAAGGTAGGCTCTTGATACCACTGTCACGCCCCGTGGCCGCCCATCGCCGGCGACGTGAGCACGCGAAGCAGAACGCAAGAATTTTACGACGGTGGCGTTGGCCGGGCAAACCCCCGAGCCTTGGCCAAGTGTTTCTTCACTCTTCTGAATCGATCCGTCTCAAGTCTGATACAGGGCGAGTACTTGTACTCGTTATTACATCACTGAACGGTGGGTCCCACACGTCAGCGCGAATGATAACGAAAACGTAAAGTAGAAATTACGCTTCTGCAGCGCCACCTCCGTCAGTCTTCTTCTTCACTGCAGTCGACGCCGTGACAGCGGATGAAGCAGGTCTGTCGCCGTCTATAGCCGAGGTGAGGAATGGCGGAGGATCGCCGTCCATGGCCGAGGTGAGGAATGGCGGAGGATCGCCGTCAATGGCCGGCGACGCAAGTTCTTCGCAAGTCTCCCTGGCTGCGGCGCGATCCAGTAGACAGTCGGGAGTCGGGACTACGTACGATCTCACGTACGAGAGATCCCCACGTACGATGGATTTAGGAGAAGGGCACACATACAAGGGGCAATAAGGTTATATATGAAAATACATTTATTTAGGAGATGAGAAAAAATGGTTAATATTATCAAAATGTCATTAGAGCTTATAAATATTGTTTAGAGTTCTATTTGGGAGAAATATTTGTTTGGAGTTCTATTAGGGAGAAGCCACTACAATTGAAATCCTATAATAGCCATTTTCTCAGAATGAGATTAACAATTACTGGAACTTTGGTTCTGAATAAGTTAGAGGGCAAGTATAGAGAGAGAGGTGGTGCCTAGAATTTACAAATGAGTGAGAGGGAGAGACAGATCCTTTGCCCCATACTCGTGGCACTATATAAAGGCAACGATAATTTACAAAGCGGCCTCACAGTGTGGAGATGACACAAGCTACTACACTAACCTATATTGGGCTCCTTCTAGGGTGGAGTATTGCCCATATATCATATGAACTAGATGTGTTTGGGTGCTAGAGCAAGGAGATGTCAAAGAATTCGTAAGTCAAAAACAACATCGAGATGTCCGAGGATGGCTAGCAGAGGTAATGGATGATAATTTTATATGAGTTATGGTCAGGCAATTTGGCATGCACGTCGGAAAGCGATAGTTGAGAATATATTCCAAAATCCATCATCGGTAAATTGTTTTGTCAATAAATATATATCAAATGCATAGTTTTTTTTATAGAAAAGGATTGAATTTTATCAATAAAGTAATAATACATTTACATCCCAACAACCCCCACACGCTCTGCCTCAGGGATCCTCAAGGTGTCACGCGGTCACGCCGGTCTTTAACGAAGCGATCTATCTTCACGGTCTCAGTTGTGCCTGCACGCAGTTCTTCCTCAGTCCAAGAAGGTGTCACGCGGTCACGCCGGTCTTTAAAGTTACATAATTTCTCTAAAGGAGTTTCCAGTGGGCTTCGCCATCGGCCGTCGCCAATCAACATTACCGTAGCTAGGTACTTCTCCATCTCACACAATGAAGACGACCCAGGATGAAGCTCACAGACGAAGAGTCTTGAAATTTTTGAAGGCCCCTCGGTTACACGTACAAAGCATGCTTTTGATCCATTGAACACTTCAGCAAATGGGAACATGCCGCCTCTTCATCTTCATAGGATTCTGACAATAGTTGCCTCATCGGCCAACCCCAGATGACGAACAACAATCCCACAAAAGAGGGTACACCAACTTGGAAAACCGAGAAGGTGGATCAAAACACCGGCGAACAACTTGCCATCACCACTTCTCCAAACAGTAGCAACCAAGTCATGGGTGACGACGCTGCCAGTGACGCAAACCGCGTGGGTTTTAAAAACACACAAAAGATACAACAAAGAAATTATCGCCGGTTTCTATATCCCGGCATATGGCACCATCAACAAGCTCCACACGCCAGCACATGCCTCAAGGACCAATACACCACTGACGAAGCTGATGCCTGAGAAGCTCGGGAGGAAGCAAAAGAGAACCAACGATTTCTTCACTAGAATGAAATCCAACCCTAAACCAATGAAACTAACCTAATAAGAAGGGAACTAGCCACTAGCCACCAGATCCGCAGCTCCCCTGCACATGGGCGCCCTGAATGACACCGACGGTGAGGGGAAACCGGCAAATCCAGGGCATGGATTCGCCTTCGAATCAACCATGGTCTACTATAGAATGGGGAAAGTAGCGTGGGGAGCAGTGCCGGCCCTATGAGGAGGGCAGGAGGTGCGACGGCCGAGGGCCCAGGCCTCAAGAGGGCCCATGTCCAGGTATACACACACCCATATATCTTATACTACATATAGGTTCATTACGATTAATCAAGCTACCCATTCCTAGTGGCTACCCATCAACAAGCTAGTGACGCATTCTTACCCAGTCCTAGGAGGCCAACGGCCCTCCAGCGGCCAGCCCAAGGAGGCAAGGAGGTAATCTCCCCAGGATCAGGAGGCGAGGAGCTATGCCCTAGTGATGCACACCGCGAGACCGCGACTTGCTGATGGCGAGACGAGAACAATGGGGTTTCATGAGACGTTTCATGCACATTTAATAGGGTGCCACATCAGCATATTTGCATTTTTTGCATTAAACGAAGAGGAGAAAGAAGGAATTCATTTCATCCCCACGACACGACCTTGGCGGCGTTTCCCACGCGCAGTGCCGGCCGTAGGATTCTAAGGGCCCTCTAGGGAGAGACAACGCATGCTAGCGAGCATAAAAAAACAAGTACATAGTTCAGCGGCTCAAATAAAGAGACATCACACGCACTCATATTCCTGGGCCGATTCCACTCAGGGCCGGCAATACAAACTTTGGACTTGCGCATCATCTGACAGAAGGATGCTTTCGGCGTGCCTCTTCCCTTGGCGGACCGTACTTATTAGTAGGCCGCTTGGGCCGATCTCTTAGGCCTATTTGAGGCTCACGTCTTGGGCCCGCACGCGTGAGCCTTCATTGTGACGATGACTTAAGGTTTGCTCTAAGGAATACCAAAATATTTGGACCCCGATAGTATGCCATGCTCGTTTAGGGCCAGTGCCGGCCCTAAGGGGATGCAGATTGTGCGACGCACAAGGGCCCTAGCAGGATGGGGGCTTAGACTCATGTATGTAGGAACCCAGTCCATTTATGCTTTAGCTAATTGTGGTTGAGGCCCATCAGAAAGAGTAGTGGAGAACGATGTCTTTTGTTTTCTAGAATTTCACGAGACAACAACCGTTGCCAACACACTGCTTCATCTCCCGCGACCGCCGACCGCGAGCTGCGATTCCCTTCGTTCTTCGCGAGAGCGAGACGAGGGCAGATCGCGACTTCGTGAGTCCTTGATGATTTTGCAACAAAAAATGCCCGAAGAAGTACCTTTAAATGAAAAGCAATGGATATCATGGAGTTCTATTGTTAGTTAAGGTAATTTTAGTCTACATTGTTACTTGATAATTATTAAACATGTTAAATTAAATATATATCACTGGATTGTTTTCGTTTGATAAGAAAAATGAGCGATTATACACATTATAAGATTTAGGGCCCTTAAAATCCTAGGGACATCACGACAAGTTTGCCAGAGGGCCCTTAAAATCCTAGGACCGGCACTGGTTTAGGCCATGGCTCACCATCGCTCAATGCTTTATTATTTGCTACAGGCCAGTGCTTTATTATTTGCTACAGGCGAATAGAACGAGCAAACCATCAACTCGATTTGGAGTATAATCCCTTAAACAACCCACAAGCATCCCTGCCTACCTCCAAGCACCTAAACTATCCTTATATGATCAATGCACACATATCATATATCAGTCACATATGTCCTAGGATACAAATAGAAAAAAAGGACAAAATAAATAATTTTTCATGCTATTATTACAATATGGCGGTCGTTCCAAATTTAACCCTTGTAAAAAACTTCTTTGGAACCCTAAGGCCTCAACCCTAAACCCTAAATTGCTATAGCGTACCCGGAACATCATCTATAACGTCTGCCTACGTCATTCGCCTCATTGATGTCGCCTCATTGATGTCGAACAGTGCATACTGGTTAAAGTAGTTAAAGAGCATGTACGAAGAAGACATGTAGCTCAAGTAGAGTTGGTGCAGGTTGAACATTAACTCACCCACTCGTGTTCTTCGCCTCAACGTCGTCGAGCAAAGGGCAACATAGTAAGAGTAAGATGAGATAAAAGTAGGACATAAAACTACATCTCATTTAACAAAAAATGATGAAGAAAAAAAGGCTAGAAAAAGCCTATCAAAACTATGTTACTAACTTATATTTCAAGAAGTTGAAAAGTAGAACTATTTTTACTTCAACAATTTCCTATGTCTATTTATTTGCTTGTTTTCTTTCTATAACATTGTCAATTTATAATTTTTTATCATTCAACCAAATTTTATGGGTATATAACATAGATTTATTAATGTGTACAAAGGGGAGAGAAAAATGTTGGGGATTTTCATATTGTATATTACAAAATAGAGAAGAGAGAGTACAGTTATGTTGTGTATTGTAATAGCAAGGCAATATATAATACTCGAGTTAAGTCCCTAGACTATAGGAAAACATCTAAACAACCCCACACCTGCATAATAATACATATTATACACTTCTACACTTATTAACACCCTTAAAATCACCTTATTAAATACAATCCTTATGATACTATCAATCTTTTATTAGGTTACACATGAGAAAACTACAGCCTTGGCTTGCAGAGTGAACAACAAATTCTAAAACAAATATCCAAGTAAGCACACTTGTTTAGAATGAAAACTAAATCATTACTACTCGTGTTGAGGTAAAACATTTCACCAACCCGCGGTAAAGATGACGCATAGAACTCTTGGCCCACTTAAAAAAGAGCCTAGGCCCGCGAACGGTAGGCTAAGGGGAGGACTGCAAAAGGATCAACTCCCCTTTGATTCGCTCGACCCCTCGAACAAATGGATCGGCCACTAAAGGGGAATCTTGTTCTCTACAACCGTTGTGATCTTCATCAACAACGCTTGCACCACGGTCCTCAGCGACAATCATGCTTAGTTTCACTTTGCCAGGGGGTATGTCGTACCACGATCATTCTTCGTGACAAATCGCCAAACAGCAGACGCTGGCAACATCATGGGTACAACGACAACCTTCTCTGCAACCTGGAGTTCGCAGCAACTCATGCGCAAGGGAATGTTGTCATCACCAACTTTGCCAAACACACCATCCGAGCACCCCAGCACTTCGAGCTAACATCATCTCCAACATCTCCATCAACACCATCAAGGATGCAGCGCGAGGACGCGCTATGTGGAGAAGGGAGGAGTGATATGACATGCAATGGGCCGAGGCCCATGGGGCTGGGCAAGATGAGGAAGGCCCCTCGGCGCCCTCGACGCCACCACCATCTCTGTCGTTTCCGCGCGAGGTCAGATCGCTTAGAGGCTAAGTAATCTCAGAACTATAAACACGTGGGAGAAGTAATTGGATCATTTAAACAATAAAGAACAAATACCTCTCATATCTCTCTTCTCTCTCACGCGCCGCCTCCTCTTCTTCTCCCCAACGTCGTCGTCGCCATCATGCCGCCGGCCGCGGCTTCCCCAACGCCGCCACCACCGCCCCCTCCGACGTCAACACTGCCCTCTAGGGCAACCCTGCGTCACACCTATGACACTACTAGTAGTTCACGAGCCATTTGTAGAGAACAAACTTAAAAAACTTTTTCATTCTAAAAATGTCCTAGATGAATTAATTTCTCTATTAGAGGATTAACAATCAGAAATAAATAAATTCCAATGGATTTAACACTGGCATAATATGAAAAAGATGAAAAAGGGTCATCCATATCGGCTCCAGGCTCACGTTCGGGTTAACAAAAAAAAGGCCATTTCACAAGGTGAAAAGATAAAATGGGTCATCCATATCGGCTCCAGGCTCACGTTCGGGGTAACAAAAAAAAGGCCATTTCACAAGGTGAAAAGATAAAATGGGTCATTCATATTGGCTCAAGACTCCCGTTCGTGCGAAACAGAACACAACTGAAGTTTTCGTGAAACAGAACACAACTGAAGTTTTCATGCTGCCCCTTTGTGACCGGCCTTGTATGGGTTCATCACAATATGTCTCTTTTCTAGGTTTTTTTTCGCGAGCGGGTCTTTTACCCGTTTTTCATTAAGAGGAAGAGTCAAAGAAAGGCTAGAACACAAGTACAAACGATACAAAGGACTCGCAAGTAATCCTAAGATTACCGACGGAATCCCTAAGACACAAAAAACAACTAGGAATAGATAAACAGCAAGAAAAAGCGAGGGGAGGGGCGGGGGCACCTCCACCTCCATACACAACCAACTACGCTATGCCTGCAAACAAAAGATACATCATCACTATGGTCGCCAACCGAGTGTGTCACGCCGCGGTGGCAAAGCATCCACCAGAACCGCAAACGACCAGGTAGTCGTTGCAAAGTATAATCGCTAGTGACCAGGTAGCCACTGCGATGGAAACGACGCATTCGCCAACGGCTAGGAAGCCGTTGCGAAGGAAACGCAAGTGACCAGGAAGCCACCGCGATGAAAACGACATGTTCGCCAGCGACCAGGTAGTCGCTGCAAAGGAGACCGCCCGTGACCAGGTAGCCACTGCGAGAAGACGACGACTGCGGCGACACTCGAGCTAGACTGACCAAAGCGATGAGGAAGCGAAGCAACAACAGGCATAGCACCGGCGATAAGGCGGCCGTGACAGTGACCCACAACGTCGCCTCCAAGGAGGGAATGACGCCCACGGACGCCAACGACGTTAAAGAGTTAAAGAAGGCACAAGTGGGACTTTCGCCCCAGAACAGGCCCCAACAGCACGCACAAAGAACTGCTCCTCCAACGACGCCTTCGAGAAGGTATATGACGCACATTGCGCCACCGCCGCCGGCCCGAAGCGAGAAGCAGGGCAGAGTTTTCACCTAGGAGAGATCGATGACGGCTGTTGCAAAGTCCTTGGCCCGGGCCACCGGCCAACGCCCCTCGGCCATGCGGCAGCAGCAGGAGCCCCGGACTGCCAACGTGGGGAGGGGGAAGCCCGAGCCGAGCAGCAAATCGTCGGGGTGGGGCGCCCTCCGCTTGCCGCCCATCCGAGGAGGGCGCCGCCAAAGACGCCCAGAGGGGGGCAGAGCCGACGTCCTAGGCAGGCCAGCGCTGCCGCATCCACGGCCGCCCCAGCCTCAACGACGCCGGCGAACAGGTGGAGGGGGGTGGCGGCCAGATCCCGGCCGGCAACCCAAGCAAGCCACCGGCGGACCGCCGCCGCCGCTCCCACAGCCACTCCGTCCCCGTCGAGGAAGGATCCCGTGGGGGGGGGGGGGGGGGGAAGGGACCGCTAGCGCCGGCAAGGAAGGGGATGGGGGGTGGCGGCCGGATCCGGCGGTCGGCAACCCTAACGGGCCACCGCCGTCACCGTCGGCCACACAGCCGTCCAGGCCCCCAGAGGCGCCAGATCCGGCCGCAGGGGGCCGGATCCGCCCGTCCCCGGCCACCGGCGCTGGTATTGGAGATGGAGGAGGAGGTGGGGACATGGAAGGGAGGGGAGGCGGGTGGAACGGTAGGGGAAGGCGCAGTGGGTGCCTTTTTGAGCCCCAGCGGCTGGCCGCCGCCGCCGGCGAGGAAGCCGAGGTGGCGCCGCGGCGGCGGCCGAGCCGGCGAGGAACGGTGGGGTTGTGTGGCGGCGGGGTCGGGGGCCCTCGAGTCGCCTCCGCGAGGGAGACGACGCGAGGGAGCCAGAAGCTCTTGTCTCTCGAATCCCTGGAGATAATTTCTTGCCCCAGGCTCACTCAAGTTTCCGTTTCTGGTATCTCTGTGGGCTTTTCTTTGCGGTGGCTCTTTCCGCTGAATTTCCGCGAGCTTTTGTGGAGTTCGTGTCGAAGCTGAGCTCACGTGGTTTCTTATGTTGTGGTTCATTCATGTTATTCGGGCTGTTTGTCAAAAGTTTCATTAAATGAATTTTTGTTAGTCTTTTTCTAAACATCTTTCTTAAAATAGCTCTTAGGGTCTTTTTTACGTTCTACAAAGCAATGGAAAGAGGTAAAGCTGAAAACATAGCTTCAAATAGCTCTCTACCATATTTTTCCTCTCTCAGGCATGTATGAAGTTGCTTGTGAATTTAGTTTTGCCAACCAGTTTTTACGAAAATAGCTCAGCTTCAGTGAGAAAGCTGCTTATAATTTTATTTTATAAAAAACAACTTCTGAGCTATGATAAAGGGGACTAGGCTATTTTCCAAGAGCTCCTATAAAATATTCCTGAACTCTAATGAAGTTTCTTATAAAAAATACGACTAATTATAATTTGCACATAGATGTGTCTTGTCAGTTCGATTTATAAGACGTTTGAGCTTTTTCAACCTCAAGTTTGACTATTCGTCTTATTCAAAAAATTTACAAAAAAACAATCAAATTTAAGTTAGTATTGAAGAACTTTTATTAATAAAGGAAGCCATGTCAAAAGAAAATAAATTTTTTTGAATAAAACGAACGATCAAAGTTTGTGTTAAAAAAGTCAAACGTCTTATAAATTGGAACGGAGGGTACTTGGTTAGAAGCAAATCAAGTTCAGTGAACGGTGGATATACAAAATCGATGGTTGGAAGTTTTGCTCTTTTGTGTACACTAATTGTTTAGCCATCTTCTGAGAATTAGCATGAAAGCTAAAAAGGGAGTAGTACAGTATCTGATTAATAGTACTAGTAAAGTAGTAATAATATTGGAGTTAGACTTAGAACGTTTACTGTGTCTGGAAGATCAACGTGCTGCCGCCATTTGTTCACTCGCAAGTTCACTGCAAGTAAGAAATAGGGAGGACAGCATCGTATATGACTATATCATATCCGTCAGCGCGTGGTGCGGAGGATGCCGTGGAATGTGAGCGTGCCCTCGAGGTCCCCGATGATCCTTGCGATCCGCACCTCCAGCCCTCGCTGCACGTCCCTCAGAAGCGCCCCGGCCACCTCCATCAGCCTCTTCATGTCCACGCCGTCGCCAACCGCGAGGCCCGGCGCGATCCTGGACTGCGTCTCCAGCAGCTTCTGCCCCGTGGCCACCATGAGCCGCTGCAGCTGGAACGTCTCCTCCAGGAACTGCCCCAGCGCCGCCGCGCTCTGGCTCTCGCTCTCCTCCCCGGCGCCGTGCCGTTCCCGCCCCGCGCTCCTCTTGCTCTCCTCCTGCATCATGGCACCCAACAGAGACATCATCAACGCATGCATGATCCTGGAACGCCCAAAAAAACATCGTTTTGATGATCGATGGAACGGATTCACATCTTCTCCCCGGCCGTACGTACCATTCTTGCGCAGAGGTCATCGATCTTGTCGTCGAGGGACTGGTACCGCTTGACGTGCTTGCTCAGGAACGACATCATCGTCTGGTACCTCGACCTCGGCTGCTGCCTGCTGCTGCTGCAACTGGCTTCGCTCCCTGACGGCGGCTTCGTTGCCGCGGCCTCCTCCTCCTCCTTGCAGTCTTCGCTGGCCAGCTTCTCCAGCACCAGCAGCTGCTGCTTCAGCCTCTTGATCTTGTACGACACCGCCAGCGCGTGGATGTCTGTCTTCCAACCAGAGCTCTTCTGGCCAGAAGGCGGCAGCACCACGAGAGCGAGCTCAGACGACGTCGCCTCTTGCTCCTGGGAGCAGCTTCTACTTCTCATCGTCTGTGCATTGCCCGGATCGGTGTAGACCTCCTTCTCCTCCTCGATCTCACACCTGAAAGACCGCCGCCGATCATGTTCCATGGACGTTGCCGCCGACACGGTGCCCGCGAGATCCCCGACCGAGACGACAAGCGCCTGCTGTGTCGCATGCACATTGTAGTCTTCTGGGGAGAGGGAGACTGGCTCGTCCAGCTTCACCTCTGCACGATGATATGTGCTGACCTCTGTGCCCTCTTGATGCCGCGAGCTTCCGGATGACATTGTTCTCTGGACGACCTTCACGGGCGAACATGGGATGCCGTTGTCGTCTTGGCCACCGGCCGGCGTGCACATCTCCACACCAGGCAGGGCTTGCGCTTGGACGAGCGTCTCCAGCTGCTCCTCGAGTGCTCTGTTCTCGTTGTCCCTGTCCAGGAGCAGGTCCTCCAGCTCGGCGCTGTGCTCTTCGTGCCGCGCCAGACGCCCTTCCAGCTCCTGGATCCGGCTCCGGAGACGCGTCGCCTCGACGTCCATGCTCACCGCGCGCCACCGGAACGCCTCCAGCTTCTCGTCCTTGAGCCGGAGCTGCTCCGTGAACGCCTCGATCTCCGCCGCGTGCCGGTGCTTGATCATGGCCGTGTACTTCTCCGTCTCCATCTGGAACCACTCCTGCAGGCCTTGGTATTCCTCCACAGCTGCATGATGACGTATACAAAGAAACAAGCACAGCCTACCAGTCACAACTCTGAAACACGGCTAAGTTGATGTTCATCATTTCTAAATTCTAATGACGACTAATTTACATTTTCGGAAGATAGTTGCGCTGTATTTTGTACTCAAACAGGACTTGTTAGAATAGAACATGATAAAAACAAACTTTTTCGATCAATTGAATCCTGGCAGCAATATGCATATGCTGCCCAGATGATTAGTTAGTGTAGACTGGTAGTACTACAATATTGTAGCAGAGCAGGACTGCAGGAGCAAGCAGAGTACAAGACAGAACAGGGTGGACAGACATACCAGGCTTGTCGTCGACATGGTTGGAATATCGGTCGACGCATTCAATGGTGGTCAGCTCCTTCGCCGGCGCCTGCCGGTGGTCCTTGTTGCCGTCGCCCTCGACGTGGTCCACGAACAGTATCTTGGTTGTGTCACTGGTGGCGCGCGCCACGGCGTCGGCCAGCAGCTTGTCGGAGCTCCCGGCCGGCAGCACCACGTCGGCGGCCGCACCTCGCGCCGACGAGGACCTGGAGGAGCCCCGGCGGTGGGCACGGGACTCCCACATCTTGCGCCAGCGCTCGGCCTCCAGCTCCGCCTGCTTCCGCCTGGCCTTGCACGTCTTGACCTCCCTGACCAGCATCTCCCTGTCGTCCATGTCGACCTTGGACTTGCGCAGCATCGCGGAGAGGATCTTGTCCTTGTGGTCCGCGTCCCGGCGCAGGCGCGCGGCCTCGGCGGAGAGGTCGGCGGCCGTGGCGGCCGCCTCGTCGCGGCGCTCCAGCGCGGCGCGGAGCTCGGCCTCCGCCGTGTCCGCGACGCGCGCGGCGCGGGCCAGGTCCGCCTCCAGCTGCCGCTGCGCGGACGCCAGCTCCACGAACGCCGCCTTGTGCCTGCGCACCTCCGCCGCGTGCTCCGCCGCCTCCCTGGCCGCGCGCTCCCGCACCTCCTCCGCGGCCCGCTCCGCGGCGCGCAGCCGCTCCTCCGCGCCCTGCCGCCTCTGCACCTCCTGCTCCATGGCCCTGTCCCTGAGCGCCGCCGCGCCCCGCTGCTCCTCCAGCTGCCGCCCCAGCTCCGCGGCCTCCTCCTCGCGCTTGCGCTCGCGCGCGCGCGCCGCGGCCACCACGGCGTCCACCTGCCGCCGCAGGGCCTTGCGCTCCGCGAACCACCGCTGCTCGTGCGACGCGAAGATCCCCGCCACCTTCTCGTTGGCCCTGGCGTCCTCGGCACGCCGGTGCCGGAGCTCCTCCACCTGGCGCTCCAGCGCGCCGACCTTCTCCCGCAGCGCCAGCTCGACGGCGCGCGACCACCGGCACCCCCGCCGCCTCGCGCCACCAAGATCGCACACGCTGGCAGCTCTCCTCTGCTGCGCCAGAGCGTAAGAAAGGCCGAGATAGTAGACGGCGGCGGCCGCGGGGTGCGTCGAGACCGGCCAGGACGGCGCCGATGACGCCAATGGCAGCGCGTGATCAGCCGCCGCCATCGCGGCCGCGGACCTCCCCCGTAGTTCTTGGCTCATACTAGCCACCATCGAGTGGGACTGTAGAACCGGATCACAAAGAAACAGGCGTCAATAAAATCCTGTCAGAAATTACACGATGGTTCTACTAAATGGGCGATGGCTATGTCGGAGAGTTTAGCGCGGCGAGACCAACGGCTGGCTCGGTGGTGGGCATGGGCCAAATGGTGGCGGTGAGGGGGAGGGAGAAGGAAGCAGCAACACGAGCTGCAATGCGAAGGGGCAGCAGGGATGGATGAATGGAGTGATGGGGGCCCTGCAACTCCAAGAAAATCGAGTTGGCAGATGGCAGTGGATGATTGAAGGAAGAAAGGCTGTCGCGGGTACGGAGGCGGTCAATGTTCAGGCTCAGCGCTCAGCTGGGATTCCAACAAATGGAGCGCAACGGCGGCCAGCGCACAAAGGAATGTGACCTCACCTCGCGCTTCATCACCCTCTCCACGTTGGCTTTGCTTCTTTAGTGGTACTACTACAGTAGTACAGTATAGAGTGGAATGGCTCTGTCGTCTGTCGTCTAGGTGGTCTGTTGTTTTCCCATTGAAAAACAAGACAAACCAGTTCAACTGTGTTTGTTTGATTCGACAAATTAGATATGGGAGATGCTAATTTCTGATGACCTGCCAAATGGTTTGGCCATAGCACGCAGTAGGCACAAACCAAGAAAAGACTAATGCTGTACTTTGAAAACAGTCACAATTCCGCCCTCGTCCGCTGCCAACATTGTTTCGTCAACAAAAACAGCCAACAGTTCTTTACGTCTTGTTTCTCTATTCTCTAGTATGTACTATAAAGCTGTACTTGATAATACTGTAATACTATAATTCTCTATGGCCCTAAATAATACTGTAATCCTTGCAGGAGGGGAGACTAAACCGTTTCGTGTAGCTGAGCCTTTGTTTGTATCCGTACATTCATCGGCAGACAAGAACAAGATGCGGCGAGGCCCTGGGATTCAGCCCTCTGCAGAACACAACAAACTACTAATCCTTTTGTTTGCTCCCTTGTTTACAATTAGCTCTTTTGTTCTGCCGTTTTGTTTTGGCCGTTAGGATCCTTTGAGGGGAAGAGGACACAGCACAGCAGGCATCTTTCTTCTCTGTCAAAGGTCAAAACCGACCATATCAGCCACTGCCAGTACCTGCCCTGTGTCTTTCTGGGCTGTCAGGACACTTTTTCTCTGCTAGTTGCCTGCCCCTGCCCTCTGGGTCTGGGGCCGCCGCCGGCTGCATTTCCGATCAACGAGCTCTGCATTGCTGCTGCATGTGGCCGGTCCGAAAGGTGCTTTTCTTGTCCCACGCCCACCAAAGCCAGCTCCGGACTGACTCGGGTGGTGGTAAAAACAAAAAAGAAGGCTCACAGTCAGTCCCTCATCCTAGCAGTAGCAAACCATCACGATTCAAAGATGCTGCTGGTTGGTAGTCCGGTACAACGATCACTTTGTCCAATGGTACTTCCGCTAGTTTAGGGTGGTGACATTATCTACAAAAAAAAAGGTCTCCTAGGGTGGTGCCGGTTAACCATTCAATCTTCAAAGTTGCTACGACTACTTCACCAACCGATCGAATTTACCATTTGTGAGCCTCCAAATGACATTTACCCACAAGTAGGGTATCCATTACTAAGTCACGTTGAAATGCGAGAATTTGTTACACGAAAAATGAAGAAAACGTGAAAGAGTTCTTGCATTCTAAAGGGGGGCCTATTGACAGATGGGCTGCACGTGCCAAGGATCGATGTTCTAGTAGTGTACATTGTAGATTGTTTGTAAAAGTAAACAGGTCACACCTATAGATCCTACAAATTAAACTAACACTAAAAGTGTTATGTGTGCATTACGTTGACAGATCGACTTTACATCATGCATTTCTTGAAGTCTTTTCAAATGAAGAGAACATTACCCATCATCATAAGAGATGGGTGTGAAGATACTCCAATGCAATGGCGAGCTATCGTGACCCGACGGAGAACTCTCGGCTTGCCAAGAGATAGGATCTATATATATGGTCGTTTGTGATGATTATTTGGATGAGCTACCACTCGCGATATTTCCTTCACACTATAGATAATTCTAGCATGAATATACAGATAGAAAACGGACGAAATATAATGATTCATTCATTAACCCTTGCAGCCTTCCTTCACACAAGTTGTATGTAACCAGTGATGGCAGACATGCATGTTCGTTCCAGATCGAGCTTAACTCACGTGAGAGACGAACAATGGGTGTTCCAATGATTGGAGGGGCCATGCATGCATTCTTTCTTTGGATAGGACCAGACATATATGCTTGTAAGTAGGTACTCCGCTCTATCTAGTGTCGTTTTGTACATACACTTGGGCCATCCCTCGTACTCCATGATGCGGAATTGCAACGCCCATTTTGCAACGCCTTCCAGGGATGATTAATTATTGGAGTGAGAGCAAAACATATATATAATATATATATATATATATAAGATATCATGGCAGCCGATATACCGAGGTGGTGCACTACAGATGATTCAAAGCTACCTAGCAAGAGAGCATTGTGTATAGTAATCATATTTGCAGTCTTGACAATGCAAGTAAGCAGCAATTAATTAAGCTAAACAAGAAGGCGTGTGATCTAAGTAACAATAGTTGGATCTAGCTAGCGAGATCGTACTCTAATTTGCATCTGCGTCCAGAACGCCCGCCACACAACCATCACGCGGATCAATTTCCTTGAAACCATGCAACCGAAACAAATTGAATGCACGTATCCCATGTTAAGTGCATGCAGTGCTGTGTCGAGTACGATGGACGCAATGCAATATCAGCATGTCAGCATGTGAGATTAATTTTTTAGTCAAGCAGGGGACGACACGTCGTCGATCACACCATACCTGTTCGTCTAAAAATAATCATCATCTCGTAGCTCGTACCGTACGTCGGAGGCCTGATCGATCGGATATGTATCTTCTCTCTTGTTTTATTTACAGCTCTCGAGCTCTTGAAGCAGCTGCATTTAGCTAGAGATTCAGGGTGGGAAGCACATGCATAATCGATTGGGATACTGCAGCATATATCCGTGGCGGCTGGCGCCAACTAGCTAGTAAACTTTACAGGATGGCGAGCGTGACCAGCAGCTAGCCGACCTTGTGTGCTCGGCGGCTGCATCTGGCCAATCCATCATTGTTCCCGCAGCGCGCGCGGCGCTGCCTCTGCAATTCTGCGTCGTGTGGTGGTGGGGCGGCCGAAGCTTCTGTTCTGTTACTCCGACTGGCCAGCCACACACAGATTTTATTTGCGACGCCGCCGACGTACGGACTCATCAGGGAAGGCAGCTGCTGATGCAGAGTGGTACACTTCCCCTCTTACTTGGCTGCTAGCTAGATGTACGTAACGTTCGTGGCTAGCTACCTAGTCTGTCCCATAACTCGATCGGTGATATGCATGACTCCCCATGCACATGTGTGAGGGTCGGCGGATTAAATGTGATTTCAGAGTGGTACACGCCTGGCTTCCTGAAAATTGCTGCAGATGTATATCTACCTTCGTCCTTATTCGTTGTTTACAATCATTTGATAGGTTTCAAAAGACTCAATTAGAATAGCATATTCAAGCACGATGCAAATTCAGATCTTAAAACGAATTTAAATATATAGTCGACCCGGTGCTCGCGCGCTCCCATGTTCGTGTGAGGTATGTGCTCATGCATGGTGTCGTGGATTTCAACATTTTTTCTCTAAAACATGCTTATGCGTGAATTGCTTCAAGGGAAAATAGAGTTTGGTTATACGGCTTGAGGCAGGTATAAGCGAGGTGCCCAAACCCACCCCAGACAAACACACAAGGCACCAGCTGAAACGGTGGAGCTGCGTACTAACTAAGCAACCTATTGTGCGACTTGTTGGACGGACCGCGGCAAGGCTAGGGTACCGCCGCGAAAAGCGGGGCGAGCTTGTTGAACCCCGCCGCGATCCACTCTTCTCCCTCCTCCTTGACGCGGCTTATGATGTCTGTCGTGCTCGATCTGATCTCGTCGAAGGTCCTGTGGTTGCGCTCCTTCCAAATGACCCAGGAGACGAGCAGCACCAAGGAGTCGAAGCCGCGACGGAGCACCTCTGGCACGAACGTCCTTGTGCGCAACCACCGGTCGACAGCCGTCGCAGCTCCATCCGGGGTGCTGCTGTACCCCCACAAAGTTGAGAATACGGAACCGGACCCTGGTGAAGACGCATGAGGCGATGAGGTTGGTAGATTTCAATTCCAAAACAATTGGGAATGCATAATACGATCATTGATAAATCTCTAAACTTCCCTACCCATAAGAGTTTGAGCAACACGCATCTGTCCAGGCACAATACGGAATTAGGTTCTCAAACAAATTGAAATGTATGGTGTAATCGCTAAATAAATCTACACACTGCTAGTGGTCTAGGTATAGTAAGCTTAATATGTCCTATTGCAACACATGAGTATATTTGTTAGTATAGAAAAACGTGATCATTATACACATGTAGCTTCCGCAAATCCAATTTCGTGAAGGTTCGTTCGGTCACGATTGGAGCGAACGATCCGACCCGCTCTCTCTCTCTCTCTCTCTCTCTCTCTTTACACCCCGCTCTACCGCTCCAACTGAATATGCGGCCAAGCTTTCTTACTGCGCTTGTTTTGCATGTGCTGACGTAAGCGCTGACACAAGCGAAAAAAAGAAAAAAAAAACATTTATTTCAACTTTCTATAATTTCTGAATTGTGTATCTGTTTCTAATTCCGTTTGCACCGATGTATTCTATGCGACGAGATGAATAAAACTAGATCGAATATATTTCGAAGATTTTTTTTCACTTTTTTCTAATGTTGATGTCATTCTCTATATATGTTTTCTTTCTATATTCTCGTAAAAATTATATGTATAAGTTAGTTTTTTAACTTTACATATGCGTTTTGATGTGATAAGTTAGATGTATAAGTTAGATTTTTAATTTTAAAACGTGTAAAATCATGTAAGTTATATGTATAAGTTTGATTTTTCTAACTTTGCAACGTGTAAGATCATATAAGTCATACGTATAAGTTAGATTTCTAACTTGCAATTTATTAGATCACGTAAGTTATGTGTTCTAAGTTAGATTTTTGAGTTATGCTTGACTAAGTTTGACAACTAACTTAAAAATATAAGTTATGTTGTCAACTTAGTTTGATCTCTAACTTTGCATCATAAATTAAGACTACTGACTTTACTGACAGTTATGATTAGTTAGTTCTTGTAAATAAATTATGATGTTCTACATGCTTGACCAACAAACTTACAACTGTTAAAGTTTTAGCCTTTTAAGTTGTGCATAAACACTGTACTTAAGAAAAAAATATTACCGCAAAAAGAAAAGTGAAAGAAAAAAAAGGAGAGTAGAAAACAATGTCCGTCCCTGGTGGGAGCATATGCATGCATGCTTAATCTAGTTGCCAAATAAGCAAAGTGGTGAGATTTAATTATTTCCTAAAATAGAAACAATACCACTGTCCGATCGTTCGCTAGTTGTCTTCCTAATGAACGTTCGCCATTTGTAGCTTCACCAGATGTCTGCAAGAGGAGAAAAAATGGGTCATACGGTTTGGCCATAATGCGTTCACTGACCTCGGTCGGCTTGTTGTTCCAATGTTACTGATCTGGGACAACGCCGGTTGTTCGATAGATCTACACTTCTGTACGATTACAATACTAGCTACTAGTTTTCTGAGGGAAGGAATGATATAAGGTAGCTTTCAGCGCAAGCACATTGGCATGTTTGAGAAGCAAAGGCGATTAAACTATCATTAATTGCAGGTTTCGAAAGATTGCAGTGCATCATCTTTGCTTATGCCTTATGGTTAGCTGCAATACGTATCTTTGTATTAAGAAGAAAAAAATTGTATACAAGAGAGGCCTTTTTCTAGTCCAACCAGCATCTCGAACTATATTTTACCCATACTTGGGATCCTCTGGGATCAACCTAAACTGAGCCTATGGCTTCATGCCCAATGGGCGGTGTGCTGCTCTACCGGTCCTCGCCCTACATGGTGGTAACATCGCATCGAAGGCCTTTGCATTTGCAGCCGATACTTCATCCTGGAAGTAGGATTCGTACGACTGCTTGGCCGCAGAGGACAACAGTGCTAATGGTTCTAGGAACCCCATCTTCCTCATGAGCAACACTTCACCACGTTTGGACGCCAGAATGTGATCCATCTTCTGAGCAACAATCTACCTGCTCCTAACAGGCCACGTCCACTTAGGTGGCGACTTCTGCTTAGGAGGGGAGTTGATGAGAGGTGGCGGCCTCTTTAGCGCGACCTCCTCAGTGAACCTGACTAGCCGCTTCACGGCCTCCCTCGGGGATGGTGAGTCTTCGCTGCTTAGCTCCTCAGCACCGCCTGTTGTGGCCATCCTGGCCACACACCATCATCCACCGGAGCCACAGTGCGTGGCGAGCCCCGCACAGGCGACGACGGAGACGAATCCAGGTCTGCCATGCACTAAGAAGTGGTCGACGTAGAACAAGGGTCGCTCAATGGAGCTTGACCCTCCAGAGAGATGGATGCTGAAGCAAGGCCGCCGGGAAAGGCGGGAAGCTTGTCCAGCATCGGGTCGACCGAGATGAGCCAAGCAAGATGATCTACGCACCAGTACAACACCTCCGTAAAAGGATCTGGCTCGAGGAGGTAGCATGCATCATCATTGTAGTCAGCAGGCGCGTCCATGATGATGTTCGTCATCGGCTTACCACCGCGAAGTCGGCGTCATCTTCGGTGACGACGGGTGCGTTGGCACGAAAGGAATGGTGACGCCTAAGAGGGAGGGGGAGGGGGTGAATTAGGCAACTTAAAAATCTACTTCTAAATATGGCCTCTAACTTCACCTAGTCAAAACCTATGTAATAAACACAATCTATCTAAATGTGCAACTACAGTTTTACTAGGTGTGTTGATATCTCTACCACAAAAGAGTTATGCAACCTAGGTTCCAATCCTATCAACTAGCCAAGTAACTAAGCTAGGAAATGTAAAACACACAACCAAGGTAGCAATGTAAATTCGAAAGGTAAAAGAGTGATAGAGATGCAAACTCCTGTCAATGACTCCGATATTTTACCGAGGTATCGAAGTCACATTGCTGCAAGCAAAAAGAAACATCACCCTACCTGCTAAAGAAACATCGCCCTCTACATCGTCGGAACCCTAAGCCACCGAAGTCAGAGATAGCACGAGAGTTGGAGATGAGGGTGAAGGAGAATGCCTACCTCAGTCGTATCACCGCCTGATTTGACGGGTCTACGGCCAACCCCGCTAGATCCAGCTAAAGCCGGCACAGCTATGGCCGGATAAGGCCCCCCCAGTCCACTGTCGCCCTCCCCTGGGGCTTGTCGTGGCAGCACACTAGGGGACCGTGGGGCTTGTCGAAGATGTCCTTATAGGATAGCAACAAAACTTCCAAGACAACGCAAGGATCGACAACGATGGTACCAGCCATGCCACGACTGCCTAATCTAGTCTAGTGATGGGTGCGACCATTGAACCAAAAAGGCAAGGGCAAAGTAGTTGATGGAGAAGCATAAGTCGTGGATGAGGATGTCTGTGGCAAGGCACATGCCAGGGCTGCATACCACAACCTAGCCCACTCGGTGACCGCAAGGTCCAAATGAGCAGCCACCTTAGAGTGAATGAAGGAGTGTGTGGAGCCCGTATCAACCAAGGCCTTAAGCAGGAGGTCAGTGTGGGCAGGTAAGGATATCTCTAGGTTGGTGATGTCGTCACCGAGTGGGTCCTCCTTGCCTTCCGCATGTGGAACAAGGTTGTCTATAGTCGGTTAAATCAACTGCACTGTGTAGTCAAGCATCTCAGCCGTTTAATTTCGATCCAATCGAGAGCCCACAAAACATTGAAGCCAAACCAATCTTGCAAGCCGGGCAACTCAGACTCGTTTGTAGGTTAGTGGATAGGTGTTCCTCTCCACGCCCGGCTGCCACCGCAACACTCAGAGTTCCTGCTGGCCTGCAAAAAATAGGGACCCAAATTTGTTTCTAACTCCAGTCCAAGACCCTATTGCTACAGCATGCCTGCAAAAAATAGGGACCCAAATTTGTTTCTAACTCCAGCCCAAGACCCTATTGCTATCCCTCCGGCCCAAGGCCCAAGATAGGGTCCTGCTATTCCTGGGGGGCCTGAAACTAAATTTTGGGAGTCCTCCTAAAATAGGAGTCCAAATAGGAGGCCCACTCGAGTTGTTTTTTTACTTGAGCTCCTAAAAAATAGAATAGGGTCATGTTTAGGAGGCCCACTGGAGTTTCTCTAAGGTGGACTAGATGGTGGGTAGACATGCTGTGATCCTGCAACCATATGATGAAAGGTCGAGTGAGGATGAAGCAACAACGTGGGAGTCGAGCCATGGGCCTCATTGACAATGTGGTCAAGATGGATGTGGAATCATATGGGAAGGCTAGTAGAGCTTTTCTCCGTGCAAAGTAGCAATTGAGATTGATAAACCTTTATGATGCGGAGAGGAATGAGAGGCTGCCCTTCTATTGTTACGCATGTGGTGTTTTGGGACACTTAGAGATCGAGTGTTTGCACTCGGTTTCACGCTGCCTTATGATGTTCCCTTGACAGTGCTAGAGGAGAGGAGGCAACGCCTACATTACCTTGCCAAGGCGGCAGCAGACATTCACGATCGCACAGGGGTGGCAGAGGGTCTTGTCAATCTTCTTCTAGTCTAAGGAAGAGGACACAGAGGCTCAATCACTCTTGAAGGATTCGTAGCCAGCTCTTGGGAAAGAGAAAGGAGCAACTTCTCAGAAAGAGAAAACCATGAAGTAAGTCATGAGTGTTGAACTAATTACTTCATTGCCATTAGGCTAACCCTAGGGGGTTGCCATATAGTGTAGCATACATGGGCCTCATGGGCCTAGCCTCATGGGCCTAATCCTATATACTCCAACACTCCCCCGCAGTCTGAACTACCGGCGCAGCGGAGTTTCAAGACTGGACATCTAAAAGAAAGAGCACACACACGAGCCCCCCCACAGCCACAACTAGCCACTGGTGATGTTGAGGCTGGAGCGGAAGTCGGTGAAGGTCGACGACGGGAGGCCCTTGGTGAAGATGTCTGCGAACTGGGAGGTGGTCGGTACATGGAGGACCCGCACCTCACCAATGGCCACCCGATCACGGACGAAGTGAAGGTCGATCTCCACATGCTTCGTGCGCTGGTGCTGGACGGGGTTGGTGGAGAGGTAGACCGCGCCGACGTTGTCGCGATGTAGACGTGGCCGGCGAAGGTGGCTATGGAGCTCGGCCGGGGAGGCTGCGGAGCCGGCCTCGGCCACACCGTTTGCGACGGCGCGGTACTCGGACTCGGACTCGGAGCGGGAGGCCACTGCGGCGCTTGGAGGACCCGGGACACCGGGTTGCCTCCGAGGAAGACGGCATAGCCGAGGGTGGACCGTCGAGTGTCTCGGCAAACCGGCCCAATCGGCGTCGGTGTAGACAACCGGCTACGTAGAGGAGGACCGGCGGTGCGGGAGCGAGGCCATAATCGGCGGTGCCGGAGGTACCCGAGGAGACGCTTGAGAGCGGTGAGATGAGGCTCCCGAGGATCATGCATATGAAGGCACAACCTATTTGCCGAACGCATAGGTGATGTCGGGCCGAGTGAAGGTGAGGTGCGAAGAGCACCGGCAAGACCGCTGCGGTATGCCGTAGGATCGATCCACCGGGGGCCCTGCGCCTCGACGGCTTGCTCGAGTGTCAACCGGAGTGGTGCGGGGCTTGCAATCTGTCATCCCGGCCCGCTCAAGTATGTCCGGAGTGTGTACCGACGCCGCGGTGGAGAAGAAGGCCCACTGGATGAGGCTCAACGGTGACTCCAAGAAAGTGGTGAAGCACACCCAAATCCTTCATCGCAAACTCTGGCGAAGAGAGGTGATGATCCGGCGAAGAAGTGAGTCACTGGAGGCCGTCGGGACTATGTCATCCACATAGAGTAGCGATATGCGTCTCGGCCCCATGGTGGTAGATGTACGGGGACGTGTCGACTGGCCTCCACAAAACCCGGTGTCGGGAGGAAAGCGGCAAACCCGTGGTTCCATGCCCGGGAGCTGCTTGAGGCCATATAGAGACTTGTTGAGCCGGCGAGACCATCTCGGAACTGGAGGAGTCCACAAACCCGGTGGTGGACTGCGATGACCTGTCTCGGTGAGAAGACCATGCGAAATACATTCTTCACATCCAGTGGTGCACGGCCAAGAACGGGTGAGAGCGGCGAGAGCACGGTACGGACGATGCGAGCTTCACCACCGGACGAAGGTCTCATCATAGTCAACTCCGGGCGGCGAGTGAAACCCCCGGAGTACCCACCGAGCCTTGTACCTCTCAAGGGTACCGTCGGCCGGCGCTTGTGGGTCCGAGATCCACTTGCCGGTGACGACGTTGGCACCTCGCGGACGGGGCACCGATCCCGTGTCAGGTTGGCGAGGAGGGCCGCGTACTCCTCTTCCATCGCACGGCGCCGGTGAGGGTCCGCCAAGGCCTCGCGGACGGAAGAGGGTACCGGAGAGATCCCCGTCTCGCAGGCAGTGGCGGAGAGGGCCTGCGGGCGGGACGCCTGCTTCGTCACCATAGGGTGAGTGTGACGAGGGTCCCGGTGAAGCAGCGGCGGGTGGTAGACCGATGTGGCGACACGGGCACCCGTCGGACGAGGCGGCGGCGATGGTGTCCCCGGCGGAGAGGAGGACACCACCGGCGGTGCAGGTGACCCTGGCGAAGAAGGGGTCACCGGCGGAGGCGGCGGTGGTGGTGGCTCAGGCCGGGCACGACGGTGGTAGACGTGCACCGGCTGGGCGAAGCGAGCCGGTGGCTCCTGAGGTGGCGCTCGTGGCGCCTGAGGCAGCTCCTGAGGCGGTCCCCCACCCCCACTCCCACTCGGCCCCTCCATGGTCGAGTAGGGAGCGAGGTCGGGAGAGCCACGGCCGCCGGTGAGCCGGGGCACGACTCCGGCGAGGAGTACGGTCTTTGGAGTACTGCGGGGAGACAAGCCGGAAAGGTGGCTCGACCACCGCGTCGATGGGAAACACGAGAAAATGTCAAGCTCCCGTGGAGTGGAAGTGGTAGGAGGAGGGGTAGAGAAGGGAAAACCGACTCATCGAACACCACATGGCGAGAGATGAGAACCCGACGAGAGGTGAGATCATAGCACCGGTACCCCTTGTGATCGGGGAGTACCCAAGGAAGACACACAAGGTGGACCGAGGAGCCGGCTTGTGGGGGGCGGTGGCGGTGGTGTTCGGGTAGCACGCACACCCGAAGACCCTAAGGTGATCGTACCGAGGAGGGGTACTGAAGAGAGCGTGGTGTGGTGTAGGAGCTGGACAGGCAGCGGAAGGAAGGCGGTTGAGGAGGTATGTGGTGGTGTGCAGGCACTCAGCCCAGAAGCGAGCAGGAAGTGAGGCCTGGAGAAGAAGTGTGCGCATGGTGTCGTTGATAGTGCGAATCATGCGCTCAGCCTTGCCGTTCTGAGAGGAGGTGTATGGGCAAGACATGCGCAACTGGACACCGTGAGAGAGGAAGAACGCATGCGATGTGGAGTTATCAAACTCACGACCATTGTGACACTGGACGGCCTTGATGGTGAGGCCGAACTGTGTGGACACCCAAGCGAAGAAGTGGTGAATCGCAGGGAAAGCATCAGACTTCGCACGCAAGGGAAAAGTCCACAAGTAATGAGAAAATAATCAACCACCACAAGATAGTATTTATAGCCAGAAATACTGAGTACAGGCGATGTCCACAAGTCGCAGTGGACAAGATCAAAAATGTGAGCCGCATGAGAAGAGGAACTAGAAAAAGGAAGACGAACATGACGGCCCAACTGGCACGCATGACACAACTGCTTATCATGAGCTCGAGTACAACGAATGTCTGAGCTATGACTAAGCTGCATCAGGGCATCACGGCCAGGGTGTCCGAGACGCCGGTGCCAGGTAGAAGAAGTAGTGGTGGCGAGGGCAGCTGACGAGGATGGCGAAGAAGCCGGAAAGCGGAGAGTGTAAAGGGGCCCCGAGCTGTCACATCGGAGCGAGGACGCCGGGTAGCCAAATCCTTCACGGTAAGACCGAAAGAGTCAAACTCCACGAACAAGAATTGTCGGTATGTAAAACGACGAATAGAAAGAAGATTGTGGACCATCGTGGGTGCAACAAGAACATCAGGAAGGCGAAAAGAGCCATGGGCACCGACGGTACCCACGGACGTGACAGGAAGACACGAGCCATTGGCAACCATGATAGGCGAAGGGTGAGAGGAAGAAGGAGGAGAGGAAGACGTGAGTATACCGAAGTCCGGGGTGGTGTGGTAGGTGGCACCCGAGTCGGCGATCCACTCTGGGCCGACACGTGGTGTCAAGCCCAAGGTGGAGAAGGAGCGCGCCAGGGCCTCCTGACTCCAACCAGCCGGCCCCGGCGAGGCGCCGGAAGGTGTGCCCCACGGGGACGCTGGGTGGAACGCCGGTGGAGCACCCGCGAACATGGCGGCCGGTGGACGAGTCTCGCCACCCGGGGACTGGAAGGGCCACATAGCGATGCGCCCGGACCAGGGGTTGTTGTAGGAGGGCCAGGCAGCTGGAGGACGTGGCTGCTGTGGAGCGCCACGGCCGGCCCCCACCACCACCACCCCCGCCCTTGCCCTTCTTCTTCTTGCCACCCCCACCATTGCCACCCCCGGTACCACCGCCCCGCGGCCCCTCCACCCCCGCTTGGCCCGGTGGGAAGAGGGGCCAAAGGTGGGGTGTACGGGCGAGTGGACGGGCGGTGGAGTGGCGGCGAGAGCCGTGAAGGAGGCTGCGCGGTAGAGAGAGGCCGGCGGAGCTGGATCCGCCGGGCCCCCGGTGATCTCCTCCATGAGGAGGTCGTCGCGAACCCGCAAGTAGGTGGGGAATGGCCTCTGTCGAACGATCAAGGACCTGAGGTTGGCGTAGCGGTCACTGACCCCGCGGAGGATCTGGAGGACGAGGGCGCGGTCCTCCACGGGCCAGCCGAGGTCGCCGAGGGAGTCCGCCATCGCCTTCATCTTGCGGCAGTACTCCCCAACCGCAAGGTCCCCCTGCTCGAAGGTGCGGAAGCGCACGTCGAGCTGCAGGGCCCGGGCCTCAGCATTGCCCTGAAACTGGCCCTCGAGTGCCAGCCAGGCGTGCCGAGCGGAGGCGGTGTTGCGGAGCATGTCCTGGAGCTCGGAGTTGATCGTGTTGAGGATCCAGGAGAGCACGATGCTGTCGAGGCGGAGCCACGACGAAGTCGGCCCGGCCGGTGGCTCGGCGAGGACGTGGTCGTCCAAGGCGTAGCGGCGGAGGGTGAGGACCATCTGATCCCTCCAGCGGGCGTAGGAGGTAGACGCGGGGTCGAGGACGACCCGGATGAGTAGCCCGATGTTCTGGACACCCCCGGCCTGGTAATGGAGCTGCTGGACGAGGGGGTCGGCCGGGTCGTGCCGGAGCACCACGGTGGTGGAGGTGAGGTGCCCCGTCGAGCCGGAGCCAGAGGAGGTGGCCCCGGGCAGGTTGCCGGTGGCCTTGGCAAGGAGCTGCTCCGCCTCGGCAATCTGGCGAGCCAAAGTGTCGGTGGCGTCCCGCTCACGCTGCCAAGCAAGAGCAGCTGCACGGAGGCGCTCCTGTCCCGCTGCGGCCGCTGCTCGGGCGGAGATGAGGGTCGCAGCAAGGGCGGAGTCGGGCCAAGGCGGTGGAGGGAAAGCAGCCTGCTGGAGGGGCGCGCCGGTTGGTCCGCCCCCAGCAGAGAAGGCAAGGGCGGCCGAGGTTAGGCTGCGGCCCCAAGCCTGGCCGGATGGCCCGGCCCGGCGCGGCAGCGGCGAGCGCGTAGGAAGCCGCGGCCGCCGAGTCGAGGCCGGCCTCAGCAGCAGCAGCGAGGGCGGCATCGTAGAGGGCCGCGGCTGCCGTGCCTGCAGGGGGCCGCCCGCCTGGGGAAGGAGCAGCGGCGTTGCCTGGGGAAGGAGCAGCGGCGTTGGAGTTCGCGGCCTCAGGGTCAGCTTCGGGGTCATCTTCCACCCCGGTTCCCCCACCACCACCACTCCCACCCTAGGCCGCCACCTCCCCGTCAGCCATGAGAGACAGAGCGGGGGCGGGTGGCCGGGCGGGTGGCCGAACCCGGAACGGGAATCGGGGTGGGCGCGGGTCGGGGAAGGGGCCGGCCGGGCGACCGCGCCGCCCGGATGGGGGCGGGAGCCACCCCGGCCCGCGGCGGCCCGGGGGGCCGCGCACGCTCGGAGCAGAGGCGGACGGGTCGCCGGCGACGGGAGCGCCGCCCATGGAGAAGGAGGGCGGGCCCTGCGCCCAGGCGGAGAAAGGGTGGGGAGGGAAGGTGGAGAAGTACGAGGGAGGGCCGCACGGGCCGCGCGAGCCGTCCATGGCGCGCCGGCGGCGGCGGTTGGCCGGTGGCGGCGGCGCCCAGGTCGCTGGATCGGGAGGGAGGAGAGGGAGAGAGACCTAGGCTGCTGATACCATGTTGAACTAATTACTTCATTGCCATTAGGCTAACCCTAGGGGGTTGCCATATAGTGTAGCATACATGGGCCTCATGGGCCTAGCCTCATGGGCCTAATCCTATACACTCCAACAATGAGGAACAAAAAGATAAGAGTACAGAATACTAAATGTTCTAAAAAGAGTTGCTCTCAATGAGCTACCTGGTCAGTCTGGAGCATCTGCATAACATGGTCGCTATTTAATTAACAATTAGCAAGATCCACGGACCTAGCTTCATTTGCTAATGCAGCTGCTGTTGTAAAAGTTGCCAGCATAACACAATATCTTTCTTAGAAGAAATTAAAAAGCAAAAGTCAGCAACAAGACACTGGTATGATATAATCAAATTAAACCTTTTAACCTGTATTAAACGAATTGGGTACATAAATTAACAGAAGACACCGGACATGTATTAAACAAAAAAAAAAAAGCTAATGTTTCTGTGCATGATTTTAACATGATAATATCATCATAAGATGGCTAGTTTTAGGCACACAAAACAGGATGGTCACTTACTTCCGATGTCCATGCTATCCACAAGCCCAAAATCACATAACCATAAGCATGAAATTGCTTTTGTGTTCAAGTTCAGAGAGCAATGACCACAGAGGTAAACAGTAATTTCTTCATGTCAGCCAATAATCCTAAACTCTATCCATCTCAATAATCCTCTGTCCGTCTATGTAATTAAATGAGGACATGTCAGCCAATTAACATATTGAGGGTTGTCATTTTTTATCAGAAACCAAATGGATCTTCTACTTTTGATCTGTTCCATACAAGAAATTGTTGTTTGGAAAAAAAAAGATGCAGGTCTATTTACAATGACGTGTCTTGTAATGCTTTCTTTTCGTCTACGTACTGTTGTAATGACTAATGGTGCCATTTTGTTTTTCTGATTCATGCACGTCTTATAGTAAATGTACCACTATTAGCTAACAACTGTAATCACAATTTCCCCACACAGAAGATAATTGAAAATTAGATGGTCTATCATCTGCAAAATTTAGGCAGGCTATGGTTATAGTTTCTGGAAACTAATGGGGTAGAAATTTTAGGCCGCGCTGTCTATGTAAACAAGCTCTGTTTTTATAAAGCAATCCTATAGTGATACAACAATTGTAAAAACATTGGTGTTACCTTAGTCAGATACTACATATTATCAAACTTGATCTGATCTAGGCCAAATTAGTATCAATATTGAGTCTAGTGCATAGATATGGGTACCTTGATGAAGCCAATGTCCTTGGCATTGCTGTGGAAGCGCTGTCTGCAGCACATAAGCCCATACTTTCTGAGGAGTCCATGGGGGGCCTGACTGTGAGAATATAAGTATGTGCCGAGATACAAGACAAATAAAAGATGATCCTTTTTTTTTTGCCAAGGGCATCACCAAGCTCTGTTTTTATAAAGCAATCCTATAGTGATACAACAATTGTAAAAACATTGGTGTTACCTTAGTCAGATACTACATATTATTCTGATCTAGGCCAAATTAGTATCAATATTGTACATAGATGTGAACCTATAATGAGCCATAAAACGACATCAGGGAAAACAATGATGTGATCATATATACTTATTTAAACCTATGATGTAGCAACCAGTATTTAACATAAAGATTTATCATCCATGTATATTGTGTTAGTTTGAATGACATACGAATATTTACTAACAAGCCTAACTTAAAGCTGGTTAAGTCCTAAAACCTCACCAAGCTGACAGGAGATGAAACTGCTCTCAAGATCTGGCGTTTCACATGTCGAGTGGATTGGGTGCTAGTCGCTACTGTCCTCACCTTATCTGCTGCCCCTCCAAGCTGCAATACATAATAGATCAACGAACCCAATCCCGATAATTTACAACATAATATCTTCAGTAATCTGCAATGCCAATTTCCACTGGAAATGATGCATCGGAACACTGTTTTACAGAAGAAAAATGAACTTCTCAAGGGCCACCTGGCTTGGTGGGCCACGATGGAGGAGCTGCGCGCGGTCGAGCGGAACGGCACCTGGGAGCTGGTACGCCCCTGCGCCGGCCAACGTCCGATCACCCTGAACTGGGTGTACAAATTGAAGAAGGGCGAGCGCGGTGACGTGATCAAACACAAGGCCAAACTCGTTGCGCGCGGCTTCGTCCAGCAAGAGGGAGTTGATTACGAAGATGCCTTTGCACCAGTCACCAGGATGGAGTCCGTGCGCGTGCTGCTTGCTCTGGCAGCCCAAGCGGGATGGCCAGTTCACCACATGGACGTCAAGTCCGCGTTTCTAAACAGGATCTCCAAGGAAGAAGTGTACGTCTGCCAGCAACGTGGGTTCGCCGTCATTGGCGAAGAATACTAGGTCTACCGCCTTCGCAAGGCACTCTATGGCCTGCGGCAGGTGCCAGCATGGAATGCCAAACTGGATGCCACTCTGATGCAAATGGGCTTCAAGTAGAGCAATCATGAGTCTGCTATGTACAGGCGGGGCTCCGGCGACGCTCTGCTAGTCGTCAGAGTCTATGTGGATGATCTAATCATCATCGGAGCAAGCAAGCGGGAAATCGAGCTATTCAAGTCCAAGATGAAGTCGACCTTCGACATGAGCGATCTGGGGCTCTTGTCCTTTTACCTTGGAGTCGAGGTTCATCAAATTGATGGCTACAACACGCTCAAGCGGAGCCATTACCCTAAGCGCATTCTTGATCTTGGGCAGATGGTTGACTGCAATCCAGCCACTACGGGTGCCTTTGGTTTGTAGCTTAGCCAAGCCTGGCTAGCAAAACCAAGCCAGGCTAACCTTAGCCTGCCTCTAGCAAGCCAGGACATGTTTGTTTGGTTGCTAGCGCTGCTGAGCCCGGCTAAGATGAGTTTGTGTTTGGTTTGTTGGCTTGGCTTGATATGTTCACCTCTGGCCAGAGATAGTGAGTTCACCCCGTTGAAACATTTTATCGAACATCTGGTAGGCATCTTCAGTTCAACACTTTGCAAACCAAACTTGAACCGATACTGAAATGCTACTCATATTCAACGCCGTGTCAATCGAACACCCAAACACACAATTGCAGTGCAGTACACTCCTAAACACGCTCGAATGATGCAATACATTCCAACACCCCATTGAAACATTCCAACTCCTGGCCCCCGTCGCCGAGGGGCACGATGGCGAGCGGCTCAAGCCGCGACAAACGGTGAGTGCCGGGGCGCCTGAGGTGTTCCAAGCACGGCTTGAACGCGAAGGCAAGATCAACGCACGTCGTCGTGCCCGAAGGCAAGATCAATGGAGACAGCCCCCGGTCGCAGCTCCCTCGACGCGAGCACTTCGCCGAGCCGGCCAGCACAGTGCCTTGTCTCTCCTCGCGAGCTGCAACATCAGGGCGAGGCGGGGTCTCGGCCGCGCGGTTTCCACCACCCGCCGGAGGAGGGCAGCACAGGACGCGGCTTCCCGTCCCCATCGCCACTGCGGGAAGCTGCGAACAGAGCGACTCGGCGGCGCTCGTGACAGAGGTGGCCTTGTCGTTGAAGCGCAGCCGGCGTGCATGGTGCTCCACGGCCCGTCGATGCTGGAGGCGATCTCCCACCTCCGATGCCGACGACACCGCGGCCACATGCTCGAACAATGGCCTGCCTCCGTGTCTTGGCGGCCACGGTGCGCGCGGACCGTCACTGTGCGCGCGACGCTGACGCGAGGCGAGCAGGCTCCTCCCTGCTTCCTCACGAGCAGAGAATCCATGGCGACCAGCTACGAGGAGGAAGAGGGACAGAAGGAGGTGCTCGCCGGCATCTTGACGGTGCGGTCAGGCCAAGACGTGACATGGCGGGCGAGTGGCGCTTCTCGGGATCAGGCTGCGCAACACGCATCACGTCCTCCTACGCCGCAGCTAGGCTGGTTCGCGGCGGAGGGGCGCCCGGGCCGGGACACGGAGGAGCAGGCGGTGCTCACCAGGAAGTGACGGCGACGCAATCGTTTCTCCCGCTCGCCGCGAAGGAGTCGATCCATGGCCGCGCGATTCTTGTGCCGATTTGGTGTGGGAGAAGCCGATTCAGTGGTGGAGAAGGGCGATTCGGTGATGAAGACATGTCAATCTCGCCTTGTCTGCTCCAGCGCCGGCCATTGGTGGAGCTGCGGGTGGCGGAGGCGGCATGCGAGGAGCACGAAGGGAGAAGGACCGGCGTGGCAGAGCACTAAGGGAGAAGGAGGAGCACGAAGGGACAAGGAAAAGAAGGACCGGCGATGAGACGAACTGACTGCGGGAGCTGGCTCTGGCCTAGCTAGAGAACGTGGTATGGTTGGCTCCAGTTAGCCAGGCCAGACCCCTTGGCCAGCAAACCAAACAGGTGAATTTAGGCCCCGAGGAAGCCTGGTTGGGGATAGCCAGGCAACCAAACACTCCCTACACCAATGGAGGAGCGCCTGCGCTTGAGCAAGCAGAGCACAGCGATATTGGTGAACGCAACTCAGTACAGGCGACCGGTGGGAAGCCTAAGGTACCTGGTTCACACTCGCCCTAACCTTGCCTTTGATGTGGGTTTTGTCAATCGATTTCTTGACGGCCAACCTCTGAACACCTACTGGCAGTGAAGCACATCCGTAGATACTTGGCTGGCACAATCAACTACGGTCTCACCTACTAAGGCTCCCAACAAGGCTCGCTTCATCGGCTATAGTGACTCAGACCTTGCCGGTGATGTGGATTCAAGCAACACCACTGGTTGTTTGTTCTTCCTTGGAAACTGCTTGATCAGTTGGCAGTCCATCAAGCAAAGTGTGTTAGCCCTCTCAAGCTGGGAAGCTGAGTATGTAGCAATGACAACTGCTGCAACTCAGGCCTTGTGGCTGTCCAGACTGGCAGTCCATCAAGCGGGTGGTAGCCCTCTCAAGCTGTGAAGCTGAGTACGTAGCATTGACAACTGTTGTAACTCAGCCTTGTGGCTGCAGAGCTGTTGGGGAGAAGAGTGGAAGTGGTGGAGCTCAGACTTGACAACAAGTCAACTCTAGCATTGGCCAAGAATCCTATGTTCCATGACAGGAGTAAGCATATCAGGACCAAGTACCACTTCATCAGAGACTGTTGAAGATGGAAGCATCAAGACAAAGTTTATCCCTACTGCAGATCAACTTGCTGACATCCTAACCAAGTCTCTCAGCAAGGCAAAGTTTGAAAAGATGAGGGGAAGGATAGGGCTCAAGGAGATCACCAAGTGAAGAACAGTCAGGATTTAGGGTGAGAAATGTTGCATAAGACTGCAGTTATCAAGATATCTTAGCTTAAGTTAATCAGTAGTTTTATCTTTATGCAAAGTAGTTTTAATAGCCTGCTTAAGGATTAAACTATGCAGCTTCCTTGGCAGCCAAGGTGTTTGCTTTTACCTTTAAGCATTATACTAGGAATATGCTCTTTAGAGGTTCTTTTAGTGCAAATCTACCTTTGCTATATAATGAAACTAAGGCCAAGGGCCAAACTTGCCTCTGGCAGCACCAATACCTATGTGCTTTTGCCAACAGAAAGAAGCATGTCAGTACCACTTGGCACGCCATCATGGCGGGTCGGGAACCGCGCGAAAGGGACTGA
Organism: Themeda triandra; assembly: GCA_018135685.1. Classification (NCBI taxonomy): domain Eukaryota; kingdom Viridiplantae; phylum Streptophyta; class Magnoliopsida; order Poales; family Poaceae; genus Themeda; species Themeda triandra. The sequence continues at coordinate 105,964 of JAENPR010000688.1, read as the reverse complement.
TCAAAAGTGTTGCTACTGGCGATACAACATAGATTTTGAAGAGATAGGTGGATTGCCAATTATTTTGATGTTCGTCCAATAACTCTGAGGGGAGACCAGCAACTAGAGTTTGTATCTGAACTGCTCACAGTGAGTGGTCGAGTGGTCAGTGAAATGTGGAGTCGATCCGGAAGACACTCTTGCCAATAGATGTTGAAGAAGTTTGGAGTGTATACAGTCAAATCAACATACAAGCTATTATACTCTCGGAAGATGGAACATACTTGTCGGATGTGAAAAGAAGATGGAACATACTTGTCGGATGTGAAAAGAAGTTTGGATGTGAAATTGCCAGTCCTACCCAAAGTGAGGGTTTTTTGGTCGAGGGTGCTTCATGATTTTTTGCCTGCTCAACAGATGCTATACTAGTGGCATATAGAGCTGGTAAGTAGCTGTGAGCATACGTGGTAACCCTGAAGAATTGATTAGACTTGTTCCCCTTGAATGCAGTGTGGCCAAGGAATTTTGGTTTTAGGTGAAGCAGGTATAAAAACTCCCCATCTAAGGATACTTGGTTGGCTCGTGATTAGGAGCTCTTCCTATGCGGGATGTGAGCGCTTGGATGATGAGGAATGAACGGCGGCATCAGGAAATGGCGATGAGTCTGCAACAAATGGTAATTTGGGCTCATGACACTGCATTTGATCTATGGAATCTACTGCAGCCTGTCCGACAATACAGAGAAGTGCAGGAAGTTCAGAAGTGGAAACCCCCGGACCCTGGCTGGGTGAAGATCAACTCTGATGTAGCCTTCTATACAGATAAGGTCAGTGAGGCAGCGAGCTGTGTCATTCTGTGATCACCATGGATGTTTTGTGACTGCATAGGCAAGATGGTATGCGAACCTACTTGATGCAGGAATGGAAGAAGCTGTGGCATGCAGGGATGGGGCTGCAGTGTGTCTGTCTCGAGCTTGTTCGGTTATGGAAGAAGAAAGAGCTGCAGCGGTCCATTCTCGACCAGGTTTTATCAGAGATTGAAGAATCTTGCCTTGTCTTTAGAAGTTTTGTTTTTAAATATGTTAATCGTTCTTGTAATAAAAACATGTTTTAGCGAAACACCAACATGTGATCTGGCATGAAACACGAACATGTGTGCATGACTTGGTTTCGTATGAGTCTACCTCTTCAATATAAATGGAAGGCAAGCTTGTCGCAAAAAAGAAGTGCTTAACTAGGCTTATCTATCAATTTACACATCTCAAAATATGATCACACCTCTAGCATCTAAGTATACAGATGGAAATGGGCTTACTTGCTCGTAAGTAAAGGTGACACGCCTATTAGCTGTTGTAGCATAAATCCTTTGAGGGTTCCCCTATAAAGAAACAAAATTCTTGCAATTATTAAAAATGTAAGGAGTAATCTTATATGGAGGTGACGAAAGTGAAAATTGAGCAAGTTTAAATTAACGGTTTAATACATAATTTGCCCTCACATAATGACCATAAACAAAAAAGACTAATCCTATGCCTAAGTTCAGAAGGGATCATAAATCGTAATTAAAGTCATACTATCAATGATTTGTGTCAAGTGAAGGTAAGAGAAGAACATGAAGAATTAAGATGTTGTGGCAATTGTTGTAAATTGTATTCCCTCTTGATTGGGCTAACCCTAGAAGGGTAGCTAAGTAGTGTAGCATACATGGGCCTCATGGGCCTAGCCTCATGGGCCTAATACACATATACTCCAACACTCCCCCGCTTACCGGCGCAGCGGAGTTCCAGACTAGATATCTAAAAGAAAGAGCACACACCCCCCCCACGGTCACAACTAGCCACCGGTGATGTTGAGGCCGGAGCGGAAGTCGGTGAAGGTCGACGACGGGAGGCCCTTGGTGAAGATGTCGGCGAACTGGGAGGTGGTCGGTACATGGAGGACCCGCACCTCGCCGATGGCCACCCGAACATGGACGAAGTGAAGGTCGATCTCCACATGCTTCGTGCGCTGATGCTGAACAGGGTTGGTGGAGAGGTAGACCGCGCTGACGTTGTCGCAATAGATGAACGTGGCCCGGCGAAGGTGGCCATGGAGCTCGGCCAGGAGCTGCCGGAGCCAGGAAGCCTCAGCCACACCGTTGGCGACGGCGCGGTACTCTGACTCAGCACTAGAGCGGGAGGCCACCTGCTGACGCTTGGAGGACCAGGACACCAGGTTGCCTTCGAGAAAGACGGCGTAGCTAGAGGTGGAGTGTCGAGTGTCTGGACAGCCGGCCCAATCGGCGTCAGTGTAGACAACCATCTCTGTAGAGGAGGACCGTCGGTGAAGGAGCAGACCATAGTCAGCAGTGCCTCGGAGGTACCGGAGGAGACGCTTGAGAGCAGTGAGGTGAGGCTCCTGAGGATCATGCATATGAAGGCGCAACTGCTGAACTGCAGGTGATGTCCGGCCTGGTGAAGGTGAGGTACTGAAGAGCAGCAGCAAGACTGCGGTATGCTGTAGGATCAGTCACTGGAGGACCCGATTCCTCGGACAGCTTGCTCTGAGGGCCAACTAGAGTAGAGCAGGGTTGCAATCTGTCATCCTAGCTCGCTCAAGAATATCAAGAGTATACTGCCTCTGCTGAAGAAGTAGCCCAGCTGGATGAGGCTCAACAGTGACCCCAAGGAAGTGGTGAAGCACACCCAAATCCTTCATCGCGAACTCCTGCTGAAGAGAGGTGATGATCCGGCGAAGAAGTGACTCACTGGAGGTTTAAGTACAATGTCATCCACATAGAGCAGCAAATACGCAGTCTCAGCCCTATGATGATAGATGTACAGGGACGTGTCTGACTTGGCCTCCACAAAGCCTAGGGTCAGGAGGAAAGCAGCAAACCGATGGTTACATGCCCGGGGAGCCTGCTTGAGGTCGTAGAGAGACTTGTTGAGCCGGCAAACCATCTCAGGACTGGAGGAGTCAACAAACCCGGTGGCCGATCGCAAGAACCGTCTTAGTGAGCGACCATGCGTAAAAGCATTCTTCACATCCAACATGCACGACGGCCAAGAGCGGGTGAGAGCCGCCGAGAGCACCGTGCGGACAATGCGCGTGCTTCACCACTGGACTGAAAGTCTCATCATAGTCAACACCGGGGCGCTGGGTGAAACCCCGGAGTACCCAGCGAGCCTTGTACCGCTCAAGAGTACCATCAGCCGGCGCTTGTGTGTCCAGATCCACTTGCCGGTGACGACGTTGGAGCCTCGCGGACGGGGCACCAGATCCCAAGTCTGGTTGGCGAGGAGGGCCGCGTACTCCTCTTCCATCGCACGGCGCCAGTGGGGTCCGACAAGGCCTCGCGGACGGAAGAGGGTACCGGAGAGACCCCCGTCTCGCAGGCAGTGGCGGAGAGGGCCTGTGGGCGGGACGCCTGCCTCGTCACCATATGGTGAGTGTGACGAGGGTCCCGATGAAAGAAGCGGCGGGTGGTGGACCGGTGTCACGTCACAAGCACTCGTCGGCCGAGGTGGCGGTGATGGTGTCCCCGGCGGAGAGGAGGACACCACCGGAAAGGCAGGGGACCCCGGCGAAGAAGGGGCCACCTGCGGTGACGGCGGTGGTGGCGGCGCAGTCGGTGCTCGGCGCTGGTACACACGTGCACCGGCTGGGCGAAGCGCGCCGGTGGCGCCTGAGGTGGTGCAGGTGGTGGCGTCGCAGTCGGTGCACGGCGTTGGTACACGTGCACCGGCTGGGCGAAACGCGCCAGTGGCGCCTGGGACGCCGCAGGTGGCACCTAAGGCGGCTCCTGAGGCGGCGGCTTGGGAGTGGCACCGGCCGCCGGGGAGCTGGGGCACGGCTCCGGCGAGGAGCACGGTGCTGTAGTACCTACGGAAGACAACTGGAAAGGTGGCTCGACCACCGCGTCAGTGGGAAACAAAGAGAAGATGTCAAGCTCCGGGGTGGAAGTGGTGGGAGGAGGGGTGGAGAATGGGAAAACCGACTCATCGAACATCACATGGCGAGAAATGAGGTCATAGCACCGGTAGCCCTTGTGATCCGGGGAGTACCCAAGGACACACAGAGTGGACTGAGGAGCTAGCTTGTGGGGAGCAGTGGCGGTGGTGTTCGGGTAACACGCACACCCGAAGACCCGAAGGTGATCGTACCGAGGAGGGGTACTGAAGAGAGCGTGGTGTGGTGTGGGAGCTGGACAGGCAGCGGAAGGAAGGCGGTTAAGGAGGTAGGTGGAGGTGTGAGCAGGAAGTGAGGCTTGGAGAAGAAGCGTGCGCATGGTGTCGTTGATGGTGCGAATCATGCGCTCAGCCTTGCCGTTCTGAGAAGAGGTGTACGGGCAAGACATACGCAACTGGACACCGTGAGAGAGGAAGAAAGCACGCGAGGTGGAGTTATTGAACTCACGACCATTGTCACACTGGACGGCCTTGATGGTGAGGCCGAACTGTGTGGACACCCAAGCGAAGAAGTGGAGAATCGCGAGGAAGGCATCGGAGTTGGCACGCAAGGGAAAAGTCCACAAGTAATGAGAAAAATCATCAACCACCACAAGATAGTATTTATAACCAGAAATACTGAGTACAGGCGATGTCCACAGGTCGCAGTGTACAAGGTCAAAAATGTGAGCCGCATGAGAAGAACTAGAAAAAGGAAGGCGAACATGACGGCCCAACTGGCACGCATGACACAACTGCTCATCATGAACTCGAGTACAACGAATGTCGGAGCTATGACTGAGCTGCATCGGGGCATCACGTCCAGGGTGTCCGAGACGCCGGTGCCAAGTAGAAGTAGTGGTGGCGAGTGCAGCTGACGAACAGGGCAAAGAAGCCGGAAATCGAAGAGTGTAAAGGGAGCCCGAGCTGTCACATCTGAGCAGAGGACGCCGGGTAGCCAAGTCCTTCACAGTAAGACCAGAAGAGTCAAACTCCATAGAACAAGAGTTGTCAGCCGTAAAACGACGAGTAGAAAGAAGATTGTGGACCATCGTGGGTGCAACAAGAGCATCAGGAAGGCGAAAAGAGCCATGGGCACCGGCGACACCCACGGACGTGACAGGAAGACACGAGTCATTGGTGGCCATGATAGACGAAGGGTGCGAGGAAGAAGGAGGAGAAGCAGACGAGAGTATACCAGGGTCCGGGGTGGTGTGGTAGGTGGCACCCGAGTCGGCGATCCACTCTAGGTCGACAGGAGGTGTCAAGCCCAAGGTGGAGAAGGAGCGCGCTAGAGCCTCCTGGCTCCAACCGGCCGGCCCCGGCGAGGCGCAAGAAGGTGTGCCCCACGGGGACGCTGGGAAGAACGCCGGAGGAGCACCAGCGAACATGGCGGCCGGTGGGCGAGGCTCACCACCAGGAGCCTGGAAGGGCCACATGGAGATGCGCCCGGACCAGGGGTTGTTGTAGGAGGGCCCGGCAGCTGGCGGACGCGGCGGCTGTGGAGCCCCACGGCCGCCCCCGACCACGACCACCACCCCCGCCACGGCCCTTCTTCTTGCCACGGCCTCCTCCACCCCCGCTCGGCCCGGTGGGAAGAGGAGCCAACGGTGGAGTGCACGGGGCAGGTGGGTGGGGCGGAGGAGTGGCAGCAAGTGCCGTCGAGGAAGCCGAGGAGCCAGCAGCAGTGGAGAGAGGCCCAGCGGAGGTGGATCCGCGCTGGCCCCCCAGAGTGACCTCCTCATGAGGAGGTCGTCGCGGACCTGCAGGTAGGTAGGGAAGGGCTTCTACCGGGCGATCCACGTCCTGAGGTGGGCGTAGCGGTCGCTGACCCCGCGGAGGATGTTGAGGACGAGTGTGCGGTCCTCCACGGGCCAGCCGAGGTCGCCGAGGGAGTCCACCATTGCCTTCATCTTGCGGCAAAACTCCCCAACCGCCAGGTCACCCTGCTCGAAGGTGCGGAAGCGCAGGTCGAGCTACAGAGCCCGGGTCTTAGCGTTGCCCAGAAACTGGTCCTTGAGTGCCAGCCAGGCGTGGCGAGCGGAGGTGGTGTTGCGGAGGAGGTCCTGTAGGTCGGAGTTGATCGTGCCGAGGATCCAGGAGAGCACGATGCTGTCGAGGCGGAGCCACCATGGAGTCTGGATCCCAGGCGTGGGCACGTCGAGGACGTGGTCGTCCAAGGCATAGCGGCGGAGGGTGAGGACGACCCGGATGAGCAGCCCGATGTTCTGGACATCCCCGGCCTGGTAGTGGAGTTGTGCGACGAGGGGGTCGGCCGGGTCATGCCGGAGCACCACTGTGGTGTTGGTGCGGTGGCCCGTCGAGCCAGAGCCGGAGGAGCAGGAGGTGACCCTGTGCAATCTGGCGGGCCAGGGTGTGAGCGGCGTCCTGCTCACGCTTCCATGCGAGGGCAGCCGCGCGGACCTGCTCTTGCCCCGCTGCAGCAGCTGCTCGGGCAGAAACGAGCGCGGCAGCAAGGGTGGAGCCAGGCTGCTGGAGAGGAGCGCCGGTTGGTCCGCCCCCGTTGGAGAAGGAGAGGGCGCTGGACGAGGAGGGCGGCATTCCCAGGCCCGCTGTGACGGCGGCAGCAGGGGCGACTGCGTAGGAGGCCGCGGCTGCCGAGTCCAGCCCAGCTTTAGTAGCAGCAGCAGCGGCAGCGTCGTAGATGGCGGCGCCGGCCGAATCCGCAGGTGGACGGCCGCTGGGGAAGACGACGGGGGGCTGGGGAGCGTTGGCGGAGTTCTCACCAACATCATCACCGCCGGTACCCTTGCCCGTGCCCGCATCCGCCCCCTCCACTTCCCCGTCGGCCATGAAGGCCAAGGCCGCGGTGCTGGGGCCGTCACCGCCGGTACCCTTGCCCGTGCCCACATCCGCCCCCTCCACTTCCCCGTCGGCCATGAAGGCCAAGGCCGGGCTGCTGGAGCCGCCGGCCCCAGCAGAGAGCGGCAGGGGGCCGAATCCCGGGGCGGAGGCGCCCAGCGGCAAGCTGAAGGCGCCGGCGGGGCCGCCCAGGCGGGGGCCAAGACCGGGGGCGGAGCCGCCCGCCTGGTCCCAAGCCGCGGCAGCCGCGGCGGCAGAGGAAGCGGCGGCCGCGCGGGAGTCGAAGAGAGGGGGCCCCTACACCCAGGCGGAGGATGGGTGAGGGGGGAAGTGGAGGAGGGATGGGGAGGGGGACCGCCATGGTCGGCCATGGCGCGACGGTGGCGACAGGGCGGCGGCGGCGGCACTAAGGTACGTGATCGGGAGAGGAAAATCCTAGCCCAAGGCTGATACCATGTTGTAAATTGTATTCCCTCTTGATTGGGCTAACCCTAGAAGGGTAGCATACATGGGCCTCATGGGCCTAATACACATATACTCCAACAGCAATTCATAAAAATTATTAAGTGTAGAAAAAAAATCATGTGTGCTTTTTCACTCATGGCCATAGCATGTGTGGCACAAATGTTTACTTACTTTTCAAATACCAAGAGTCTTTTCCATGCCATACACTGTTGCTCTTCCTATGAAATAAGTTAACAACATACCAGTCAGTTGAATACCAATCACTTTGATATTTGACCTAACAGACTGAAAAGAAAATGAACATATTTTTCCAATGTTGAAAAAAAGTACGGAAACAGCCTAAAGAGTATGCAAGTCAGCAATGACCCAGAATGCGACCACGCATGTAAGGCCATAATGTTAAAATGGAGAACATGTGATGTGGGGCTGACAATACATCCGCTGACCTCGAGCACGAGGTGCTGCGCATGGCCAGCAGTAGCTTAATGAGGACAGGGCGGCTGGAGTTAAAGGCCTCACAGTGATCAAGAGCTTAGCAGCCAACTAGTTATGGCTGGCATTTGTATCAAGGAGATAAGCTCCTTTAGCATTGAATAGTAGCCGGCTGTTAATTGCCTGGCAGTAGAATCAGGAGCCTGGCTCCTATTTATGTAATCGACAGACCATCTTATGAGTTAAGCAAGAAGAACCAAGTTATCCCTAATCTCACCTCTGCTGCCTTCAATCTCACCTTATGCTGGGCGTCCAGGGAAGAACCATGGCACCACCATTACCCACCTGCAACTACGAGTTGAGGAGACAAGGACCTGCCACTCGGGGCCTGAGGTCCTTGACAACTTGGTATCAGACGGCCGTCGATCCTCCGGCCTCCAGACCACTTCCGATGCATCCTCTGCCACACCAGCATCCTCACCCACCCACTCCGCCGCATCCTCCCCGCCCACCATGACAGAGCCCACCATCACCGACCTCGCAAAGGTGATTGGTGACCTCACCAAGAACATGGCGGCGATGCAGCAACAGCTCATTTCGATTCAACAAGCCCAGCCACCACCATCATCTTCGTCAGGCTCGCGTAGGTCCGGCTTCGGAGAACCCCACGGCGACCGGCCGCCGCGGCTCCAGAAGATGGACTTCCCCAAGTTCGACGGGAAGTCCGACCCGCTGGCCTTCATCAATCGATGTGAAGCGTTCTTCGTCCAGCAGCGCATCGCGCCGGAGGAGCAGGTATGGATGGCTTCGTATAATCTCGAAGCCATCGCGCAGATATGGTATATACTCCTGCAGCAATCGGAGGGCACGCCCAACTGGTGGCGCTTCACCGAACTCCTCAATCTCCGCTTCGGGCCGCCTCTCCGGTCCAATCCCATGGGCGAGCTCATGGCTTGCCGCCGCACTAGGACTGTGGAGGAGTACCAGGCCCGCTTTGAGGCTCTACTTCCCCAGGCCGCACTGGAGGAAGCCTAGCGGGTCCAAGCATTCACGGCGGGGCTTGGGCCGCCGCTCAGCCATGACGTGGAGATGCACAATCCCAAGCACCTCGTCGTGGCCATGAACCTGGCCCAGAAACTGGAGCTACGCAAGCAGAGTACCGTGGCCGCCGCAGCCGCCACGGCCGTCGCCCGCATCGCGGCCTTGGCACCGCGCCTGCACGGCCGCATCCTGCTGACGAGGCCTCCCCCGCCGCTGGTCCTCCCGGCTCCACTGACGCAACAGCAGCAACGCCTCCCCAACACTACCCCATCCTTCGTCGGTCGCCAGTTTCAATTGCAACAAGAAATATTCTCGCGGCCATAACCGTGTCTGTCAACGCCTCTTTTTCCTTGGACATAGAAGGACGACCCCGATGAAACCGCTCCTGTGCACACCACCGATGACCCGCTGATCTCGCTCCACGCGATAGAGGGTGTCCGCCTGGGGGACACGATGCAGGTGTGCATCAACCTTGGTGGCGCGTCCCTGCTAACCTTGCTCGATTCGGGGTCGATGCACAACGACGCGGCCGGCCGCACAGCCCTCCGCCTCTAGCTCCACGGTGGCATGAAGGTCATCGTCGCCATTGGTGAATGGGTGCAGTCTCCAGGCGTGTACCGCGCAGCCTCCTTCTCCATCGAGGGCACCCACTTCTCCACCGGCTTCTTCGCCCTTCCGCTGGCCGACTACGACGTCGTGCTAGGGACGCAGTGGCTGGCCACGCTGAGACCCATCCTTTGGGACTTCAGCGCCCTGACCATGTCCTTCTGGCACCGTGACCGCCATGTGTGCTGGAAGGGCGTGGCCAGCCCGACGAGCCCAAGCCTCAAGGCGTGCCACTCCAACGACCTCATGCCAGCCCTCCTGGACGACTTCGCCTCTGTCTTCGCTGAACCAGAAGGCATGCCACCGCCGTGCTCCCGGGACCATCACATCAACCTAGTACCGGAGCGGCGCCCGTGACGGTCCGCCCCTACCGCAACCCGGCATCGCACAAGGACGAGCTGGAACGCCAGTGCTCCGCTATGCTGCGCCAAGGTCTCATCCGATGCAGCAACTCAGCGTTCTCTTCGTCGGTCCTGCTCGTCAATAAGGCGTACGTTCCTGGAGGTTGTGTGTCGACTATAGCGCACTCAACTCCATCAAGGACGCCCATCCCATCCCTGTCGTCGACGAGCTGCACGGCGCCCGGTTCTTCTCCAAACTGGACCTGCGTTCCGAGTACCACCAGGTCCGGATGCACCCGGAGGACATCGAGAAGACCGCGTTTCGGATGCACGATGGGTTGTAAGAGTTTCTGGTCATGCCCTTCGGCCTCTGCAATGCACCAGCGACATTCCAGGCCCTCATGAACGACGTGCTTCGGCCATTCCTCCGCCGCTTCGTCCTCTTCTTCGACGACATCCTCATCTACTCCCACTCCCTCATCGAGCACCTCCAGCACGTGCGCGCTGTCCTCACCACCCTCCATCAACACCGGCTCTTCGTCAAGGTACCAAGTGCGAGTTCGGTGATGCATCCATTGGCTACCTCGGCCACATCATCTCATCCCAGGAAGTGGCCATGGACCCAGATAAGGTGCGTGCGGTGGCAGACTGGCCACAACCACACTTAGCTCGGGCGGTTCGCGGGTTCCTCGGCTTGGCGGGATACTACCGCAAGTTCGTGAAGGACTTCGAGGCGATCGCTGCCCCGCTCACCGCTCTCCTCAAGAAAGAGGCTTCTCTTGGTCAACAGAGGCTGAGACAGCCATGGCGCCGGTCCTGATCCTCCCCGACTTCAACCAAAAATTTGTCGTGGAATGCGACGCGTCAACCCATGGCTTCGGCGCGGTGCTGCTCCAAGGGCCGCACCCGGTGGCCTTCTTTAGCCGGCCTGCAGCACCATGACACCGCTCACTAGCGACCTATGAACGCGAGCTGACCGGCCTTGTGATGGCCATACCTATGGGGTAGACCCTTCCTGGTGCGAACTTACCATCCCACAACATCACAGGGTGGGCAAGCTATTGGGTTTTGACTTCACAGTGGAGTACAAAGCGGGCAGCACCAACATGGTGGCTGAAGCGCTCTCTCGCCGTGACACTGAGGCAGCGGTGTTGGCCATCTCGGGGCCCAGATTTGACTTCATCGCGCGTCAACGCCAAGCCAATCAGCAGGACCCGGCCTTGGACGCCCTCCAGGAAGAGATCACCTCGGGCAGCTGCGGGACACCGTGGATCGTCACGGACGGCCTGGTGGCGTTTAACGGCCGCCTCTACTTACCTTCGGGCACGCCGCTCCTCCACGAGGCCCTCGCCGCTGTTCATGAGGACGGCCATGAGGGCGTCCAGCGCACACCCCATCGACTGCAGCGAGATTTCCACTCACCCAACTTACGGGCGGCTGTCCAGGACTTTGTGCGCGCCTGCGTTACGTGACAGAGCATCTACACACAGCTGGCTTCCTCTTGCCCCTCCCTGTGCCATCATCCATCTGTACGGACATAGGCATGAACTTCATCGAGGCGCTGCCGAAAGTGGGCGGCAAGTCTGTGATCCTCACCGTCGTCGACAGGTTCAGCAAGTATTGCCATTTCATTTCGATGCCCCATCCTTACTCAGCGGAATCAGCGGCCCAAGCGTTCTTCTCCGGCATTGTCAGGCTGCATGGAAAGCCCCAGTCCATTGTCTCAGATCGGGACCCTGTCTTTACTTCCATATTCTGGAAGGAACTGATGCGGCTCTCGGGGATTAAGCTCCATATGACAACTGCATTTCACCCTCAATCAGATGGTCAGACAGAGGCATCCAACAAGGTGATCATCATGTACCTACTCTGCATGACGGGGGACAGACCCCGACAATGGTTGCAGTGCTTACCATGGGCTGAATTCATCTTCAACACAGCCTACCAAACAGCCCTGAAAATGCCACTGTTCTAGGTCATTTACAGCCGGGAGCCTCCTTCCATTCGCTCCGATGAGCCGGGCGAGTCGCGCGTTGCAGCTGTAGCCAAATCCATGGCTGAATGCGATGAGCTGCTAGCTGATGCGCGCGCCAGGCTGGAGCAGGCGCAGTAGGTGTACAAGCGCTGCTATGATCAGCACCACCGTGAGGTCCACTTCAACATAGGTGATTGGGTGTGGCTCTGCCTGACATCGTGCCCCTATCTTGCTCAACGAGGTCACCTAAGGCAAGTTGTGCCCACGCTTCTACGGGCCATATCGGGTGGAGGAGGTCATCAACGAGGTCGCATACCGCCTCGACCTGCCACCACATGCCCGCCTTCACAACGTCTTCCATGTCGGCCTGCTCAAGAAGTTCATGGGCGCGCCACCAGCAGCAGCACCTCCTCTACCTCCGGTTCACTATGGCGCCACTCAGTCGGTGCCCGAGCGCCACCTGCACCAAACTTGCACGTGGAGTCTGTCAGGTGCTCATTCACTGGCAGGGTGAACCGGCGTCCTCTGCAACATGGGAAGACATTGACTCTTTCCAAGATCGCTACCCCAGCTTTCAGCTCGAGGACGAGTTGCTCGTCGAGGGGGGGGGAGATGTGATGTGGGGCCGACAATACAGCCGCCGACCTCGAGCACGAGGTGCTGCGCATGGCCAACGGCAGCTTAATGAGGACAGGGCGGCTGGAGTTTAAGGCCTCACGGTGATCAAGAAAGAAGATGAAGAGATTAGCAGCCAACTAGTTATGGCTGCCATTTATATCAAGGAGATAAGCTCCTTTAGCATTGAATAGCAGTCGGCTGTTAATTGTCTAGCTCCTATTTATGTAATTGACAAACCATCTTATGAGTTAAGCAACAAGAACCAAGTTATCCCTAATCTCACCTCTGTTGTCTTCAATCTCACCTTGTGCGTCCAGGGAAGAACCCTGGCGCCACCATTACCCACCTGCAACTACGAGTTGAGGAGCCAAGGACCTGCCACTCGGGGCCCTGAGGTCCTTGGCAACTTGGTATCAGACGGCCGTCGATCCTCCGCCCACTAGACCACCTCCAGTGCCTCCTCTGCCACACTAGCATCCTCACCCACCCATTCCGCCGCATCCTCCCCTTCCCCATGACAGAGCCCACCATCACCGACCTCGCCAAGATGATTGGTGACCTCACCAAGAACATGGCGGCGATGCAGCAGAAGCTCGTGTCAATTCAACAAGCCCAGCCACCACCATCGTCTTCGTCAGGCTCGCGCGGGTCCGGCTTCGGAGAACACCATGGCGACCGACCGTTGCGGCTCCAGAAGATGGACTTCCCCAAGTTCGACGGGAAGTCTGACCCGCTGGCCTTCATCAATCGATGTGAAGCGTTCTTCGTCCAGCAGCGCATCGCGCCGGAGGAGCAGGTATGGATGGCTTCGTATAATCTCGAAGACATCGCGCAGAGGTGGTATATCCTCCTGCAGCAATCGGAGGGCACCCCCAACTGGTGGCGCTTCACCGAACTCCTCAATCTCCGCTTCGGGTCGCCTCTCCGGTCCAATCCCATGGGCGAGCTCATGGCTTGCCGCTGCACTGGGACTGTGGAGGAGTACTAGGCCCGCTTTGAGGCTCTGCTTCCCCAGGCCGGTCCACTGGGGGAAGCTCAGCCATGATGTGGAGATGCACAATCCCCAGCACCTCGTCGTGGCCATGAACCTGGCCCGGAAACTGGAGCTACGCGAGTAGAGTGTCGTGGCCTTGGCACCGCGCCTGCTCGGCCGCGTCCTGCTAACAAGGCCTCCCCCGCCGCTGGCCCTCCTGGCTCCACCGACGCAGCAGCAGCAACGCCTCCCCAACACTACCCCGTCCTTCGCCGATCGCCAGGTCCGCCGGCTGTCCAACGCCGAGATGGACGACCGCCGCCGACAGGGACTCTGTTTCAATTGCAACGAGAAATATTCTCGCGGCCTTAACCGTGTCTGGCAACGCCTCTTTTTCCTGGACATTGCAGAGGAAGATGACCCCGATGAAACCGCTCTTGTGCAAACCACTGCAAACCGTGTCTGAGATAAACCTTGTACCTTTCAATTTATTAAGTTGAAGTTATGGGATGTTTCTCATGAAAACAAACGGTAACTAATTATACTTATGTAATTGGAGTTTCTTTTCATTGAATTTAGTTTAAGTTTGAGGAAATATGGTCTACCATTAGGAATATACCTGCTGTTTTGAAAACCGGTCAATAATAATTTTTGTTCGTGTGTGTTTAGGATGTGGATGGTAGAGCTAAGGAAGACATAAAGGATTATACTGTATTGGACAGAATGCCTTTACGTCCAGCCGCGGGGATGGTGTGCTGCCCGCTCCCGTATTAGACTTGTAATAGGGGGGCTACAAATGGCAATGGTCGAGAGAGAGCCCGAAGAAAAGCTTGAGTCTCTGGTGAGTGTGCGTGTGTGTGGTGTGTAGAGAGTAGAATGTTTATGCTTGTTGAGTTGGAAGTGTTCAGCAAGCCCTCTTTCTTCATAAGCCCCAAGGCTCCCCTTTTATAGCTCAAGGGAAACCTTGGGATACAAGCCAGATTATGTATCCTTGGACCATGCTTCTTTGGCGGCGACGCCTTCTCCTCATTGTCATAGTCGTCACGACTGGATTGTTCTCCTTCACGTTGTGATGCTGCTGTGCGAAACAACAGTGGTGCACTGTCCCTAGAGTCGTAGAATTCCGACTGCGCGACGCGGCGTAGCGTGTGGCGCCGCCTACTGTCCCGTGGTCGGGCGTCGTACACTGCATGAGTATAGGGAGCCGTCCAGAATTTACCGTGAAGAGAGGACAAGGTCCCTCTTCATTCGACTAACCCTTGTTCCCACGGGGTCGAACGAATGGGAGTCTCTACCGCCATCGGGTCTGGATCATTCCACCTATGTGTCGCATGAGCCTTCTTCGTGTGGGCTCATGACCTCTTTCACGCAAATCCATTGCCAAACCCACACTATCTTCTCGTTGTGGGATGAGAAGTTATTTGGGCCATATTTCTTGGTCTGGAAAAATATTTTTCCCCAACAATACCGCTATCATTTCATAGGATTTTTTTGTTGTCGTCATCGTTCAAAATATGTGCAAAATCAAATTACCATGGCCTTAATTTTGATTTGGCTACATCTTTTACAATTTATTATTGTCCCGTTGCAACGCACGGGTATTCACCTAGTGTATTAAAATGCGCGAACGTAGGAAAAGAAAAGGTTGAAATTGGAGTATCCATGTCAAGTAGGGGAGACATAACATTTTACTAGCTTTTACCGGTCAACAATGGCAAAGAAGAAATCAATCCAGTGACAAATTAAATATAACAAATTATTGGTGACACACAAGAAATTTACCTGTCAAAGAAATATAAACAGTTGTAATCGAATAAAATGGTTACTTCTGTGTGTGTAAATGAAAGCCAGCTGAAAGCAGAATCTGACCCTTTTGTTCTTATTGTTTAAAAAAACAATTGAAATAATCCATTCTTGAAGCAATGGCGCATCATATGTTAGGATGAAATGCGCTAACAGTAAAGATGTAGAACAAACTTTACAAAGATTACTAATTGCTTTTAGACAGAAGAAAAAGGCGTGAACGTACCATAATCATCCTTGAGCCTTTGTCCATGATCTCCTAACACAGCAGTTGCAAGTTCCATTGAAATTCTAACACCTTTTTTCTAGAAGCATGAATGAAACAAAGAAATATTATGAACCATAAGAAAAATTACAAAGCCAGAAACCCTCCATGACTTAGAAAGGAAATATGATACAAATACAATGATGATTCTTAATTTGAGAGTATTTAATTATTAGTAACTAGCGTTGGAACTGACTCTTAAAAGCACATAAGATTTCTGCTTTTTAATATACTTATTGACTGACAACATACTTTCCAGACCTACAACAGTAAAAATTTACTATAACTATCAAAAATTCTAATGCCTAACTAAATCCCTCATTGTAGAAAAGCTTAGCAAACCAAAATTGCTCCTTTGTTCCTATGCTACTTAAAAAATATGTAAAGTAGAGGGAGAAATATGTAGTGCAAACCACAGCTAAGGTGGAAACATGGAAACACTCAAAAAACATTAAACTTCGCACATCCACGAAAGTGCTTTGTTTGAAAGTTGAATGCAAACTCACTTTTGAAAAGAAATATATATATAAATGATAAAATTTAGATGCCCATGGAGGTGTGGACCAAATCTTCTCATTTAATTTCCATGTCAATTTTTCAACAATGTTTAAATTCTTTCAAGCGATCTAAGTGTGGTTTTATTTGGTTTTATATGAGAATGAATTCAGGTGCCCATGGAGAGGTGTGGACCAAATCTTCTAATTTAATTTACATGTCAATTTTTCAACAATGTTTAAATTCTTACAAGCGATCTAGGTATGGTTTTATTTGGTTTTCATGTTCCCATCCAACATGTGATTTGCACTACATATTTTCCTAAGTTATAGTTCTATAATAAAACCGCAACAAAAAAGAATTAATTATCCTTTGTTCCAGTCTATATGCCACTTCTATTTGAATTACTTAATTCTGATATAATCTTCACAAACAAGAAAATCATTCAGTCTTGAGAAATGTTGTGCAGACATGAAATACCTCAAGAAAATCATTGAATTCTGCTTGTATTTTAGGAGCCTCCTTTCCCCAAGCTTCACGAAACAATCGCCCCACAGCAGTATAAATATCAGAAAACATTAAAACTTCAGACATAGCAAACACTTAGCATAAAATAATCAGCACAGATTAATGCAGCATACAAATTCTCAAAGTTGTTCTTTGCATATGCACCACCATGGTGACCAGCATACATGAAGAGGGAATCACGGAACCAGAATGCTTGAATGTAACCTGATCATCGTAATCACTGATTACTTCACACAAAGAAACACCCATTTTTAGTTTTAAAGCAAAACCAAAATGTGAGAGATACCTCCAAATTTGCTAGCTTGTGAGACACCATGTCAGTCATTCTAGTCCTTATCTGTCATCACAGAATCAAGGGTAAGCTTCTCAATAAAAACTAAAATTGTTATGTCACTTACTAAGCTACACTAATTGAATCCACAAGAAGCCAGAATAATCTAGTCACAAAAAAAAGGAAAAATTATGCAAACACCAAGTTTAACCTTTGCTAGTCCCTTAGCAAAAACAGTTAGCTCTGGATCAGGAGTTGCTTCAATGTTTTCACTCCTCAAAAGTACACATGCGTTCAAACAAAAATTCTCCTTCGGATTAGAATAAACTTATTTGACTTTCTAACTTACCCCAAATTACCTTCAACCATGGGGCTTCTTAGCCTTCACTTGGGTCTAGAGCAATTGAAAGACAAAAAGATCAAGTCAAGCACTATGTCTCAAGTTCTTTGTTCCGCCATTGTTCCAGAGTTTTTATAAGTTTTCAAAATAAAACTCAGAGATTCCTTTGTATGATCCTCTCAAGTCTCTCATATGTGGTATTTATGGATCCTTACCAAGGCAATAATGGTGTTTCGCCTTCTCTCTTCTCTCAGAATAGGAATTCCTCTCAGAATATGTGGTATTTTTGGATTAAGGTTTGTATGATCCTCTCAAGTCTCTCATATGTGGTATTTATGGATCCTTACCAAGGCAATAATGGTGTTTCGCCTTCTCTCTTCTCTCAGAATATGTGGTATTTTTGGATTAAGGTAGAGTATTGTGCCTTCTCTCTCTCACCCTACAACTAATAGGCTTATATATGGAGCTCATAGGTGGGGAGACAGCTCATACATACTTGCACAGCATATGTTGTACAGTCGAAACATGGATCCAGAGAAACTCGACATACAATCAAATCAAGATGTGCATGTGTGTGGACCTATATATTTATATGTGGAGTGGCAGTATATGGTGGATATGGATATAAGGGGTGAAAAAGATGGTAAAGGTGAAAGCATGGTGGAAACCTTAGATATATGTGGAGTGGTTGTATCTGATGGATACGGATACAAGGGGTGAAAATGATGGTAAAGGTGAAGCATGGTGGAAACCTTATATATATGTGGAGTGGTTGTATATGATGGATATGGATATAAGAGGTGAAAATGATGGTAAAGGTGAAAGCATGGTGGAAACCTAATTGTACTTGCTCCTTGAAGAAACATATCTCTCTTTTTGGAACTTGAAATTTTTTGGGACAACATGAGCTGCTGACTTTTGGTTTGTTTGTTTGTTTGTTTGATTGGACACTTGTCCGGTTGTCCCTTTTTTCGAGACAGCCCACGCATCTTTCTACAATGGAACTTTTGAGAGATAGCAATAGGAACATTGGAGCTTTATTTGGTGGCATTGGAGTGATTGGGTGGATGAAAAACTTATCAAGGATTTTTTGGTGTTCACTCCCAATGTAGGAGTAGAACATTTTTAGGTGGATCTAAATGGAAAGCATGTTGTTGCGTACTTCTAGCGTAGAAGTAGCATGTATGGGTGGAGTGTGCGTGATCTTGATTTTAACCGCATGACAAGTCTCTAAGGGTCAAAAAAAGCTCAACAGCACTCAATGCAAATACAAGCAGTAAATATATGTGGAGGTTTTCCTAGTCTATGTAGCATGTATATATGGCTATGGTAGGAATTCAAGCTCGCTTAGTCATACAGGAACTCATCATATAGCATTTTTAGAGTTTTCAAAAAGTAAATCTCTAGAACTCTAGTGTCACTTGGAACAAGATAAATAACAGCTTAGACCTTCCCATTTCATCCATCAATTACCTAGACTTAGATCAAGCACTCGCTACCCACGAGTTTCAAGTTCAGAGTAAATCTTTACATCAAAACAGTTTTATCCAAAACTTAGGAGAATTCAAGGCTGAAAACTACGTACTTGAAAGGAATTACAACATAGCAACTATTCATCATTTCCATATTCAGAGATTAGACAGAGTTCCTTTTTATTTATTATCAACTCTTAAAAACAAAGACTAAACAAATTATAAACACACCCTTTTATTTGCTTTCCATTTTGTTATATACTATTATAGATATGACTATTTATGTATTATTATTTAAAATATGCCTCTTTTTAGATATAACAAAAGAAATAAAACAAAAGGGAAGAAATACTTATCTTGATACACAGGGGGTGCCTCTCCAAAGCTAGTTGTTGCCTGTTGTTGTTGCTATTGGATATCGACCACTTGATCCTGAAAATTTTGAAACCATGAGATGTAAGAAGACAATTACATAGCAGCCCCACACATTATTTGCCCTCTATCTACAGTGAAGTTGGTAAAGTATCTCATACCCAGGCTCAAACCCTCATGCCCGCAAGTCGTGTGAGTACACCTAAGGCCATGTTTGGTTAATCCCTTCTACAATCTGAACTAGACCTAAAGGGTTCGGTACTACCCTCTATTAAGATAAAGCAAAAAAAAAATGTGGTCAAGTTCTTTTTCCTACCATGGTGTTGTCAGATAATGGAATACAGTTAATAATAATAAGAACTGATATTAATAAGAACTGATATTAATAAGAATTGATATTTCATTCAGTATGGCATCCAAGCATTTTTTAGATGCAGACAAAGCATTTTTTTTAGTTGCAGACAGCTTGGCTAAACTAGGGATAACCCCAACCAGCAGCATGAATCTATCCAACACTTGCTTGTTTCTTGTGTGCTCAAAAGACAGGTATGGTTTGCCATGTTTCAGTAGGTCAGGCTGTAATCAGTGGATCCCTTAGCCTGGAATAAGGATTCTCTCTCGCCTTTCTATGTCGTCCTTCCCTTATCAGTTTGTGGAGCTCAGGTTGCAATCCCAGGCGGCCAAATTTGCTTGATCTAGTTGCCTAGCCCAGTCAGCTTTTTCAGGGCTGCAACCAAAGATGCTGCTTCTTTCACTTTTTTACTGAAATGGCATGAATCTTATGGCTCTAACGCACGTTTAGGGAGGAGGGTCAGAGTAGTTTAGTGTGCCCACCTAGCAAACAAGCTAGTAGGCTATATAATATCCTTCTGTATCTTTTATGAGTTCAAAAAATAGCTATGATATTTGGCGTAACAAGTACTGAAATATTGAACCTCACTACATAAATCTCATCAAGTACTGAAATATTGAACCTCACTACATAAATCTCATCTCCTTACTAGCCACAGTACTAGAACAAATGAGGACCAATAGTGGATAAAACTTGCAAAAACACTCCAAAAGATTAGTACTTTATCAAAAAAACACATGGCATGCTGATGTTGCATCTTACAACTCAGACATGAAGACACTCCGCATAGTTTTTGTGCTCAGTAAAACCAATCAGCACTGACATAGGAATTAAAATAGTAATTAGGAGTGTTGATGTAGCATCTTACCACTTGTACAAGGAGGCATTTCAAGTATGGTTTTTTTGCTCAATTTTAACCACTGAATTTTAACTGCTCGGTGTTGCCTTTGGAATTTTGAATAAGCACTTAAATGAGCTTGGGAGCAGATTCAATATCAGAATCTTGCATGTTTTCGTCCATCGTAATCTACAAGCATTGGCGCTTCTCAGCACTAGCATTGTCCAAAACATCAAAAGTTAATGAATCACTCTAAGCAAAACTTACATATTGTAGTGCATTCCACGGGCTTTGCTGGTAATCTGGATCACTGCATGCAAGAAAGTGTTCACTTCCCCAGGAAATGTAGTTGACCA
The DNA here is from genome assembly GCA_018135685.1 of Themeda triandra. Taxonomy (NCBI): domain Eukaryota; kingdom Viridiplantae; phylum Streptophyta; class Magnoliopsida; order Poales; family Poaceae; genus Themeda; species Themeda triandra. Next base: position 85,691 of record JAENPR010000688.1, on the reverse strand, counting down.
ATGGAACAAGAATATCTGTAGGAAGGTAACCAAAAAAATAGCTAACGTCAAACCATGAAAAGTCGACTAACATGAAGAGTGATTCTATTTTAAGGCTGCACTCACAAAAAGTAGGAACTTGAAAGTTAGTGAAGCTTCTAAAAGCTCAAAGAAATTCTGAAACATTTGTACAAGTTTCAATAACATCCTAAAACATAGCTACTTGTGTGCTCAACTATTTGTGTAGAGAGACATACCACATAAACATTAAAAAAAATTAATTTCAGCCACTCAACAATTTGCAATAGTTGAGAAGAGAGGCAAGCATTTGTTTTATTTCAATCATTCAAGGGTACAGTGACACATGTACACCGACTATTCTACCAGAGAACGACTAGTAGACAATCACACAATTTGATATGTACGTCCCCTTGATTTTCAAACGTTAGTCTCCCTAAGTGGCAATGTGATTTGGGGCGGAAAAATAAAAAGTATTTAGCCCACAAACTAAACATACAAAGACTATATATTGACCAGAAGCAAGAAAAATGGAGCTTAGTGTGAACATGTCTGCAACTGCTACCCACTGTAAGTTTCAGATTTGTTGTACACTCAGTTCAGACCGCTGAACCACCTATGGTATTTGATACTCCAAAGCGAGCAGGGCCTTGGTGAGTTGCAATTATATCAAGCTAGCAGTCTAGCACAACATGAGTACGTTTGTTAGGAGCTACTAGTACTTGTAAAGCACTCGAAGTTCCTAAAGTAATGATACTGGATGCATTAAAGTATTATTATTAAACAAATGTCGTCGCCAGCGAACCAAACAGTTCATATTCTCGATTCCAGAACCCATATTTCCGAATACTGGAAATGCCTGCGTCTACAGCGAAACCCCCAACGGCGAGAGCGCAGTCAGGGCTAACAGCAAAGGCAACGAAGAATTCCACAAGAAGTACGGAGATGTACCTCTACAACCTACAACCCTAAATCCCCCTCAATCCCACATCGGCTCCCTCGCTAACCCTACCATCTGCCGTCGGGCAAACCAAATCGGGAAATACATCATCACGGAGAGCGCACGGGGCGGGGGGAGACGACTCACTCTCGCGGCGCGCAGGGGGTCGGCGATGGGGTGGAGAATACTCTTCGGGGCGGCGGTCCCGGCCTCAGTCTCCTCGAGCCTCCTCGTCCACAGCTCCCGTTGCCGCCGCCGCCGCCGCCCGCTGTTTCGACTTCGACGCGATAGTCTTGGGCCCCGATGTATCACGGGTAGCTGCACGGCGCGCGCGTTCTGCGCCTGGAGCGCTTCGACCTGCTGCACGGCCTCGGGCCTCGGCTCCTCCCGCGGCGAGTCGCGCACCATCCGCGACGCCTGCCCGGACGCGCGGTACCCGCCGATGGTGTGCCTCGCCGGCCGCCGCTTGGCGGGCGCTGAAGCCGAGTCCGGCCACCACGGGGCTGGGGGCGAGGTAGTCATGGGCGAGCTCGAATTTGGGGCGAAGTTGGAGGAGATGTGTGCGGCTGCTGCCTGGATTTGGAATTTGGATTTGGGAAGAAGCAAAACGCGATTGGGAATTTGGAAAGCTTATCTACTGCCGACCGTTGGGAGTCGGTCGAGAGCACCGTCCCGTTTCTCGCGTCCGTGTACGGCAGGCTCCCGTAGGCGGCGCTGGGGCTGGTCGTGGCCGGCGGCCCTCTCCACGAGCTGGCTTTGTATGTTTAGTTCCAAACTGGGCCGGGAGATATTGAGTGTACAGCCCATTTATCAGAGCAATATAGGCCCATTTCACACGAGATGAGGAGTTGGGCAGTCTCCCACAAAAGCACTGCAGCGACCCAATCGTGCTAGACCGCCAGTGCGTGGCCTAGTGATGATGGGCTAGCTGGGAATGCTTTTATCTTCTCGCGGGCTTAGGTAGAGAGAGAGAGGTATCGGTTTATCCAGAGAGAGAGATCTTATATTTTACTAGATAACTTGGGAAAACACAAAACAACAAAAGAACAACACAATGGGATTGAATTCTACTCATACATTTGGACGACCAAAAAATGTCAAAATGACTTATAATTTAGTATTGAGAGAGTACATGTTTTCGTTACGTCCATGCAACTGTTTAGGATTTCAATCAAAAGCAACGACAGATACATGAAGTAGTTGTGCAAAAAATAGTTTGAGAAAAAATAAAGCAATTGTAAATTATAACCAAATAACATATGTTTGGAATTAGAGTTTACATTGCCGTTGTCTAAAGTCAAGCTTCTCTAAAATTAGTTAAGCTCTTTTTTAATAAAAGTAATTAACATCTATAAGTTTGAACAAATGTTTAGTCAAAACATATTTGATATGTATAAAATTAATCTAACTTTACAAATATATTTTTATATAAATGTAGTTTAAAATCAAAAATATTTAATTTAAGATAAAGTTAAAATATACTATTATCATTTAGAACAAAAATGAAAGTCCTTTGAATCGTTGATCACCCTGCATCCAACATAGCACATTGAGCTTGTATTGCCCGAAAGAGGGCACAACTAGAGGTAGGACTTGTGTCATGCTAAACATTGTTGTTTAGAGTTTTATAAGAGTACTCTTGTTATAATTATAGGCATGCAAGGCATGTCAAAATCATATCGGCGCAAGTAAATTACACTCAGAGTACAACAACTAGGCTAGTGGGTGCAAATAACCCCAACAACTTGTAAAATGTTTAATTTTGTTCAACAAATTGGCACACTGGTGCAAGTACAGTCCAAATACAGACGTCGATCTAGCAAGTGCCACAATGTATTCAGCTGCTTCAATATGATCTCGGCTCGGCTTGCAAATCTATTCAGCTCCGCTTGCAAATATCGTCACGGGTTGGCTTGCTGCTTGCACCTGTAGAATAATGCATACGATCTGCCTTGTCATGCCACAACAGACTTGCACACGATCTTCCTTGCCATACGAGTACACAACAAACTTGCACGTACTAGAGCGGTTACCAAACAAGCATATCTAAGCCTCTAAACCTAGATTAAACGTTGCCAGCGGCGACAGGTAACCACCACCACTTGATCTGCTGACCATGGAACCTCGTCGTCGAGAACCAGGCACAACCACGGAACCTCGACGTCAAGAACCAGGCGGAGCTCCTTCGACTGAAGCCATGACACCCTATCCTTCATCCAACTTCACGTGCTACAACGCTTGGAACTAAACCAAATAGACAGCACATGAAAATGTCTAGGACGGCTTGCCGATGCCTAGCTAGAACGCTAGCAGGGCCAAGCCGACTGGGCTGAAGAGCATGGAAAGCTGCAAGCAAGCCAACCCGTGATGATATTTGCAAGCCGAGCTGAATAGATTTGCAAGCCGAGACGAGATCCAATCAGCCGAATACCCTATAACACTTGATAGTTCGATGTTTGTACGGTTCAATAGGTTATCATTGTCGTATTTGGACTGTACTTGCACGAGCCTGCCAACTTGTTCAACCAAATTAAGCATTTTACAAGTTATTGGGGTTATTTGCACCCACTAGCCTAGTTGTTGTACTCTGAATGCAATTTACTCAATCGGCGTAAGCATGACCCGTGATATACTCTCTGTCTTTATGTTGTGTCATTCAACTATGTTTCTCAAAATATCTTTACTTGTTTTTTTGGTACGCTCATAATTTAGATGTATTATTTAAACACTTTTCCTAAAGCTTGGACGCCTGGAATCAGGTTGCATGCCCAGGCGATGCATGGCCAGTTTGTCCTTGTTTATAATTGGGATAGATGCATGGCGATGTCTAGGTAAATTTTATTCATAGAACAATTGTTTTTTTGTCTCTGTCTGTTAGTTGTTAGTTGTCTTCCTACGGAAAATAATTGTAAGTTGTTAGTTGTCCTTGTGTCGATAGAATTCAATTTTTTTTTGAGTTTGTGTTTATGTCTAATGGGTTTTATATTCTCGGTATTAAAAATTGCATATTGCGTCTATTGAAATTGCAGGCAATGGAATCTGCAATTTTCGTATAAAGTATGTGCAATTACAGTCGCCTGGAAGAACACTAAAATCCAGGCAACTGGATTTTAGCAAATCCCTTATTTAAAAAGATTTTAATTATTTTAATATAATCGATTCGAGAATAAGAGAAGAGCTAGGTATCTATCATTTTCGTGCCATGCATGCCGATCTAAAAAGGGTTCAAAATATGGATCATATTACATATCGTTCGTCCATCTCCGTCAAATCAAAGTTCCTAGACACGGCGTGATCCTCGTGCTTATACCGTTCAATCATGGAGTACCGTGCTACTTACCCTTCATCCCCATAGGCCGTGCTACAGGTGGTTGCCCATGCCGTCCCTGTATAGGCCGGGGCACCAGCACCCAACTACCACAAGACACAGCCTCACCCAGAGCAGTGTGGTCGGACCACGTCCGTCCGTACGTGCGCCATGCGCTCCGGTCTCTAGTCCCTGGGAGCTCGGGCTGTCGGGCTTGGGCAGTTGGCCGGCGAATCCGCCCAATCGCGCGGCGCTGCCGGTGGTGTTCGGCGACCCCACGCGCGTGCGCGGCCACGGCGGGGGCGCTGGGCCGGAGACGGCGTCACGCGCGCGTGGGGGCACGTTCCCTCCCACGGCGCGCCCAGGTGCGATGCGACGTGGCCACGCTTGGTTCCCCGGCGGTCCTTGGATGCGATTGTTGCCGGTGGGTGATCCCCGAGTTATCCAGGAGGGAACGTCACGGCTCCGTGTGCCTGACGAGTCTTCATCGTCGGGCAGCGAGGGCTTAGCTACCCACAAACAAGCATCAGTACTCGTCATCCCACAAACAAGCATCAGTACTCGTCATCAGGTTATAAATTGGGAGTACTCCTACTAACTCGTGTCGTATCGTATCATGTCGTGTCGTATGTGGCTATGCCAATGCCCTGCCAATGCCCTTGTTGTCGTCGAATCGATCACTTGTTTCCACAAACGAAAAGACGCTGCTGCGTTTGAGAACTGAACGTGGTGCCGGGCCACTTCAGGAGTAGCCAGTGCACTCCTATCGTATCGATCCGATCCTGCAGCAGCTTCACGAAACCACTGCAACGGGGACAGCTGGTAATATTTCGATTCCCAGAAGAAGAAACGCAAGTAACGGCACGGCGGATGTGTGGCCAGTGCTTGGCATACGCACTCGCGATCGCGATAGCGTTGGTCCCGTTCCGTGAGGGCACCGCACGATCGCAGAGTTCCTCCGAAAGCAGACAGCAGCCAGGTCGTGGTCGCCCTTGGGCCCCTCCTCTCCTCGGCCACCATGGCCTGTGTATGTACGGTGCGGTGTGGATAAAAAGCAGAAGCTCTGCTACTTGGTGATGGTGCAGTCGCCAACCCCCAACAAATCAGAGGAGGCCGGCCGGCCAAATGAATGTGGTTTGCAGAGGGTCAGGGGCGCAGCCGGACGTGCGTCGGCGTCGCCGTTTGGCCGCGTTCGATCCGTGCATGACCCCACTTGCTTGTCTTTAATTTGTATGAGACAAGTAGTAGTAAAATGTTCTCGGATAATTAACCTCAGGCCGCCCATCAGGTAGGCCGTCTTTGTCGATCTGTTTCGTTACCGCTGCGTGTACCGTGTATTGTACGTGATCATCTGATCATCAACAGAAACTTGGAGAGCGCAGATGGAGCTGCCATGGACAATAAAATGGGTCGCGTGCTACACCATGCCTGCGGTACTTTCAGTTACAAAGCTCTTGTTTCTTGGGTACAAAAATCGGTATGTGTAGTATCTCCTCTAGCCCAGCTACACTGGCTTATGATCTGCTCCCGAGCTGATGGTTTAGCTCGTCTGTAAAGCCTCATCAGAAACGCAAAAGCATCTACCTTAAATTCAACGGTGCAAGCCACTAAATATTGCCATAAAATATATAAAAGGTCACTACAATATACTTCTTAAATGACTTGAGCGAATTTTAAATGAGTATAGGTACGAGTCTCACCTTAATACTCCCTTCGTCCTGAATTAAAGAGCATTCTAGCCATTTTAAGATAAAATAAGAGAGAAGACAATAGACGTATATACCCCTCATTTACCTTCCTAATGTATTAAAATCTATTTCTATTTTGCATGATTAAAGGGTGAACTATTAGTTCTTATGAGTTACCTTTCTTGTAAAAAAACAATCACATACCCTTATTTAAGTAAATATTATCCTTTTGTTCTCTAAATGCACTATATTTGAGGACACCTCCCAACGTCTAGAATGCTCTTTATATCAGGACGGAGGGAGTAGCATTTAGACGGATTAAAGGAATGTAAATCTAGTTATGTTCTTAAAAAATTTATCTACAAATTTATAGAAAATATATATACCATAATAAATCTAGTAAGACTTATTTTGTATCATAATTTTTGGTGCATTTTTCAATATACCTCTGCCGTCCTTAAAAAATGAAATTCTATTCCACTCTTTAGTCAAACTATCTAAACTTGATCAAATTTATAGAAAAAGAAATCAATATACATGACTTCAAACAATGATTTTGGGACAAATTTGGTGAACTATATTAGTGTGTGCTTGTTAGGGATTATAGAATGGGGGGAGTAAATGGATTCATTCAGATATTTTTGCAAAAAAGGTGTCTTTCGGTCCCAAAAAATCTCATCAAGTCGGTGATATAAAATGGGGCTTGAGAAGCCTTAACCCGGAGGGTCAATGTCGTCGTGTCTGTCACACTTGTTGCATCCTTGTGAATGGAAGAGAACGACATCATTCATTTGTATTGGCAAATCGATCACTTTCACCGAATTACTGGTCGACAGTTCGACACTAGCTATCATCAAGTACTACGCGTTGTTCATAAAGCAGTATATCATCAGCAGGAATATATTACCATCAAGAAATTAAGAGCTGCGCCTGTACGGTACTCCAAGCAGAAGGTGCACACCAGCTGTCATTTGTTAAGCCGTGATGTCGAAATTAAGCCAGTAAAATAGAGCACACGGCATGGGTCATTAGAGAGATGATGCAGACATCTGCACCGCTAATACTCGTACGCTCTTAGTGTTTGCAATTTTGTTCCGAGCGACGGAGGAAAATGTCCCCAAAGCTGAGTAGGGTGCAACAGGGAGGGAGCGTCTCATCTCACTGTTTGTATACGGCCGATGGGTCGGATTCGGATGCGCTGACTGAGACTGATGCTGCCGCTTTACCTAAACCTTTTTCTTTTTGAAAGTTAACTAGAGCCTTTTGTTTGCGACGTGGCAATGGCAATAGACAAGACCAATGCCTTCCTTCTAGAAGATCGATGTTGAAAGGATCATGGTTCACTCTCGCTCACCAAGCAGAGACGTACTGTGTACGTACGGTTGAAAACACAAGGCGACTGATGACAACAAGGGAAGGCGGCAGGATCGATCAATAGCTCAATCTTGGTTCATAAAAAAACGCACAGATTCATCAGTATAATTAATCATCAGTACTTCTGAATTAAGTACTTCTGATAACAAGAGAAATCCGCGAAAACCTTCGCGATGAAGGACCGCGTGCCGCGACATCCACGTCTCGACGTCTCGTCGACGCGGTTTGGCCAGGTTCCCCGAAGCTTCCCCTCCCCCGCTCTCCCGGCCCCGCGGCACGCGGCCACGTCTCCGCCGAACGCACACGATGACGATGCCGCCCGCCCCAGTCAGCAGTCACAGTCCACAATCACCACCACCACGGGTACGAGACGAGACGCACCAACCAACCGAAGGGAAGCGGCGATAAAACCGGCCGCGGCACACGCGGCGGCACCTCCAGTACTCTTTGCCCTTCGTTAGTAGAGCTTTTCCTTTTTCCATCCATTGCTCCTCTGCTTCGCGTCGCGTCTCCTCTCTTCTCTTCTCCTTCCCCGGCAAACGCAAATCAGAGCGCGGGAACACAGAGCAGAGCGATCCCATGGAGGGCTACGACCGCGAGTTCTGGCAGTTCAGCGACACGCTGCGCCTGCAGACGGCCGCCTTCTCCGGCCTCTCCCTCGGCGACTCCATCTGGTCCCCGGCCACCGCCACAGCCGCCGCTGACCGCCGCAACAACAACACCAACAACAGCAACGACCTGTTCGCGTCGCCCGCCGACGCCACCGCCAAGAACAGCCTCAAACTCAACGATGGCGGGCCAGGCCTCATCGGCTCCGGGAAGCTCGCCTTCGGCGGCAGCAAGGCCGACCGCTTCAACAACCTCCCCCTACCCACCACCGAGAAAGCCGGGTACAACAACAACAACAGCATCATCAACGGCGGCTACGCCAAGAACAACAACAACATCAACGCCATGGCGTTCAGCAAGATGGGGAGCTACGGCTACAACAGCAACAGCAACGGCAGCGTCGGTAGCAACAACGGCGGCGGGGAGGTGAAGAGCTACTTCAACAAGTCCGCCGGCCGGGCGGCGAGCAACAACAGCAGCGGCCACGGGCACGCCAAGAAGGGCGGGGAGTACGGCAAGGCGAAGAAGCACGGCAAGAACGAGGGCGGCAACAACGCGGGAGGGGCCACGGACAAGCGGTTCAAGACGCTGCCGGCGGCGGAGGCGCTGCCGAGGGGCCAGGCCATCGGTGGGTACATCTTCGTCTGCAACAACGACACCATGGACGAGAACCTCAGGAGGGAGCTCTTCGGTGAGTCGTTGGTCGATCGCACTAGAAATTGTATCCATGTATCTGAAGTAGGTGAACTAAAAGCAGCAATATTTGTTCATATAGTAGTATTAACTTTTTGATTGATGGTGAACACCATACACCAGCAGCATACTGATTAGTTGTTCTTTTTCATGGATGGATTGGATGCAGGGCTACCGTCGAGGTACAGGGACTCGGTGCGGGCCATCCGCCCAGGGCTGCCCCTCTTCCTCTACAACTACTCCACCCACCAGCTCCACGGCATCTTCGAGGTACCAATTCGTGTTTCGTGATTTCCTTTCTCGCTTCTTCATTTGTAAGTATTTGTACCGTAATTAACTGATGGATTCCGATCACCATCACCTGCAGGCCGCGAGCTTCGGCGGGAGCAACATCGACCCGACGGCGTGGGAGGACAAGAAGTGCCCCGGCGAGTCGCGCTTCCCTGCACAGGTACAATCCAGTCCTCTCCAAATTTCGTAGTCCAGCCCCTCTAGTCATGGCGGATGATCGATCAGCTCAACCACTAGCGTGACTCTTACACTTGTTTGAATCGTTCAACAACACCACCAAACAGTGCGTACATCTCACCGACAGACGTAGGGACCCATAACCCGTTCACTTCACATGCTCTGACGACGTGTGGAATCGCAAAAGATTAGCCAACTTTTAAAAATCTGTCTACAAACGCCGCGTGGAACCAAGCCGACCGAACCGATTGGTTAGTTTAAGTGGAGCGATCGCTCTACCTGGATTTAGTAGTCAGCAGAGAGGTTTGGTTGCCAGTGACCGCCTGCTGGCAGAGGATCTGGTCGCAGGCCGAAAGTGCATGCGTCAGAGGGAGCAGCATCTAGATCTCGCTGCGTCTGCAAGCGGTGTGAGGATGCGACCTGTAGTTGTAGCCTGTCCTAGTTCTCATCTAGGATCGACTAGATGTGCAAGTGCCAAGTGGTGACTCATGGTGCTTGACTGCTTGTGATGATGTGCAGGTGCGGGTGGCTACGCGCAAGATCTACGACCCACTGGAGGAGGACGCCTTCCGCCCCATCCTCCACCACTACGACGGGCCCAAGTTCCGGCTCGAGCTCTCCGTCACCGAGGCCCTCGCGCTCCTCGACATCTTCGCCGACAAGGACGACGCCTGATCCTCCTCAGGACTCAGGCTTGGGTGAATGAACAAGTAATAATGGATGGACATGTATGCATGTCCTACGAGACGGGAGTATTACACACCACCACGGTGGAGTAGTATATTAATAATAAAATAATTATTAATATAATGTCCACCTTTGTTTTGTATTATTAAGGGCTATGTATGAGGCACGCGTCCCATTGTTTTGTTTTTATAACACTTGTGCGATGACTGCAGAGGACTAGCCCTCGTTTTTTGTAAGATACATTCCTATACTAAGATGTCTGTATTATGTATTATTCGGTTCCAACTGACATGTATAAACCATATGTGAAACAATTTGTTCTTGTGCACTACTACCAACTCAATGTAAGGAACGGTGCGCGTCTCAGCCAGTATAACACAGTCTGAATGCTCCAAGATTCGAAAGCATCAGCTACCTGCCAGACCATGACCTGGTCCAGTCAGTATAGCAGACACCATTCAGCTTTCAACCGATTCTAGAAGCAAAGAGAATTCATCAACTCGCAGCGTCTGGAAGCAGAACGTAGCTACACAACAAAGCTTTGCCAAACAACACCTCACAGATAGCACCAGATAAATCTTCACAGTTAGCACTAGATAAATCAAGTCAGCAGTTAGCACCAGATAAATCAAGTCAGCCGCAGCCCACAGGGCCCATAACCTTCCATTCACCCATTTAAGTATTAAATAACACCTAAAACACATTTGTACAAAACTGTGGAACGGAGATCCAGAGGAGCAATATCAACAAACAGCTGATCCACAACAGAGAAAAAGGGTGGGGGAAGGAAATCTCTCCGCAAATACATCCGACAATCTGTCTCCGATCAAAAGAAGCATACCACATCAAACATTCACCACCGAATTTCTCTTCTCCAGCTTCAACCAAACATATTATGCGGAGCAGGGTCAGCCATGAGCGAGCTGTGGTGATGGACCATATGCCACCTGCCGTTCCAGAGCTCGTACACGTTGGTCACATGGAACAGCACAGGGTCAACGTCAACATTCGCCTTCATGTTGACCCATGCCACATCACCGAGCACACGAACACGGACATCCCTTATCTGGAAGGTAATGCCCTGTCCTCCATCTTGGCCCCAGTTGAAGAGCAGGCCCCAGCTATCCATCACTGCGTTGTATCTGTTAAAGAACGGAAATGGATGAGCGCATTGACACAAGGTATACTAGATAACGCTTCTTCAACAGTTCAATTAGAAAATCAATACTGATACGGGGAATATAAATTAAAAGGCTTTTAACAATTTAAATACAAAACATTCATCCCAATAGAACACAACAATACTGAAGGCGTAGATTAGCATCTGTGACCTAGAAAATCAATACTAATAAGGGGAATATAAAATAAAAGGCTTTTTACAATTTATACAAAACATTCATCCCAATAGAACACAACAATACTCACCAAGCCTAGTCAATGGATTTAGCTCTATACTTATATGGTATGGTTAGCTGGTTAACAAGAGATGGTTAATTACAGCCTACTACAAGATAGCAGCCAATGGGTCTCGATACTGCCAAAGCATACAAATTTTAGTTCTCACAAAAGAAATGGATATTTCAATGAGCATATCTTCATTTATGCTCACGGGTACAAAGGTTATTAAAAATATGTACACTTCATAAGATGAAAACTACATGTGTGCACACTGTTTTAAAAGGCAATCCCCCTAGCCCTCCTAATAAGCAACGAGGCGCTAGATACCCTTCAGCTGCCCATGTAGCATCTACTGATTTTTCAGACATTTGTGTGTATAACTAGAAACTAGTACTTTTGTTAAAAAAAATCCAACCAATATTCAGCATAGTTGCATCATCTCAACAGTTGGAGCTACTAGAAGGACAAACACAAAAGAAAGAACAAAAACTGAATATGAACTCTACATATGAGGAAAATAATAACAGAATGACAGAAATTGGCATGCCTATGCATAGGTGTGACCATCTATAATAGTATTATTACATATTAAATTATACAGATAGCTAGACTTCACAAGTCACAACTATTTCTCATGGATATGGGCACAACTGGTATGGAGGCCTTAAAGAACTACTCCCTCCTTTCTGGTTTGAGAGGCGCTTTAGAAGTTTTCGCCAAGACCAAGGAGTCTTTGTAAGAAATAATCTGCTGTCCCCATTCCTTCTTCTTCCTGCTGCAGCAAGTGATGGAGCAGTCAGCTCCTAGCAGCTGTAGATCATGGCAATAGGCCATGCTTAGTACTATTAGAGGTACACCAGCAAGTAGTGGCTAGTCTTAGTCATGTACTAGGAGTAGTGGCTGATGTAAGCCATGTAGTGTAGGAGTAAGGAGTAGGTAGAAAGTACCATAGTTGGTACATGTAAGAGATGTATATAATCCAGCCCAAAGGCAATAGAGAAGCTAGTTCTTGTGCCATTTTCACCTTCAGCTCGGCCACTGCAGAGCAGAGTGTGTGAGTGTGTGTTCTTGAGCTCGGCTCATCTTCTACCTTGGCTCAGGGGAGAAGGAGAGGGAGGGAGAGCAGGTGCTGCTCACCTGGTGCAGGGATTGTGCCAACACGTGGTACCAGAGCGTTGGTTGCCGTTGCTGAGTTTCATCGCCGGCAATGGGTGACACGGTGGAGGAGATCGCTGCGCGGGAGGCGAAGGAGAAGGCGGCGTCGGGCTCCAAGGCTCCCGTGGAGACAGTACATCGGGTGCGCGAGTTCAGCGGCCCGAATTCCTGGCCAATGCTCACGCGCACCAACTACGGCGAGTGGAGCGTCCACATGAAGTGGAAGCTCAAGGCGCGCCATTGGTGGGGAGCTGTGGAAGGAGCCGACGCCGGAGCGGACGCGGAGGTGGGCGTCATGGAGGCGCTCATGGCGTCCACGCCGCCCGAGTACCATGAGGCGCTCGGCGGCAAGGATACGGCGAAGGAGGCTGGGACATGCTCGCCTCCTTCCGCCTTGGCTCGGATCGAGCCAAGAAGGCCAAGGCGCAGCAGCTGCGGAGGGACTTCGACGAACTCCGGTTCAAGTCCGGGGAGACGGTGGAAGATTTCGCGCTGCGCCTGCAAACGTTGGCCGGGCAATTGGCCACGTTTGGGAAGCCGATCGATGACGAGGACGTCGTGGCCAAGCTGCTGCGCGTCGTACCGGCGAAGTACGCCCAGCTCGCCCTGTCCATCGAGACGATGCTGGATCTCTCCACGCTCTCTCTGGAGGATGTGACAGGGCGGCTGCGCGCGGTGGAGGATCGCGCGCCCGCGGAGAAGCCCAAGCCCCAGCTGATGCTGACAGAGGATCAGTGGGTGGCCAGGTGGAAGGAGAGACGCCGGAACGGCGAAGGCTCGTCCACCGGAGGCGGCGGCGGCGGTGGCGGGAAGAAGGCCGGCAAGGCGCCGGCGGACAAGAAGAAGGGGAAGAAGAAGCGCTTCCCCGACCCCAACGCCTGCCGCAAGTGCGGGGAGGTTGGGCACTGGGCGCGGGAGTGCCCAAACAAGAAGCAGGAGAAGGAGGAGGCGCACCTGGCGGAGGACGATGACGACGGTGACCATGCGCTCCTGATGGGGGTGTACTGCGCGGCGCCATGCGGCGAAGCAGAGGAGGTGGAGGTGAAGCAGAGCACTGCGACGCCGGTCGTCCACCACTTCGACGAGCCGCGCGTGCAGGTGCATCTGGGCGCCGCCGGAGACGAATCCGAGCAGCGGTGGTACCTCGACTCCGGCGCGAGCAATCACATGACTGGGTGCCGCGTCGCCTTCTCCGAGCTGGACGAGAGCCATGGCGGGAGTGTCAGGTTTGGCGACGGCTCTCGGGTGCAGATACGTGGGCGCGGCACGGTGCTGTTCCGATGCAAGGATGGTGAGCACCGTGCGCTCACGGAGGTGTACTTCATCCCCGAGCTTCGGTCGAGCATTGTCAGTCTTGGACAACTCGACGAACACGGCGCGGAAGTGCTTGATCAAGGCGAAGTGCTGAGGATCGGGGACCGGACGGCGAGCTCTGGCAAAGGTAAGGCGTTCACGAAATCGCCTTTACCCGCTTGACTTGAAGGTGGAGCAGCCCGTGTGTCGGCGGCGGTGAGCGAGGAAGAACCGTGGCTCTGGCATGGCCGGTTCGGCCATCTGAGCTTCGACGCTCTGGGCCGGCTAGGGAGCATGGTGACCGGGCTGCCAAGCATCAAGCACGCGGCGGAGCTGTGCGACAACTGCCTCGCCGGAAAGCAGAGGAGGATGCCGTTCCCCAAGGCGGCCAAGTACCGGGCGGCGGCGCAGCTTGAGCTAGTCCACGGGGACCTCTGCGGGCCAATCACGCCGGCGACGCATGGCGGGCACCGGTACTTCCTGCTGCTGGTCGATGACTGCAGCAGGTACATGTGGCTGCGGCTACTGACGAGCAAGGGGGAAGCGGCGGACGCCATCAAGGCGTTCAAGGTCAAGGCGGAGGCGGAGTCGGGGAAGCGGCTCCGGGTGCTGAGGACCGACCGCGGCGGCGAGTTCACGGCGGTGGAATTCGCCGCATCTTGCGCCGAGGAGGGTGGTGCGCCACCTCGCCGCGCCGTACTCCCCGCGACGAACGGCGTGGTGGAGCGCCGAAATCAAACGATTGTGGGCATGGCCCGATCGATGATGAAGGCGAAAGGGATGCTGCGGAATTTTGGGGCGGCGGGTCACCACGGCCGTCCACATCCTCAATCGTTCGCCGACGAAGGCCCCGAAGGGAAGACCCCGTACGAGGCGTGGCACGGGCGCAAGCCCAATGTCTCGTATCTGCGTACGTTTGGGCTGCGTCGGGCACGTGAAGAACACCAAGCCGGGCGAGCAAGGCTGGAGGACCGGAGTATCCGCATGGTGTTCCTCGGCTACGAGGACGGGTCGAAGGCATATCGCCTCTACGACCCGGTCGGCGCGGGGGTGGCGGTGTCCGGGACGTCGTCTTTGACGAGGCGGCGGCGTGGAAGTGGCGGAGCCGGAGCGGGGAAGCCGGGGCGGCGCGGGCTCTTCGACACATTCGTCGTCGAGCGGATGGTGGTCCACGGCGGAGCGGAGGACGTGGAGCGCCCGCGGCCGGGGAAGCGCGAGCCCCGAGCTGCGCCGCGGCGAGCCCGCGGCCCGGCCCGCGGCGGGTACAGAGGAGCCGCCAAATCCAGGCGGAGCGGGCCATTTTGGCTCACCAGCGCGGGAGCAGACCCCTGTTCCAGCAGAACAGGGGACACCGGTGGCGGCCACGATCGAGTACGCATCTCCACCGTCTAACGTATCGACTTTGTGGATGCGTTCCATGAAGGGAGGAGATTCGTTTCCGGATGGACAACGTGATCGGCGGCGCGGTGCCGAGCTTGGCGGCGCGGGGCCGGGGAAGCCGATCACGCTCCGCTGCGATGAGTGCGGAAGGAGGAGCCGTCCACGTTCGCCGTCGCGGAGCGCGACGCGGCGTGGCGAAGAAGCGATGCTCGAGGAGATGCGGTCGATTGAAGACAACCACACTTGGGAGCTCGTCGATCCGCCGGCGGGTTGCCGGCCGATCGGGCTCAAGTGGGTGTTCAAGGTCAAGCGCGACGAGCGGGGCGCCGTCGTGAAGCACAAGGCTCGACTCGTCGCCCGCGGCTTCGTACGAGAGGAAGGGTGGACTTCGAGGAGGTGTTCGCGCCGTGGCGCGGATGGGAGTCGGTGCGGGCGCTCGCTGCGCTCGCCGCGGCCAAGGAGTGGCAAGTCCGCCACCTCGACGTGAAGTCGGCTTTCCCGAACGCGGGCGGCGGAGACGGGTGTACGTGAAGCAAGCGCCGGGCTTCGTGGTGGAGGAGCGGGCGCAAGGTTCGCGCTGCGGAAGGCCCTGTATGGGGGCTGCGCCAAGCGCCGAGGCGTGGAACGCTAAGCTCGACGCCACCATGGCGGAGCTCGGGTTCGACGGTGTGCCTCGGAGCATGCCATACACCCGCCGACGGGGAAGGAGCGGCTCGTCGTCGGCGTGTACGTGGATGACTGATCGTGACGGGTGCGCGGGCGGAGGACATCGCCAAGTTCAAGGAACGAGATGGCGACTCGGTTCCGCATGAGTGATGCGGGATCGCTCTCCTACTATCTCGGGATCGAGGTGAAGCGGGGGCGGACTCCATCAAGCTCGGGCGGCGCGCCTCTGCGCCGAAGCCGCTGGGAGCGGGCGGGGATGGCGGGGCAAGACGGTCGCCACGCCGATGGAGGAAAGGATCAAGCTCTCGCGGCGGAGCACGGCGGCGAAGGTGGGCGCCACTCTGTCATGCCGGAGCATCGTCGGCGGCTGCGGCGGCTCGCCCATACCGGCCGGACATCGCATTCGCGGTCGGGTATGTGAGCGAGTTCATGGAGGATCCGCGGGAAGACCACCGGACGGCGGTGAAGCGCCCGCGCGCTACGTTCGGGGACGGCGGAGATGGGCTGGTGTTCCTAGCGGGGCGGGCTCAAGGCGAAGGTGTTCGGCGATGCACCGCCCGAGACGGCGAACCTGGGCCGGTGGGTTTCGATGATGCGGACATGGCGGGCGACGTGGACGGGCGGCGGAGTACTTCCGGCGTGCTCGTGTTCCTCGGGCGACGCCGGTGGCATGGCGATCAGAAGCGAAGATGGTGGCCTTGTCCACCCGTGAGGCGGAGTACGTCGCGGCGGCGACGGCGGCATGCCGTGGTGTGGCTCCGGCGGTTGGCGAGCGAGCGATCGGAGTCGAAGCTCGGCCGCCAACTCTCAAGGTGGACAACCGGCCCGGCCATCGCGTTGGCGAAGAATCCGATCCTCCACGGCCGGAGCAAACACATTGATGTGAAATTTCACTTCCTTCGTGATTGCGTCGATGGAGGGCAACTTGTCATCGAGTTCGTCGAGACCGGGCGGCAACTCGCGACATCTCACAAAGTCGCTCGGGCGCTGAGGTTCACCGAGCTTCGAGGTATGATCGGCATGGCTGAGGTGAAATGAGGACAGCAAAGATTAGGGGAAGAATTGTAAGAAATAATCTGCTGTCCCCATTCCTTCTTCTTCCTGCTGCAGCAAGTGATGGAGCAGTCAGCTCCTAGCAGCTGTAGATCATGGCAATAGGCCATGCTTAGTACTATTAGAGGTACACCAGCAAGTAGTGGCTGGTCTTAGTCATGTACTAGGAGTAGTGGCTGATGTAAGCCATGTAGTGTAGGAGTAAGGAGTAGGTAGAAAGTACCATAGTTGGTACATGTAAGAGATGTATATAATCCAGCCCAAAGGCAATAGAGAAGCTAGTTCTTGTGCCATTTTCACCTTCAGCTCGGCCACTGCAGAGCAGAGTGTGTGAGTGTGTGTTCTTGAGCTCGGCTCATCTTCTACCTTGGCTCAGGGGAGAAGGAGAGGGAGGGAGAGCAGGTGCTGCTCACCTGGTGCAGGGATTGTGCCAACAGTCTTAACTCCCCTTAATTCCTATCTATGTATCTATTACTCACAGTAAAAAAAAAACTGTGTTCGCCATCCATTGGCTGCCCACATTGTAACTACTCACCATGCATGCGCGTGCAAGACTCCCTGGTGTTGGGGGGGAAAGAGAAATAAATGTTTTGTATGCGCGCATGAGGATAGCTGAGAGCGAGTAACCCAGACTGCATTAACTCGTGCGAGAGTTACGTGTGCGCGATCCTGGAGCCGAGACGTCCAGAGTCCATGCGCCTCTGGAACACTTTTCCAAAGCTCACACGACTCTCAAACCAGAACGGAGGGAGTACTACTCTAGCCATGGTCTTATATGTTGTGTCTAAACAAGCACGATTCATTGTGTGTATATGAGCCAGCCTTATATGTTGTGTCTAGGCAAGGATGATTCATAGTGGACGTGATTGGTTGGCCATTTCCAGACAGCACAGGCCAGTGAGATGTAGCTCCATAGCATGCGGCATGCAGCAAGCCTTGCCGTGGGGAAACAAGAATCAATTCCGTTTCGTCCAAGCCTGGCTCGTGGCAGCGTGAGCACGTGCTGTGACTCTGCAAGAGAGAACAGGAGCAGGCCTGTCCTGGCTCAGCCAGGTTCATAGGAGCAAGCCAAGCTCACCTCAGCATCAAACCAATCAGGCCCAGTGTCTATATGTTTTATTTTCTGAAAAACTATCCGCAGAGCTTGATTTTGTAAAATAAACAAAATTAATAGTTGTAATGCATTCGTATGTCTATATAACAAAAAAGAAATCATGTGTTGACTCAAAACTTCTCTGCTTCTCCACCAATCATCCATAGTGTGTATGTTAGCCTTGTCTTATATGTTGTCTCCAAGCAACCACAATTCATAGTGTGTATCAGCGGAGTCTGAAGAACTATCAGCAGAGCTTAAAGTTTGTAGAAGAAACAAAATTAATCATTACAGTAATGCATTGATATGTGTGTATATACCAAATAATTCAAGTGCTGACTAAAAATTTCTCTGCTTCTCTACCAATGCAATGCAAGGATACCTATTGGTATCTCTCTAGCATGTATGTACCAAACAAAATTTACTACACATTGACCTAACATATGCAACAAGTCAAAATTAATTTGCTAAGAACCTTATAACATATACTCAATCATTTCGCAATGTGTTTATGGCCACCATTGGACACGGAGCAAGGAAACCAAACATCTATGCAAATGAAGCAATAGATCAACCACAACTAGGTGCACACCCCCTTGGAAGATACAAGTCAAAAAGTAAGTGTGTACATGAATTGGTTATTCCCTTCCAAATAAACACCTTGCATTTAAAGTCAACAACATAGGAATCATATAATGGACGGACTTGTAAATAAACCATAGGCCACACTGGAAAACAGAAGGATTAGAAACCAGAGAATAATTAGAACTTTGAATCGATTGCAGTGAAGTCAAGACATACCCAGTGCAGAACTCCCCAGTCGCATGAATACACTTGACATAGTCTGCATTAAGCCAAAAACGGCTCATTGCTGGTAAGGACCCTTCCCTGATGATATTGTAGAACTCTGCATTAAGGTTAATGATGGCTTTTGTAGCTGCATAGTATGCCTTCCATCCATTAGGAGGATTTATAGTACCCTGCTCCGCAGTAAAATCCTGCAAGAGTTGATGTACATTACAAGGATGCAAAACAAAGACAGAAATTATTATAAAAAATCTTTCACCATAACCACAGGAATTGCTGTTTTAAACAGTCAAAATACACAACTTCAATCACATCAAGGACGAAAAGAAGGAGAAATTCAACAAGTTACACCGATAACTTCTTATCCAAATAAAAGTTCATGTAAATTTGTGGCAATGAAATGGAACACAGAAAACTAACCCATATATTAAGTTGTGCAGACAGTTATAAGGGACGACTGTATGATAAACAAACACGGTATTATGATTTGCGAGCAACGTGAAAACCAAGCAAACAAGGGTACATCCGTACATGTGCACAACACAAACTTTCTTGCATGTCATAGGCAGTCACGAGAGTAACGACATGGTAAGATTGCGGAAACACCAGGAAAGATCCAGAAACTAAGTGAAGTCCTTCAATCATATCTGGGTAACTTTCCTTCAGTTCAGAAATGGAAGTAGATGCCATGGCTAGTTCAGGCCATCCTGTGTGTCCGATGAGTACTATGAATGTTCGCAATGTCTTACCAAAAATTTCAGTTATTGTTGAGGGATGAAAACAATCAGAAACGGTCGGTTACGATATTTACTATGCAGAAACAATTCCTCACCATATTTCCATTTTAACTATTTATTTATTAACGACATAAATACAGTATTGAAGAAATTTAAAAAAATCAAAACTTGAAATACAGTAATGGTCGAAAACCTTCATAAATGATATCACTATTTCAGAAATGAGTCCCAATAAACCAAACATTCCATTCTTACTTTCACCCCAAACTGAGAGAAATCCGTATGGGTTCCAGATAGAAAGAAAAAAATTTGTATCTGCCCATCATATTCAACATGAGCTTTCAAATTCAGCCGTTCCATATCCCAACCCCTATGCCACCCTCTTTGTCCCTCGATGCGGGCACCCTAACCATATAGTTGTATGCACCAGCAGAAATGTAATACACCCAAACCTAAGACAGTGATGTCCTTCTACAGTGTAAGCAATCAGAAACGGATAGACTACATTGCCAATCAGACAGTAGACCAGTCAAGGGGAAGGAAGTTGAGGGAGGAGGGTTGTGGGCGCATGAGGCCCAGCAGCGCACCTTGTGGTACAGTGCCTTCCAGGCGCCGTCGTCGTTGGCGGCGCGGCGCATGGCGGAGTTGGTCATGGAGAGGCGGCAGAGGCTGGTGCAGTCGAGGTAGCTGAGCGCGTGGGTGGTGATCTCGGGCACGAGCTGCTCCATCATGGAGGGCGCCTCGGGCGGGGCCGGCTCGGCAGCCGCCTTCTTCTTGCTCTCCCCGCCCACGGCCATCTCGCCGTTGGCGGAGGACCTGTCGTGGCGGCAGCCGCAGGAGGCGCAGCCGCAGCAGTTGCCCGGAGGGGATCGGTGCTTCGCGGGGGAAGAGGAGGAGGAAGAGGCGCGGAAGACCCAGAAGGCGCAGGCGAGGCAGCAGCAGACGGCGGTGGCACCGGCGGCGATCAGGACTCGGGCGCCGTCCATGCGGATGCGGACATCCAGGTCGCGGCGGCGGGGGCGACGGCGGCGGAGGAGGTCAGGGCGGCGTGGGGGTAGGGTTTGGACGGCATCCCATCACACGCGAGAGGAGGCTAGGGTTTTGACGAGATGGGGAATGAATGAGCACGGAGCAGTCGGGGGAGGGGTGGTTACTGTACTGCGCTTTGCGTTCCGGATCGAGGAAGACGAACAGAGATGCCACTTATGAACGGGGCTGGGCTGGGCTGGGTTGGGCTTGGGCCTGGGCACCGTCACCGTGGACGCGATCGCCGGATGGCGTTCGGTTCGGGGAAATCGTCGCATTCGGCGTTACGGTCGAGGGTGACAGGTTAGACGTCGACTTAAGTAGCGAGCTAGTAGTATGTTTATAGCAACGCAATTGTCTTTACTCAATCCCCAAATATGAAATTTAGCTTTGTTTGGTTGCACAATGATCATCTCACTATTTTCGGATGTGTAGTTTGGTGGTATTCCTATGGGAAATGGTAGTCCATAGACAAAAGGTACTTTTGGTTCGGCTCGTGAGTTGGATACATGTGTCTCGAAGAACATTTTTATAGGCGTTGGACTTTTTTTTTAATGCAATGTTGGACATCTTGCCAAAACAAAAGTATGTGCTAATAATTAAGGATTATTATAATGTTATATTAGTATGTGCTAATATGTTAATTTAGTGCATGTTTTTATGCCAAGAAAAACAGTGGTCCTAATTTAAATATTTTATTTGTAATTGGTGACTACCATAACAAAAATAGTGGTAGTACACTTTAGTGTATAATTAGTTGTTATTTCTTTATTGATATCTAAATACATTTGCTCTGTACACTCACACATCTAACTAATAAACAGAAAAATGACTCGCCATATCCATCCAAGCAACATGGATATCCGTAATGCTGGAATTCATGGGTGATCATATCCTATCTAAAAGACCATGCTCTAATTTTGTTTATTGAGTGATAACTTAGGTGGGGGTAATATGTGTTTATGTTGAGATACATACTTAGTCTGTGGACACAATACCATGAGCAACACTCAGAACCATTATAGAGAGGTGTCTTGGATTGTTGCAAGTGCTCAAGTATTGTGTTGAAATAGCTCATTGCATATGAGCCATGACATAATGTCATTTGGTTAGGTAGAGAAAGTTAAGAGGCATAGCATGGTTATGATGGACCGAGTTATAAGCGCAAAGATCAAGCTAGATGCTTGGGCGCGATGGACCGTTGAAGCGGTGAAGCATGAGTAGATAGCCTAGCACTGATAGACCAAGGCAATTATGACGAGTAAGCGAAGCTGTGACCGATGATGAGATCACATGATGACATGAAGTGATAGGATCTAGATGGCAAGAGAAGGTGAATAAACTTTAAAATTTCCTAAAACAAATTTTCACTACTAAATGGTTCATGTAATTTTGATTATATAAACAAAATTTGTGTTTAGTAAAATTACAATCTGAATCAATCGATAGTCCATGAACTAAATCTTGATCAATTTGTGCTTACTTAGTGTTGTCTAATCCAATATAATAAATGTATCTCTAAAATCATCAATAAGGATTGCCACCTGAAAATTGAGTGAGGTCTCATCATCATAATCAACGGTGCATAAACTAATTCTTGACATGTCGGCAACTAACCAGCCGACTATAATTACATGTCTCCATAAGTCCTAAAAAAATCGTGAGTTTGACATTTAACTATAGCAACACTAAATATATGAATCATGATATAATTATGTCTAAGTTTCTGTGTTTTAGAACACAAGAGAAAAAATTACCAAGGTTATATATTTAATACATGTTTAATAGGACATTTATCACAAATATTAAATATTCAGTATGAATGAATATTAATATTAGTATGGATTTTTTTTTGAGAATTGATTTAATGGCGTGCGTACTCAGTGGGCCGTGAGCACTTGACGGCCCACGGGCCGAAGCTACGCGGGCAGCTCCGGCGGTTACGGGCTTACGGCGTCTCGGAGGCTCCGCATAAAACATCCGCTGGCCCCGTGCGCTCTCGACTCTTCTCCCTGTGCTGCCCCCGTTTCCTTTCTCCTCCAGCAAGTAAACCCCGTTTCCACAGCGCCACGCACCGCCGCCATGCCGACCGGTGAGCTCCTCTCCCCCCTCCTCCTCCTCCTCCTCCTCCTCTCCCTCCCTCCCGGGGCCGTCGATTCCTAGCGCCGCCGTATCGATCTCGTGGCCCCCGCATCCTCCGGTTCTGGGTCGAATCGGCGGTAGGTTATTATTGTCAATTTTTCTACTAAACATGTGCTCGATGTGCGCCCGTGGAGCGGGCCTCAGCTCGGTTCGATTTGTCTCTTAGCCGAGGGGAAGTTTGGGGATCGGATTGCGGCGACGGATTGCTGTTGTGGCGTCGCGGGTTTGCTTCGGGATTGCTTTGGTGGTTCCGGAAGTTCGCTTGGGAACATAGGGTTTGGTTCTGGATGCCAGACGGAGGTGCTACGTGGCGCTCTAGGCTCCCTTGCTGCATTCGCCCTTGCTGCTTGCGGGTGGATGTGTGCTCAGCCTTTTGGTTCCATGGCCTGAGTCTAAATAATCACTTGATGAAAGAGGGACTCTATAGTTACTAGGCTAGAATAAATGTAAGTATGTGTTGTGTGTCCCCTATTGCAAAGTGTTTTTTGATCCATGCAAAATTGATCTGTTGCTTAATCTAAGTGTTAACCACGCCACCACTTATGACGGTGGTTTCTGGCTCACATCCAAAATGGAGATATGGACGGCATAAGACCGAGCTACTCTGACTTGCTTTGATATCGTAGAATACCAACAAATCAACTGACATAACTTTTGTTTTCACCTTTTGGGTTTCTGTTTTTGCCTTTTAGTTTGGGGCCATGCTGTGACATTGCTGTGCGGTTACATCTGGCTCAGGGAGTGCCTTTTGTCACCTGCATACGGTTGCGCTAGCATGAGGTCCTGAACCTCAGTTTTCGGTGACTGTTACTGAGATATTTAGGTGGACTTGCAATGTGGGACCCTGTGGCATCTTGGTGTTCAGGCTGGTTGTAGGTGAAGGTGGCTCTCAGTTCTAGACTCAAAGTTGTAGGTGTCAATGGTTTAATTCCCCTTTTAGGCATTGTGCTAAATAATTTGTTCTCTTTGATGCCATGGATTTTTCACCACCCACCAAAAGCAGCCAACTTGTACGCTGTCCTTCAGTGGACCATGCCACTTGTGCTTAGGCTTGTTGATAGGGCTCACTGAATGTGATAAATCCTAGAAAATATAAGGCTTCTATAGCAAACAGGCTGAATTTCAAACCTGATGTCCTTGTTTTGCGGTGTGGATTGTTTGTGTTTTGAGTGTATAATGCTCCTTGCTCAACCTGTCCACACCATTACGTGTTCCATTATCAATTTATTATAAAAAAATCGTAAACCAGTAGTTTTACCTTCATTTTTGCAAGCTGAGGTCACTTGACGGGTAGTTTTGTGTGCCTGACTACATGTTATGATAGTGTTGCATCTGTCCATAAGAGTTACTTGCTCATATTCTTTTGCTTCCTTCCGTATATGAATCTGGATCATGTTATATGAATAATTCTGGTGCAATATTTGGCATTCTCTACTAGCTCCTTGTTTTGCTACAGTGCTCAGAATATTCTTGCATGAAACTTCCTTGTTGATTTTCTTTACACGTTGTCTTAATATATTTACAAATCATAGAAGGAAGGTAATTTTATCCATCTCTGATTACTGGAGATAAGCTTCTGTTTTAACACCAGAATTTGGTGTTATGGCCTACTTCATAATATAATATTAATTCCATATGTGCGCAGACCTATTTTCTTTTGTACTGTAACTAATGTTTTTTGAATGATTTCCAGTAAGCGTGAAATGGCAGAAGGAGGTCTTTCCAGGCATAGAGATTGACACTAGCCAGCCTCCGCTTGTTTTCAAGAGTCAGCTGTACACACTAACTGGTGTGCCACCTGAACGCCAAAAAATTATGGTGAAGGGTGGAATATTGAAGGTATACTATTTTGTTGAGTGCTTATAGATTCATTTGTGTCCATTGGGCATGCATACATTGTAATAACTGGATGACATGTTTGCTGTGCAAAATACAGGATGATGCAGATTGGTCTACTTTGGGAGTGAAAGATGTGAGATGCTTGACTTATTCTATATGCTCATATTTTGTTGTATAAAGTGCTCAGATGATGTGTTGTGTTGCCTCATATTAGAACTGAATTTGAAATGCGCTCTGCAGGGCCAAAAGTTGATGATGATAGGCACGGCTGATGAGATTGTGAAAGCCCCAGAGAAAGGTCCAGTGTTTGTTGAGGATCTACCAGAAGAAGAGCAAGTGGTTGCACTGGTACATACCGGATATCATTCTGTGCATGTGCTGCCTATCCTTAGTTTGTTAGTTATTACCTTATATCAGTATAATTCCTGTGCACATAAATGAAATGGGAACATATGCTTTGTATTCCAATGGCATTGGGCGATGGTAACTTGAAAATATATTCCTTAACCAGCAACTTGGGATTTTTTAATGTATCTATCATAGAACAGTCTAAATTGACATCTAAGTGTAGGAAATTTATGTGCAGGTAAGTTCTATCCTGATGTACAAGCCAATTTTGTTAAATTTGTGATATACATTGTCTTCTCTTGCATGATTAACTGGCAATATTGAAATCATATCTTGTCGTTGCTGTGATTAGTATCAGTGATGTGACTCTCCTTTTTTTTTTTATCTTTTTGTTGCTAGTATTCATCATCTTTACTGAAATGAGTTTGCCCTTCTAATATTTAGGGTCACAGTGCTGGTCTTTATAATCTTGGGAATACATGCTATATGAATTCCACGCTGCAATGTCTGCATTCTGTTCCAGAGCTGAAGTCAGCACTGCTAAGGTTTAACCTAAAATTTCTTATGTATTGATTTTGAAGCGGCTTTCTATTTGGTGTTTGATATCATTCTTTTGTACTTGTCCAGCTATTCAGATACTTTAAGAGGTACTGGCATTGATCAAGCTTCTCATAGTTTGACTCTTGCTACTCGTAATACCTTTGGTGATCTTGATCAAAGTGTTCGCCCTGTTGCACCTCTACAATTCTTGCAGGTGAGCTCACTATCACTAAGCTATTGTATCTAGGCTAGCAAAGTATTTTTTGTCTTAGTTCTGGAGCAGAGGAGCTCATTTCATCATTGTTGTCCTTGAAATTCTACGAGTCAGATGAGGGGAACTCTCTTGAAAATGTGAATGGCCATGGCATTTGTTTGTTCAGACATTTGAATTTTTACTATTATTTTCTGCAAACTAGCGACTGCATCATTAGATTTGTGATTCAACTGACTCACGGTATGATATTCAATCTTATTACTAATAAGTTAGACCTCCTCATTTTAGATCATGGATATTCTTATAGTTAATGAAGATTATAAAAATTCTAACAACCACGAATATTTGAAATCAGAGGGAACATAGCTTATTGTTTCAAGTACTCTGTTACAGTTTTGATAGTTCAGGAAAATATGTACTTTGATTTTCTCAGTCTATATTGCCATGATTATGGAATTGTATGCTTTATGAAGTCCTATCTTATTGAATTATGCGGGTTGGTTGGAAGATTTTGAGTGCTCATGAGGGTAAAATATGTATGATACTGACAGTTTTTTTTTGTCTGGTTTTGAGCAGACATTGCGTAAAAATACCCGCAATTTGCGCAGCAGCATAATAATGTCTACATGCAACAGGTTCCTTCTAATCACCTACAGTTGAGTTTTGTTATCTACTCTTGAATTTCTGTAATGATGTTCATCTTTTTTTTTTAAAAAAAATTACAGGATGCAGAAGAATGCTGGACACAGTTGGTGTATACACTTTCTCAAACTCTTACCTCAGATTCAAGGTAACCTGTTTGTTGCCAACTAATAATGTCACCACCCTATCGTCATTTATATTTATCGTATTTATCTTTGTGGTCCGTTAGAGTGGACTCCCTGTATCTTTTATGGCAATGTTTGGCTACTTTGCCTAAAACTATTTGCCTATTTTTTTTTTCCTATAGTGAATCTGCGGTTCTTCCGATGAAGCAACTATTTGGGATAGATCTCGTGAGCAGGTTCTCTCCGTCCCTCCCTTGTACATTATATTCCTATATATTTATATGGTACTTTTTGTTGTACAATTGTAGTATGGTGGAAGTGCAATTGTTTTATTTTTACTAACAGGCAGGAGAGGTCCACATAATAGCATATCATTATAGAAGAAAAATATGGTACAAAAGAATATGTGAGATGTGCCACGTGCTAATTAGACACCTACCAAAGAAGAACCCTGCTAATGATCCTGTTTTGTACATCTTATACAGAACACAGATGGTTCCAACATACTACATCATCTTATTTTGTGTTTATAATATAATTGGCTTTTATCTTATTGTTAGCTGAATACAATAAACATTATTTCCCTGTGCATGTCCAGAGCGTTAAATGATATAAACTGCATCTCTTATACTTTTGATGTCTGTATATCAAACACACGGGTGGTTCTGTGTCTGTAAAACCTGTTTTGATCGTTTTAGTGCTATCATTGAGTAATTGTCGTTAGGTGTTTCGCATTCTGTTTTTATGGGTAATCATTTGGTATTTGTCATGACGTCTGATAGACTGGATATCCATGTTACAAAGATGAATTACTCGCAGTGAACTTGTGATATTTGTTAATGAATGTTTTTGCTTCCAGGGTCCACTGTGCAGAAAGTGGTGAGGAGAGCACGGAGACAGAATCAGTTTATTCCCTGAAATGTCATATATCTCAAGATGTGAACCATCTTCATGAGGGAATTAAGCATGTAAGTAATGTTGTGCCACCCCGACCCCATTTTGTTTCCCAAGTTGTATAACAAGTTTTTTCTGGTATGTATATCTGAAACTTCAAATATGTGAAAGTGAAGTTAGGTAATCTAGTTTTTGCAGAAATAACCTGCAACTATCACCTGCCTCCTCTATTCTTTCCTAAAATGAAAGATGACGCCCATTCGCACCTCCAAGAACCCTTTTTTGTTATTGATGCATTGAAAGAGTTGGGTGCTGTTGCATTTTGTGCTGTTCTTGTGTCTTCTATGTGGGGAGGGGAAAGGGAGAATAAAATAGAATATCTTGACATGTCCTGTAACCTTAGTCTCTACAGACTCCTTCAGAATTTTCGTAAGATAAAAAGATCTCAATCATTCACATTTTCTTTGTACAGGGCTTGAAGACAGAACTTGAGAAAGCTTCACCTACACTGGGTCGAACTGCAGTTTATACTAGAGAATCAAGAATAAATGAGCTTCCTAGGCAAGTACATTAAATCTTTGCTTTTCACCGTGTCCTTGTTTATGCAGAAAAAAAATATAATTCTCCTTCCTTTAGGTACTTGACTGTGCAGTTCGTTCGTTTCTTCTGGAAAAGGGAATCAAACCAAAAGGCAAAGATTTTACGAGTATGTTAGTTTCTTTTACTCCCTTCCCCTTGAACAATGATTTGATGATTATAACAACTGGTTTTTATATAGAATCTTGTCATTTTGTCTCTACTACTATGGTGCTAGACATGTTTTACCTTATTTGCTAAAATAATTCTCTTTTGTGTGTCTGTATTTTTTTTATTTGCAGAAAGTTGATTACCCACTGGAACTGGATGTTTATGACTTTTGCTCTGATGAACTGAAACAGAAACTCCAAGCTCCTCGGCAGGTGTTTTATCTTTTCACTATTCAGTTTTGAGTTGCCAACATTATTGCTGCAGTATTGATTTTGGATGCTCAATTTGGCATGTAAAGATGCTGAGAGATGCAGAAAATGCAAAGTTTGGATTGAAAGCACATGGGAAGGCTAGCAGCTCAAAAGAAAATGAGGTAATGGTTGTGTTGTACCCAGGGTATGATTGAATCATCAGTAATAGCTGTGAAGAAATAAATGGGTCAACTCTGTCACATTAAGCTTTCAGTTTTGGATCTTCAATCCATTGTCATGCAATTAGGCCATTTCATTTCAGGAGTCATCAAGTAGCGCTGGGGAATCATCCAGTATGGACATTGACAAAGGCAAGTTGTTTGTTTCTGTCCTCATTTTGTAATGATAGAAGTGTGTGACTGCCTTTTTGTCAAACTTCATTTCTTGGGAGTATATTTTTGAGATCCAAAAAGTTTCACCCTCTACCTGATTTTAAAAGCTAGTGTTATCTTACTAGCTTTTAAACTTAGTGTGCTCATATGTTAAATGCAGCTGAGTCTTCTCTACCTAAGAAACAATTAACTGGCGTCTATGATTTGGTTGCTGTCTTGACACACAAGGGAAGAAGTGCAGACTCTGGCCACTATGTTGGCTGGGTTAAGCAAGATGACGGTCAGTCAAAGCTCAGTTACTATAATTTACTGTTTCACTTTATTATTTGAGTTACTGAAATTTCATAATGAGCATCAGGAAAATGGATCGAGTTTGATGATGATAATCCAAACATTCGCAAGGAGGAAGACATTTTGAAACTGTCTGGTGGAGGTGAGCAACTGTCTTACACGTCAATTGAAAAATACTATGTCATGAACGATTTTAACACAGACTAGTGTTTTGTCTATACAGGTGACTGGCACATGGCTTATATCTGCTTGTACAAAGCCCGCATGGCAGAATCAAAGAATTAGTCTGAAGTGGTTCTACATTTCTGTGTGGCGAACTGCAACACTAGTTTTTGTGCCCATTTATGATCATGGTAACTATTTTTCCAGTTCGTAAGGTGGCTACTGTCGAATTTGCTTCAATACGGTTGCCCATTGTTCACCGGGATATGTACTTTTAGGATTTCAAAATCTGGTACATTTTGTGTTGTCAAAATATAGAACAAAGAGATTCAGGGGAAAGCTTTTTTTTTTTTGCTTTGACATATCTGATTGATTTGCAGCAAGTGGTTTCATCCGTGTCTTCCTAATAAAGAATGTACGGAGTATTTTTTTATAGAAAAAAAATCAAAACTGGAGCCTGTCTGAACCAGAAGTTTATGCCACAAGCCTCATTTTCTATCAGTGACTCAATTCAATTTAACTATAGGCATGTTTGTTGAGTTCAGAGAATTTACATAGTAGGGCCACCTCCCAATGTATTTTCTGCCCCTAAATTGAAGGGGTTGCTACCTAGCTCTGATAAATAAAGAATCTACGTACTCCTTCCGTTTCAGAGATTCGTCGTGTATGTGGAAAATAATAATAAAAACACGCAAAGACGCAACGCCAGGGCGACCGCAACCCGGTGCACCTCGACAACGGCATGCTCGTGGCCTCCGTCTTCTCTTCCGTTATCGCCGCCCACTCCGTACGCTCCAACCTCTTTCCCCCTCCGCATTTCGTCGAAGTCACATGAACATGGGGGGACTAGCCTAGCAACTGGGCTTGGCCTGACTTCACTGTCGGTTGGTGCAGCCTGGCACACGGTCTACGCGAGCCAGACAGTGCGGTTTGCGGCGCCGGTGTACGTCGCGCTCCACATCCGGATGATTCCGCGCAGCGTAAAGTTCGACACCAAATGCTTCACTGAAAAGGATGAGGGCTATGTGGGGAAGCCATGCATGGCTATCCTGCCCACGCTGGACTGGACTTCAAGAGACAGCTATCGAGAAGCAGTGGTGAATGCTATTGTAGAAGGTACCATAGACCAGAACGTCCTGTGCCATTAGTTACCATACATTTTCATTACAAATATATCACAGCTGTAGTGAGCATAGAAAAATGAATTCAATAGTACGGTATTGTTAACAGAGTGGTCTCTAGTCCTAAGATTTAGGTTCCTTGATGAAACAATGACCTCTGTCTTCTACATCACTCTCTTTCACGTCAGAAAAAGAACATACCATTACAGGAGACAATCTATAAGAGCATCTTCAACAAATTGGCAAAACCACTTGGCATCCTATGATTTTTGCCAAAACCACAAAAAACTTCCTCCAACAACTTGGCAAAAGCACTTGGCAATTTGGCAAGCTTGGCAAAATTCTCCCTTCACTTGCCAAATATGCCAAGTCCTCCATTGCTTGGCATCACGTGTATCCCAATTTACCAACTAGTTTTGCCAACTTATTGGAGGCTTAATTTTGTGATTTTGGCAAAATTCCTAGGATGCCAAGTTCTTTTGCCAAACCCAAATGTCAACTTGTTGGAGAAGACCTATTTTTTCACTTGGCATTTGAGTTTGAGACTTGGCAAAACTAGA
Source organism: Themeda triandra (assembly GCA_018135685.1). NCBI lineage: Eukaryota > Viridiplantae > Streptophyta > Magnoliopsida > Poales > Poaceae > Themeda > Themeda triandra. The sequence goes on along the minus strand of JAENPR010000688.1, from coordinate 55,112 downwards.
GATTTGCCAAGTGAGTTTAAAAGTTAGATTTTGGGAAGACTTTTGGCTTGGTTCAACTAGTTTAGCTATTCAGTTTTGGCCCCTTTATAGAATAGTTAATGAGAAGGGTAAGTCAATTGCTGAGCTCGGGATGGAGTTAATTTGAAATGTACTTTTAGAAGATGTGTGTCCCCTGAACTGTATAATGTTTGGTTGGAGGTGTTAAGTTTAATTTCCATAGTTCAGTTGAATAATGAGGAAGATGAGTTGATTTGGCTATTTACTACCAATGGGGTGTACTCTTCCCAGACTCTATACAAGATTATTAACAACAGAGGAGTTAGCTATACTCACATTCCTGCTGTGTGGAAGTTAAAAATCCCACCAAGAGTCCATTGCTTTCTGTGGTTAGTGATGCATAATAGAATCTTAACTAGAGACAATTTAGCAAAAAGACAGAAATTAGATGATGATAAATGCCTTTTCTGTCTAGAACAAGAAACAGTGCAGCACCTTCTTTTTGATTGTGCTGTGGCTAAACTGTGTTGGGAGTATATTTCTGTTATTCTTGAGATCAAGATAGGTGCTAACTTGGTAGAAGTGGGCAAGTTTTGGTTAATAAGAAATGTTGTGTGATCAATGTAGTCTCCTCTGCTGTTATGTGGTCTATTTAGAAATTAAGGAATGATCTTTGTTTCCAGAATGTCTTATGGAGGAGCATGGAAATGCTTCTCTCCAAGATTGCTGGGATTTTACAAAGTTGGGTGATTCTATGCCCGGAGGAAGAGAAGGATCGAATGAAGACAGTTATCATCAAGATCAGGAAGATTCCGGAGTCTATGTTGTGGCTTCCATTCACAAGCCAAAGCATGCCTTGAAGCTGCGCAAGGGAGACGATGGAGCACAAGCTGGAATCCTGACTGAAGAGAAGGACAAGTTTGCTGGCTTCAGAGCTGGTGAACCCTGGTGGAGGATGTTGGAACGCTCCATGAAGTGATGGGATGGAAAGAAGATTAGTGTTGTCATCTTCATTTGATGCAGTAGCGTCGATCCTTTTGTTATAGTGCTTTAGTATGCTCTTATGTAATAGAACTTTAAGGTTTGCTGGTAGGCAGCCTGCTTTCCGTCCAGGTGGACAAAACTTTGGAACTTCACTGCGCTGTAAAACGTTTGGTCCTTTGATTTTAATCAAATGGCCGGGGTTGGGCCCTCGAATTCAAAAAAAAAAAAAAGATTTACCAAGTGATGTTTGCCAACTTGTTGGAGATGCTCTAAGGTCATGTCGCTGTACCAATAAACTTGATCTTGTGGCGCTTCCGCCTTTGGATTGAAGCCACAACTTTATTATATAAGGAAAGGAAAATTGAAGTTTCATTAGGGGTGACCTATCCAATTTACGTAGTTTGAGGGGTAAAAAAAAAGTGAAAAACATTATTATGGGTTCACTGAACCAACCGAATTATTGAGTTTCTTTTCAGTTTTGGCCCATGGATTTCTCAACTAACCTCAATGCAATATCATTATGTAGTTTACACGAAACAATAGCAGCAATGACACAAAGAACAGAGACGTTCAAGATATCTGAAGCACATAATACATTAGGTTTTCGATAAGAAAAGTTCACATAATACTACATTAGTTTGACAGTAGCTGTAGTGCCTCAATCAAATAACACGATTTAACTGCCAATTATTTTAAAACAAAAATATGTGGATTGTTGATCTTGGCAGAAGCCTGGACTTCTCAAGAAACAACTGCAAAATCTGACGTGCCCTTGGTGCAGTTGCTTTCTGATCTCCAGTTCCAAGTGTACCTTCTTGACCTCACACAGTACACTAATTTGATTTGGTTCTTCCGATAGCCCAAACATTAGATACAGGTATATCTCTTGCATAAAATGGAGTTTTCTTCCAGCTGTATCTCTTCCAAAACTTATGTTTTAGGCCAAAATGACATCAGCAAAATCAGTCAATTTCCGTATAGTGGCATATAGGAATGTCCACAGCTTATTCGAGAACTTTCTCTCCAGTTGCAAAGACATTCCACACCACTGTTCCTACTATGTACAGCACAACAGACACCTTAAACACACTGTCCCAAGAACCTGAAGTTAAAATACAAGAATAGACATTGTTAGAAAGTTAGAATGAATATACAAGATGCTTTAGAGTTATGCTACAACGAGGTATCCTTTTCAACCTGACCATCACTCCTTAATTCATAGTTGTCTTGTTTGGAATAACAGAAAGATACACCTTTTAATGCATCACTAGTAAAAACAACTTTGATTTTTAAGCTTTCTTACCTTTCTGAAGAATGTAGCCAGTGGCAGCAGTACCAAAAACTCCTGCAAGCACGCCAGCAGTGTTTGACAGTCCGAGAAGTACCCCCTGCAATTCATTTGGAGACATGAATTAGATGCAATTGTTTACGATGATAAGTCCAATGAAAGCAAGGAAAATCAGTACTAGTACTAGCATTAATACTAAAAACCTCTTATGTGAACTAGAGAACATTAAATCAGTAACAATATACTCGAGTATATTACCGCATAACGTGGTCCTATGTCTTGGTGATTTGAATACAGGCCAGACTGTGAAAAAGCATCGCTACCCTGAGAAAATGGACAGTAAAACCAGCAAACATTTATAACAGAGCAGTTATCAGTTGTTGCAGTGTCGGAAGCTACTTATAAATCCATATGATTGGTAGTTCTGAAGTGCATCAAACCTGACTGCATGCCATACATAACACGGCCATGGCTGGAGTACGAACTTTGCTCAGCAGTGTCAAGAACAAGGCTGGTCCAAGGAAACCAATCGATTGCATGATCTGCATCGGTGAGGTTATAAAGTATCTTAAGCTGAGTACCTCTAAGTATAATATAATTGTTCTTATAAATTCGCACATGAAATAAAATTCCTGAAGGACAACTTACCTTACGAACGTTTGTTACAGAGACCCCTCTCTGAACAAGAGTATCAGCAATCCACCCACCAAGATTCGCAAAAACAGCCATTGTCAGCCATGGCAAGACACAGAGAAGCCCGGACTCGGTTAGGTTGAACTTCAGAACCTGGATAAAAGGATATGGGGAGCACAACCAATGGCATGTAATGCTATCATTATATAATTTAAACAATGAGGAAAGCTAGACGTTTCACAGCATAACATCGTAGCAACCTGATTGTAGTATGTGGGCATCCATGTTAGAAGAATGAATGTTCCCCAGTTATGGCAAAAATGTGATATTATGAGAGCCCACACTGGAGCCTTTGATAGAATCAGCCTCCATGGTATGGAAGTGACAGGCTCCTTTAAGGGGCTGCCACCCAGTATATGCCTCTTTTCAGCTTTACTTATCTCCGGATCATCATTTGGAGAGCTGTGTGCCTAAATAAGAGTAGACAGTAGCCCTCAGCTAAGAAAAATGAGTACCAAAAAAGGGGCATTGTAGCTACTGCAACAGATAATACAAAATGGTATCTAAAGCAACCTTTTATAATTAACATATGTTCACTAAGTAAACCCATATGGAACAAAGAATATGAGACACAAAGTAAGAAATCGATGAAAGATCTGGTCTTACTTTGCTTTGCCACAGTGCAAACCAAACGGTTCCAAGGGATCCAAATGCATAAAAGACAGAAGGCCAGCCAAATCTGCTAATCAACAGAGGTGAGAAAGCCAGGCCGGTGACTGACCCAAGGTACATTCCGCTGTACACCAAGGCAAGAGATCTGCTTCTCTCTGAGACTGGGATCCATTTTGAAAGGATGTTGTTCATAGCAGGCATGGCTACACCCTGTAAAACCATAGATATATATGAGAACAACAATAATAAAAAGGGAGACAAACCAAAAAGATACAGCATTGTACTGCTGCAACAAGGAAACTTTTTCCTTAACAACACCTGACCATCAAGAAATCAATGGACTAAGTTGCATGTCCAGAAAGCACTAGAGTTTCACCAAAAATGCTATCAAGACAGATAAGATACTGCAATGGTATATAACTTGATTTAATTTGCAGCATAATTTCAACAGCTATCATATAATATGGATTTTTTATCATCAAATCTTTTCATGGATGCTGATCTACCTGTGTAAAGTGGGATAAATAGAAAAAGTTCTACAGGACGCAATGTAGAGATAAGTACAAGACATCAACCTCGCCTATCCCCATGAAGGCACGCATGGTGAGTAAGCATGGTAGTCCAATCTTGGCAGCAAGGGGTGTAAGAACTGTCGCAAGTGACCACCATACAACCCCAAATCCTAGTACTACCTTACCACCAAACCTGTCAGCCCAAATACCTCCAAGAATCTGCACCAGCAATTTTTATTTGTGATGTCAGAAACTACATGCCAAAATGCACTGAAAAAATAGATCGAAATAAATTACAGCAAGCAATAGCAAAAGCACCTGTGTGAGAAGGTAACCCCAAAAGAAAGATGATTGGATTAGACCAACGGTTGCTGGATTCCAACTGAACTCTGACGACATTGGAAGAATTGCAATGCTCATATTGACCTGGCAGAAATCAGCAAATGTTTTCAGGAGAAAAAGGAGAAGCGCATAATGGACCCCAACTGTTCTTATCAGAAAACTTGAGACAAAATACAAGAATTACTGTCTAACTCACACGGTCCATATTGCAAAGAAGGAACGCAAAGAAGCAGAGGAGAACGACTGTCCAGCGCTTTGGGAACTCCTGCCACCAGGGAGCATCAGCAGGAACATTTGAAGGGCTCAAAGGTGATCCTGTAATTTCATATTGCTCTGCTTTACAGTCAGCACGTTTTCTGACTGGTAGTTTGTATTCTGGCTGGACACATGCACTCTCCAAACTAGTGAAGTTCTCTGACCTCCTTGGTTTCAACCAACCATTGTTTATTGGATCTGAAGACACAAAGCACTCAACCCTGGACAGAACCCTTCTCTTCATGCTTGCATTGTAGAATGTCCTAGTCAAATGATTTCTTGAAGAATCCAGGACAGGTTGCAGAAACTGCTCAGGCTTTTGTATTCTTGCCATTGTAGTGCTCCTGGAATTTTGGAGCAGATAAGAAGTGCTCCTAGTAACATGTCGACCAAATCTCGCTCCTAGTAACACAGACTTGCTTTGTGGTGATGTGCAATATTTCGGCTCATGCTGTTGCATCCCTGCAACAAAAAGCATTACATTTAGGATGAAGAGGCCTTGAGTGGAAAAGTAGTAATGATCTGTTGCAGCATTTCAACTTGCAGTGTTCAGGGGAGCAACAAAGACTAATCTTTATTGAACATAAGCAAGGCTGCCCAGTCATGCCAAACATGCAATTGATGGAAAAATTCTTAACCGTACACACAACCATCAAAAGATCACCCCATATCCTTGCAGAATCTTATGGGTGGAATTGCAACTAATGTACTCATGATTTGTGGATTGGAACTTGGACTAAGTACTTTTTTCCCCTTGACTTGACAATTGAGTTCTTTTATGGTGCTCCTATCACATGAATTTATATCTGAACTGTTAGTTGGTACATGTTAGCTTTGCTTTGGTAGAGTAAACATATAGCTCGCAAAATGCCAGTTTCAAGAAGATGATTTCAATCTAGAATATTTAACTTCCCGGATGTATTTAGTATGTCCCATGCAATCAATTATCTAAATAGTATACTCCCACTGTACCTAAATGAATCAACTTATAGAGTTGTTCTAAGTACCCTTTTGTAGGTTTGACCAATTTTATAAAAAAGAATATCAACACCTATGACACCAAAGAAGTACACTATGAAAATATTATGTTATAGATATTGGTGTCCATTTTTATAAATTCGGTGAAACTTGCAAGAGTTTGATATAGCATAATTGTAGGATTTGATTTACTTGAAGGAGTAGTACTACTATATCCCATTCAATAGATAAAAAATTCATGCCCTGCTCGAATTAACATGGATAGCGCATGGGTTAATTTTAAGAATGATTTGTCCATTGGAGCAATATGTTAGTATACTGCAACTCTAATCAAGTGCAGTTATGGTAGTCCTGTATGTTACAACGCCATATCAACTTAATTTGTTTGGGTATGTTACTGTAATGATTTGGCAGTTTATTATGATTGAATTTGAAATATGCAGTGAAGATAAAGGGTGCCTACATGAGCTACTACATACAGGTAGACTAGTATGAATTCGGGTGCTAATTGCCAGCTTAGCCAAGCTTACCGTAGCCGCGAGCGATAGGCATCGAGAGGCTCTTCCCTTGTGGCGGAGTGGGGCGTGCGGCCGACGACACCCCCACGCCGCCTCTCCCCGCTACCACGCACCCCGGCATCCGCAAGCCCAGCCGGCCCGATTCTGGAGCAGGTGAAGCTAGAAGCTGTAGAGAGAGCGCGGAGTTGTTGTTTGCTGAATTGGAGTTGAGGTCCCCCGGCACCAGTGACCTACATCGCCATCGGGCCGTCGAGCGAGCTTTGGAATCCTCGATGCTCTTTAACGTTGTTTTGTAGTTGTTGTTGCTTTAGGATTTGATGAGAGCCATCCGATTCGGGGACACGCGCAGCTCGTAAGGGAATCCACGAAGCATCTACCTTGGCATGCTGCCTCAACCACCACATACGCACCCTGCAGCACCGACCACCTCACGCAGCGGCATCCACCACCTCACGCCGCGCTTGATAGTGGCCTTGCACAGCAAGTCGTGATAGTTTGGCCTGACAAAAAAACTGAGGTCCTTACTAGAGCACGCGTTGTGAGTTGTGACTAGTGAGCTTGTGGACAACAGCGCATGCTAAACAGCAGGAAGAATGAAAAGTGACGTTTCTTGATGAGAGACAAGTGACATTTCGCCTAGAAAATACTGACCTGCATTGTATACGAGCGATCAAACAAAGGTATCACTTAGTCAAAAGATGGTTTTTCACTGCCTTCTCCTTAGTTGAGCTACCAGCCACTGGCGCCGTGCAGTCTTCACAATCAGAAGGAAATTCAAGCGTATCACTTTGCCTAATCAGGACCCCACGACACGTCCAGTGACGATACAAAGATTCGTATTTCAATAGATTGCATGTAACAAAAGCTAAAGCAAATAAAAGCATGCACCGAGGGGGCAGCAAACAGAGAGACTAGCAGTCGCAGCATAAGAAACATAACAGAGATGCAAATAAAATCCTAGGTAGCATGAACACCAACAGCCTGTATGCTTATCACCTAAACTGCTGATTAAGTACAGATGTAACATCTTTTAAATAATGTCGTCCAAGGTGATGTATATTTGAAACAAAACTCTCCTTTCCAGTTCCAACCAAACGTTGAGTAGTTCACCTCGATCATCAAGATGGCACTATAGATACAATATAACACATCAGTTCTGAACACATTTCAGTGCCATGAATGCCAATTAACGACTCAAAGATACAATACTTACTGTATGTCGAAGTGTCAACCTGCTCAGGCAGCCCCTTTATGTCAACCTCAAACCTCTCCTGCACCTGTGAGTATCAGATATATGAATTTCTGGTGAGGATTCAGTATGACATCATATCATATACAAGTAAAAAGAATCAATGTCAACAGTACAAACTTGATTGAGGACATCAGAATCAGATGCAGAAGAAACAAATGTTATTGCAAGTCCCTTGGTACCAAAACGTCCAGCCCGACCAACCTGCAGAGATGAATGAGTCAAGAAGAGCCAATAGAATGACTGTAAACAAGCCACCACTTAAAGGGGTGCAACAATTACCCTATGCAAGTATGTATCAGCAGATTCGGGCATGTCATAGTTCACGACAATGTTGACACGCTCAATATCGATTCCCCTACCAACCAAGTCAGTAGCCACAAGAATCCTCTTGTGTCCTTCCTTGAAGTTCTTGTACCGGGTCAACCTATCAAAGAAGCACTGTTAGATTGATTGATCGGAAAAAAAAAAACGACCACAGAATGCAAATGTATAGTTCCACATGCAGATGCATATAGCTATTCACTACACATCACCACATAAAAATATGCATCCATCAAATCCACTCGAGACCTAGCATAGCTAATGGTTAACATTAGGAATAATATCACACGTCGTAACATGTAATTGTTAGTGCCTTTGGAGATGAAAATGGATACTGGAGTCAGTTTTTTTATTCTCAAAAATAACGCAGAGTGGCACATCTTTATATTACAGAGAGAAGAAAAGGAAAAAGAATTGCCATACAAGGCAGCCTAAATACCTCACATAGGAGATAATATTTGGCTGCTAGACCTCACTTACAAAAACCATCAGTTACACAGAAATAATAAATAATACACAATCCAACCAGGAGACAAACTGTCTTCTATACGACCAGCAAAAGAAAAAAACTGGATTATTGGAGTAATAGTGAAAATAAAATAATACAATGGGCCACTTTGGATTGATGCCACTGCCAAGCAAACAGGCCCCGTATGTTGAAAACTTCCAATAAATTCAATATTAGATGTATGGACACACAAAGTTAAGCAAACATTGGGAAATTCAACTCAACATTCATATTTAATATCAAGATGCACAAAAACACAATAGTTCACTAGTTTGTTAACTGACATCAAGGATTAATGAGTTTTCGACTGTTAACTTTTACATCAAGCTGAATTCACTAGTGAAGACAATGAAATCCATGGGATAGAAAAAAAAACATGCCTTATGGTTGTGAAGAACCAAAGACCAAGCATGTAGGTGTCCTTGGCATTGTGCACTATATTCAAGATTTATGGTATGTTGTGTGGCTCAACACTGGCTTTAGTCTGCAGTCTACACAGAATTCTATATGAATAATATAATAACCAAAGTTCCGCTAGGCGACGCTAGGCGCTCGCCTAGGCGCAACTAGTCGGGAGGCGAAGCCCTTCGCCTGGCCTACGGGGGAGGAGCAGGCGGCGGCAGGTGGGCAAGAGAGGGAGGTGGCAGCAGCGGGGGGCAAGCGACTCGGAGGAGGCGGGGACAAGGGTGGCAGATGGCGCGGAGGTGGCGGGTACGAGAGCAGCGAATGGCGCGGAGGCCGAGAGAGACGGGAATGGAGGCGGGTGCGGTGAAGGGATAGGGTTGGGGATAGGTGTCCTGTTTTTTCTTTTCTTATAATCTTTTATGGTAAAATATGAATGGATTTAGAACGCCTAGAAGAACACCTTGAAACGCCTAGGCTAACCTAGGTAGGGTCAGGGCCTAGAAACCGCCTAGTGCCTTGCTGAACTTCGATAATAACTATGGTGCCATGTATGCCAACATACACCCAAATCATCAACATGGAATATGGCCCCACTGTTGGAAACGGGCAAGAGCTCTCTTCTCTGGTTTTGATCACCAGAATTGGAGACAAATTCCACTCATTTTTTTTTCTGGACTGATAACTGGCTGCATGGAAAATCCCTTGTTTCCTTGCTCCTCAGTTCTATTCCTTGGTTTCTAAAAGGGGGGCTAAAAGACGTACAGTACGTGAAGGTATGGTCCAGAGGAGCTGGTTTCTAGATATTTAGGGGGTTTTATCAGTTACAGCTCTTGCTGAATATTTGGAGATCCAGGAGTTAATAGTGGAAGTCCAGAGCAGCCTAATACACCTGATCAGCACTGTTTGTGTTTCTCATGTTCTTCATGTCTCTATTCAACAAAGTCAGCCTACAAAAGCATTGTTTACCAAGTCAATTTCTTTTGAACATTGTGACAGGAGGACCTGGGCACCTAAGAAATGTTGGTTCTTTCTGTGGCCTGCTAGTTGCTAGACATAACAGATGTTGGACAGCAGACAGTTGGCTTGCAGAGGTTTTTGCCTCATCCAGGCCAGCATCCTTTATGTAGCCAAGAAGCTGAAAACATACAGCCTCATACTATCCAATTGTGTCTTCTCTAGACAGGTGTGGCCACTCCTTTTCCGTCGCTATGGATTGCTGGATCAGCCCTTCCTCAAATGATAGTGTTATGTGATTCGTGGATGAGAGTTCATTAATAGTTTGGTTTCTGGTGGAATTAAAAATGGCCTCAATTCGTTGATAGTCCTCACTGCTTGGAAGCTGTGGAATCACCGTAAAGAGGCAACCCTAGCATTCAGCTCGTTGTTAGGCAAATCCTAGCAGTCAGCTCGTTGTTAGGCAAATCCTTGAAGGGGCACACCTATGGGGCCTTGCAGGCACTAGAGGTCTTGCCCACCTAGAGGTTGCCAATAGCTAGGTTTTTATTTGGGTTGGGTCGTGGACTCATGTGGTTTGATGTAAAAGGTGTGTTTGCTTCCAGTACAAGTTTGTGTGTGTTTGTGTGAGCGTGGTTGGTGTAATGTAATTTATTTTTTATCTCTTTTCTAATACAATGATACGGAGCTCAATAATGGCACCAGCAACATTGTATTACCTAGAAATATAATGAGGATGGCATTGTTGTGAAGTATTAGTGGATTGTCCACCTCTTCCCAATCGCTTAAGCTTTTGGGTTCACTTGGTTGGTGCATGAAAACTAACATTGTATCAAAGCTAGAGGTCTCGAGTTGAGTCCTGGTAGAGGCATCTTAAGTCCTCCACTCCCTTCTTTATTTCCACGTTTGCGCCTTGTTCTGGCTGCACGTGAGTGGGGGTGTTCTGAAGTGTTAGTGGATTGCCCACCTCTTCCCAATCGCTTAAGCTTTTGGGTTCACTTGGTTGGTGCATGAAACCTAACAGGCATCACTGCCATTTACAACATAATACAGCAAGTTTATTGACATGTAACACCCTCAAAGCATATCGAAGTACAGTGACGGATGTGTAACACCCCTAAAGCATGTTAGTTCAGCAAACAAGAATATGGATCACATACAACACAGCTAGTAACTAACTGACCTTAAATCACACACATGAAAAGTTAAGCTCAGCATCATCAAAACATGGAAATGTAACCAAAAAAAGGGCCACAGCAAAGGAAGACAGAGCACATACCTCTCTTCCTGTGTCATTCCAGAATGTATGCAGATTGAGGGGAAATTGCACTCGCAGAGCAATCTGTTGAGTTCTGCAGCTCTACCAACACTTTTAACAAATATCACAACTTGGTTGAAGTCGAGTGCATCTAAAAGGTCGTTCAACTTTCGGTTCTTCTCTGCCTCACTCAATTTGATATAGTGCTGGAACCAGAAATGAAAGGTTAGCATACGATGAGCAGAATGAAAAAAAAAGGTCGTTCAACTTTCTAAAAAATAGTACACATTACCTGAACTAGACCATGAAGGGTTAGTTTAGCCTCATCATCAACATAAATTTCCATAGGCTGTAAGGCAACAATGATAGATAATTAGAGTGCTGGAACCAATACAACTCCAGCCATTCCAAAAGGTACATATACATCAATTTATTCTGCTCGTCAGAATTTTCTGCCTCCTGGAGCTTCAGTTATGCACTGAGGGCACTGGGATTTGACTATGCCAACAACATTTGTGCTCTGATATCAGAATTCCATCCAAAACAAAGCAGCTATGTCTGCACTGACCATGGCATGGTACGAGTACCAGAAGCAGTTTGCATTGATGCAATGGAATCCCAGTATTACAGAAATGTGGGTAGACAACTGATAAAGAAAAAATGGCCCTGAATCTACCATATAATCACCCTCCCAAACCCAATTCCAGCATTCTCCCGCAAACGGTTTATGCTGACAACTGAAGACTCCATTTCATCACTGACAAATGGAATGTGTACAGGTGCCAAATAACAAACGAAGAACTAGATTGTCACCAAAGAACTTCACTATCCACGAAGTTTGTAGCTTATAGGAATTGATAGGTGGTCAGCAAAGCAACCAGCAATCCCTTCAAGCTACTGACAATAGAACTGCCACATATCATATTGTGCATAACCACCCGAGGCAAGGGGAGACAGAGATAGGAGGAAGGGCAATTGAAATAAGTTAGGCCATAGGACATTACGTCTTGCATGAATTTCTTGCAAACAGGTCGAATTTCCTTGCTGAGTGTTGCTGAAAACATCATCACTTGCTTATCATGAGGAGTCATTTTGAAGATCTCCTGGACATCTCTGCGCATGTCTGGAGAATACATACACAAGTTAAGAGAATTGAATACTATGACACAGTGTGAAATGAAGAATTGGACTGGATACCATAAGGTTAAAATGAACTACAGAAAATAAAGGAATTTGCCAGAGACAGCACCCTACCAAGTGATTCAAGCATCTTGTCACATTCATCAAGAATGAAATGCCGCACATTCTTCAAGGGAAGGTCCTTATCTCTAGCTAGAGCCAGTATCCTTCCAGGCGTGCCAACCACAATATGGGGGCATTCATTCTTCAAGAGATCCTTGTGGTTTTTTATGTGAACACCACCATAGAAAACAGCTACTCTTAATTCAGGCAGGTATTTGCTAAACCTCTCAAATTCATGGCAAATCTGCATGATGTTAAGTAATAAGACAGTCAGCATGTGGGTAAGTCAAACAAATTAAAAAGTAGAGAACTGAGAAAACAATATGTACCTGGTAAGCTAACTCTCTTGTGTGGCACAGCACCAGTGCAGCTACTTGGCCAGCAACAGGATCAACCTGCTGAAGAGTTGAGAGGACGAAAACCGCAGTCTTACCCATTCCAGATTTTGCTTGACAGATGACATCCATTCCAAGAATAGCTTGAGGTATGCACTCATGTTGCACTGATGTGGAACCAAACAAAGTTGGAGCAGCACCCCAAGTAAGAAAAAAATCAACCTTCTTGTCCCATTAATGGAAAGCTATACCATATTCTCCTCCAGCAGAAAATGTCAAAAGAATTTGTACCTGAGCACCAGAAAACAGAAATTTAACTACCATACTATTACAGGGGAAGGTCGACAGGTTATTACGCATGGATAGATACTTGACTATTATTCTATGAGTCAATTTCAAAGAATGCCAGGTAAAGTGCAACAAGTTTTTTACGTGAACAATCAGTTTTGGTTCAACTTGCATTTACCTATTTACACTAGCATGATTTGATAATTTTTCACATATTAACGCAACAGAGATGCACTAAGAAGCATATGCCCGTGTTTCCGAAGTACACTAACACAGCAATAGCATGTGAAGGGGGACTCAAACCTATAAAATGACTAGTTCTTGACTTAATACTGTCCATCAATATGAAAAATATTGAATTATTCTTGAGTTTGACCAAATCAATGGAAACTCGGGTACTAATATTACTCAAAGAAACCCTTTTATTCACAAGTATGTCAACTTCATATGGCAAAAGGTACAGCTTGTAAACCTAAAGCAGTTAAAATGTGATGATATAAATTTTACAAAGGTATTGCAAAAAGCCAAAAACTGAACTAGAATAAGATGATACTGGAAGGAAAACAGGCAACAATACTGGAAACATGCAATTTTTGTCGACATTTGATTAAAATTGTTATGATTTGTCTTAGCCAACTTATGCAACTGAGCACCTGAACCCAACTTAATAAGATTAAATTCCTGTATCATGTCCAGTTCAAACTCCAGCTATAAATTCAATAGAATTCAAACAAAGGTGCACAAAGCCTAAAGCAACAAGCTGCAAAACCATAGCCGCTAGGCTATGGTCGATAGAGGGCATAGCCGCTGGACAGGTGCAAGGTGAGCATAGTTTCACTAGTCACTAGTTTAAATAAAAAGAATGCACCCAATTTGTCTTGGTCTCAAATTATCTGTGTACTTGTTGCAAAAATTAAGAATGATTACATATGTTACCAGATTGTTAAGGTAGCCTTTTTTCTTGTAAGAGTGTAACAACATTTTTGGATGGCATTGGGGCCTCAGATAGTCAGATTCAGTTTTCATGGCGAAGTATTATACTATTATTATCACACTATATCAGACTGTAGCTGATGTTTAGCATGTCTTATTTGATTACCATATACTACTAACAACACACTCTACCTGATGTTTAGCATGTCTTATTTGATTACCATATATACTACTAGCAACACACTCTACCTGATGTTTAGTATATAGTTATTTGCAAACAGTGTTTGAATCCTCTCTCCAAATCAACATACATGTCAATTAGAATTTACCCGATGTATATGGTGAAATTTTGACATAAATTTTATGTGAAAAGCATTGGCATTTCCATATAGTTTCTATGAAAATATGGCATTTCAAACAATTAATATCTTGAGTTGAAATAACTTTACATACTGAATCTTATAACATCAATCTTATGTCACCAGTGTATTCTTTTTTATAGAGAGAGATTAATGGTCAAAGTTAAAAATGCATTTGACATAAGAACTGCTAAAACTAGATGTAGTTTGAACTGGAGAGACTAGATCTTATCATGTCCTAAAATTTGTTTTAGAGAGGGTTCTTGATATGTTGGGAATGACCCAGCTTGGACATGTATTAAGAATGTCAAATAAAGACCTCAAGCCCAAGTCCATGTTTAACATCCCTCAACCGTGCATCACACAGCTAATATGATAGCAAAGTACATAATTAACAAGAAGAACAAAAAAAAAAAAAAGTAAAACTTGCCTTCGGAAGGATGCTCAAACCCGCAGTCCTGAATGGCGCGGAGAAGCTCCGGCTTGAGCAGGAAGTCTCTGAACCCCGAGCTGTGGATCCCCACGTACCCCCTGCCAACACACACGCACCGCGAAATCCCAACCGGTCAGATCAGACAACACAGCCACGAGATCTTATTAGCAAGCAAGAGCCGAGCCCTCCCGTGGAACTGGAACGTACTTCTTCACGACGTCTGCGGCGCCGTTGGTGGCGGCGCCGTCGACGACGTTGTCCACGTCCTCCTCGTAGTCGACGAGATCCTCCTCGTACACCTCGGTGTCCTTGGCGTCCCCCATCTCGTTGTCCTTCGCCTCTCCCATCCTTCCCTGCGGAGCTGCGGTTGTCAGCGACATCATGAGCGCACGAACGCATATGAGCATCACGGTGCGCAGACGATGGGAACCGCCGCCGGAGCAGTCGGAGCAGAGCATGAAAACGCTCACCTCGAGATCTCGGGGAGAGGAAGGAGATGTGAACCGGGCGGTCGGCGGCGGAATCGGCTGCAGAGAGAAGCGTCAAGCACGGCGAGAATAAGAGGGTGACGGGGGTTAGGTTTTGGATCTAGGGTTCGTGGAGGATGAGAGGAAGCTAGGGTTTGGAACCTCGGGGCGGAATCTGCCGAGTCGAATTGAGAAGGAAACTGTGAGGGATCGAGGCGAGGCCGCGGGTGGGCGAGAGGAGTTTTGAAGAGGCGCGACGCGAGGAGTTGGAGGGCTCGAGGCCGTGGATGCCGCAGGAATCCGCCGCCCACTTCGCGTTGGTAGGGAAGTTTCTTTGACTCAGACGGTTTATTAAACAGAAAATTCAACCGACCTAAATTCTAGTGCTTGTTTAGTTGCCCGAATTTAGCGGTGTCAAATTTGACAGTGTGCACACTGTAGCATTTTATTTGTATTAGTTCTGATTGGATGATGGTGGATGAAGATGGGTAACTGGCGAAATGTCGTGTTACCTCACTTGAAGCGGATGAAGATGGCACAGGTTCGCAGCGATGGCGCTCTAGGGGCGGCGATGACTTGACGACTTCCACTCGCTGAACCTAGACATTTCAGGAGAGGATATCAGGAGTAGCGAAGTGCCAAGGTCGCATTGTTTTCTCTTTTGATTGTGTGTTCTTCTCTTTGTTGTGGAGCAGGTCTAGTACTTCTATATGTACTTCTATATCTCATTGGTTGTGTATATCGTTTGTGGATGTAGATGCCGGAATAATGAATCCATTAGAAAAAAAGTCTATGTGTGAGAAAAGAAGAGTACTTTGAATAAACTACATATATCCCAAATCATTGCCAGAGTTGGTGCGATTTTGGTTAGTAGTGTACTTCCCACAGTCAGTTGATTTTCTCTGATTCTTTTTAGAAGTGTGAGAGTTCTATCTAAGTCTGTTTGTTTTAGAACGTAAGACTTGTTTCTTTCCCTTTTTGGAAATTTGGATCTGCTGCTCTGGTGAGTCCTTTTTATTTTTTTAACCCGTATTTTTAGTGGAGTCCGATTCCTTTTAGGAGCGTCAGATTTGTTCTAATCATGAATCAATTTCTTGTTAGAAGCGTGAGACTTTTTTTATATTTGGTTATAACGCGAATCCGAATAGAGATCGGAGATGGACGGAAAAATACAGTGAAAATTTTGCCTCATTAAGTCATTACTAGTAAATTTGCCCGTGCGTTGCTACGGGTTACAAAATTCATAGTACTCCCTTCATTTTAAATATAAGACATTTTGATTTTTCTACAAAGATTGTTTGGTTTTAATGTATATCTAGTCATAATCTATACATAATAAAAAAGAGGAAAAATAATCGTGCAGTTACGTACTTTGTCCACATCTATTGCAAAGTGTTTCATCATTTTTAGAAAATAATAAAAACCAATTTTTGCATTTTCAAATTCATTTAGGTTTAGTTCATCATATTCAAAGTGATTCACGCTTATGCCAATTATTATGTTCCATATCAAGTACAACCCTAACATGAGTCTCTTTCGGTTCGCACCCGCTAGTTTATATTGCTAACTTTTGAGTTAATAATTTTTAAAACTGCCTTTGGAGTAGACTATCTATATGGTTTTTATGCCCTTAGACTTTTTAGGATTTTCATTTCACATGCAATGACACGGTTACACTCTCTTGTTGAAAGCAATTTAGCAAAATTTGAATTATAAATTTTGGGTTTGATTTTGATTTTATATGGATTTTATAAGTTTTAAATCATTTTGTGCTTTTTTTTTTTGGGGAAAGACAAGAAGCTAACAAACACAATTTGTATTTGGGATCCCTGAAGTTTATGTAAATCTTGAGATCAACTTTTACTATATATTTTCACCTAGAAGCCTCTAGTGTTTCGCCACCAGCTTCTTGCAGAATTAAATAACGAACTCACTCATACTCTTTGCACGGTCAGTATGGCCAGCTAGGAATAACTTCCTCGTCGCCGTTGTCCTAGACGGCCGTGTCGCTTTCATCCACTACCTCCATGGTCGTGGCGTTCGAGCATGGCAGAGTTTAGCCGGGAGGCCTGTAACACCTCCAGTGTTAAGCATTAATTAATTAACATCCAGTGTTAAGCACTAATTAATTAACCCTAATCATAAGCATGCATTGAGTAGTGTTGGATAGCTTGCTGGTTTGAATTTGGGCCTTTGGGAAGAGTTAGGGAGAAAAATATTTCAATCAAACTTTATGTTTGGACCAAATTGTGAAAATGGGGTTTAGGGCCTCAAAATAGCCAAAACAGTGGCAAAGTGTTTTAAAAATATTATTTTATAATTCATTATCAAATTGGTTTTGAATCTTTTAAACCAAGCCGAAGTAGTAGTTGAAGAAAAGTTTCATCTTCAAATTTGGAGAAACTTTCATGTTGAAAGTTTTGGCTAATTCGCAATAGTTTAGAAGATATGGGGTTTTGAAAGACTGCTAGGATTTGATTTGGAGTGGGACCCGCTCGTCAGCGCCCCACCTCCCTCTCCTCCACGTGGCGCCCGCTCGGTGGCTCGCGCCGTTGTTGGCTGTGCTGCCGCCCGGATCGGGTGCGGCAGCCACACGCCGGGCCACACGGCGCAGCGCCGATCCGCCGTCGCCACCGCACGCCACGCGCCCCCGCGGGCCCCGTCTGTCAGCGGGCTAGGCCGCTGCACCGATGCCACGCGGCCACGCCACGCGCTCTGGCCGAAACGGGAAAGGGGCGTCGACCCCCGTCCCGTCCCATTTATGCCGTCCCCCTTCTCTCTCTCTTCCTCCTCCCTCCTCTCACCTCCGCCGCCATGGCCGCCGACCTCGCCGTCGCCTAGCGCCTTTTTCAGCCGGTAGAAAGTGAAGCCGAGGGCAGCATTGTGTTCACCGCCCTCGACTCCACCATCTCTGACCCTCCGTTCGTGCAATCAGCGAAGGTACGGGCCGCATTGGCCCCTTTTCTCTCGGGCATGGCCGCCGTCGCCATTGGCTCCGGCGAGCCATTGCCGCCTCCTAGTGTCGCCTCGGAGCGCGTTCTTGCGCACCTTAGAGCCGCATGCACGAGTAGCAGCTTAGACGAGAGCCGGAATGAAGCTTAGGGCCGCGAAGCTCGCGGTTAGAGGATTCCGGCGAGCTCACCGCCGCGACTCCGGCGGGGCGTTGCCGCCAAGCGCGCCGCCGTTACCTTTGGTTCTTGGGCGTTTCTTGCTCGTGGGGTCGGGGCGGAGCTCGTAGCAGGGACGGACCTAGGGGTATGCGGGGGTGGTCGGTCGCATACCCTGGCTCCCGTAACAGCTACTATGTTATATATGGCTAAGAAAAAAAATGAAGATTAGATTAAGAGGTATTGGCTGATGCTTCTCCCTAAACATAGCATGCATGTCCGCATGTACTCTGAGTCAAGCAGTTTTTCCGTCTCCGCCCAAGATTAATATAGTAGAGATTGGTTCATAGTTTGCCAAATATATTGCCAAAAAGTAACTAGCTCTTTGTTCTTGTTTTATGTTGATAAATTGGTAAGACCATGTGAATATTTCATTGGAATTGATGTAGATGACACTAACTCTAGTCACATTTATTGAGGGGGATATTTTCTTAGAGGTAGATGAAGATGAGTGACTAAAAACTCGGATGATTAAGTTTCTTTTATGTCTAAATTCAAATTAGTAACATTGCATTTGGACTATATACATTGTACTTTAGTGAATTTAACATTTATTGTGTTATGAAATACGCGCATAAGCATGTTCTAAAAAACATTTATTGTGTTATTTGGTGCTTGCATAAAGAATTATGTTGCAAATTTTACCATTGTTCACACATGATTTTCATGAATTACATGTCCAAATTTTTGTGTCGCATACCCTATGCAAATATCCTAGGTCCGTCACTGGCTCGTAGGGATGATGATGAGCGCCGCCGAGGCCTCGACGGCCTTCCCACCGTCGGGAGCCACCGCCGCTCGTCGGCGGGCTTCACCGCCGCTGATTCCGGCCGCTAGGGCCTTCATTTTTTGGCGCATTGGGTGCGCGAGCGCAAGGCGCACCCGTAGGTGACCTCGGTCGCGCCGGAGAACCGCCGCCGGTGAGGCGCGCCGTCACCGTTGCCCTCTCGAGGTTGAGGCCGACAGGTGGGCCCGTGGGACCCGAGGCCCCACCTGCAGGGTTGGCTCGGGGTGCACAGCACCGTGTGCACCCAGCGATTTGGATCCGTCTGTGTGCACGTCGGGGTGTACTTAGCAATTAGGTTCGGTTTTCTGAAAAAGAAATGAATTTCCAGATTTAGTTTTAATTTTTAGAAATTCATATCTCCCTCATTTTTAGTCCAAATGAGGTGATTCAAGTTGGGTTATTTTTCATTTGAGATGAACTATGCAGAAAAATTATGTGATGTTAGTTTTGACATACTTTTATGTACTGTTGTATTTATTTTTAGGAGATGCACTAAACTTGTTAAATACATAAGAAATTCTTGGATGATCAGAAAAATGTGAGGATTGCTTTGTTGGTTTAGATAGGCTATGCTCTGTCTATGGAAAGTATAATTTTGCCATATTCTGTAGGAAATTTATGAGGTGTAGTACAAGGGCACTCTTTGGCAATTTGTTTGGTTAATTCATAGATAAATAATGGTTAGGGTTTTGGCTATGAAACCTCTTGTGCCCTGTTTATATGCTGTCTAGTAGGTCTACATGCTATGCGTGCTGGTGTTTGACCACTTTGGTAGTGCAAAGTATTTTCAGGTCCAATTGTTAGGGCTGTCTTGTGATTTTTGTGTAGGCCAGTATGTCTGGAATTTTGGTGTGAAATTTCTGTGGTAGTCTACTATATGCAGACACTTGCTGCTGTAATGTTTGTGGAATTTTAGGAGTAGAAGAGATAGGACTTGCTGTTGAGATGTAGTCCATTCATGTCGATTTCCGGCAAGGGTGTGAGTAGTGGTTGATGTTCATGGTTAGATTAAGGTGGATGTTGGTGATAGCCTGCTGCTATGCTTATATTCTATTGTTAAACATATTCATCATGACATCATTCACTTTACAATGCCACTACATCCGCATGTTACTTATGCACATGCATTGCATCATACAGGATCGCAGGAAGGCAACCCACAAGCAGTTCTCGAGGAGCCGGACATGGACGGATAGCAGGAGCAGGAGCTGCAGGAGGTAGCTGAGGGAGAGGAGCCGGAAGCTGATCTGCCCGAGTGTCCTAACCACGTGCCCAGCTCCTTTGTCAAAGGCAAGCCCCGGAGCATTCTCCTACGGTTTGCAAATGTTTTACTTTGAGTCCTTTACTTATTATGATGCATTACGTATAGGAGTTGATCGGAAACGTAGATGCATTAGGACTCCCTTGCCACAGAAGTTATCCTATTTTACGTACAGGGCTACATAGATGCTTAGGTCTGATACTTAATCGGTAGAAGACAGATGATCGACCATCATCTATGTGGATAGGTGGTTACTATCCCTTGGATTGAGAGTGTTGTAGGTTATTGTGGAACATAACCAGGAGGCCATCTAAATCATCTTTAAAGAAATATGACTTCATACGTCCTCGGCTCATGTTGAACAATGCCTCACAGATAGCTGGAAGGGCCCGGGTGCCTGACCGCGAAGCCTAGAATCTACTTGGGTCGGGTTTCAACTCCTAGGTATCCATGCAGGCGATGGGGGAGGGGAAAACAAGGTGCCCGGTTGGTGAGTCCTTAAGATGGGGGCGGTGTCATTTGATAGGCACACTTACTTGTTGGCTGCCGGGAGTTTCCTTGGTCATGGTGGTGTGAAGTTGATCCCGCGTCTCTACCCGAGTAGATCAAAGTGACCGTCACTCGCTCTGGCCCCAGCGAGTGTGGTTTGTGTGAGGAATACCCCGCCAGCTGGTTTGCAATCGATTATAATCGTCATAGTTCCTGGACAGTGAGCACTTGATCGAGCAGCGGCTTTGTCGCCAATAATATCTTGTGTGCGAGTTGGTTATGTTGACTCGTGTTGGATTAATGATTACTCAATCAATGCGGTACTTGATAATGTTGATTGTTTCTACTAAAAGTGAAGTAGATCAGGTGCTAACATAGCTGATAGGCTACAACTTAATGGGTAAGCTAGAGAGTCCTTTTATCACTAAAAGATTATTTAATAAGCTCATCTTTTCTGCAAATAAAGGAGTCAGCTACCCCACATAAAGCCTGGCATCCACCAAAGAGTCTTTATTTTCTTTTAGTCGGGTAAGTCTTGTTGAGTACAACGTACTCAGGGTGCAATTCCCAATGTTGTTGTAGATGGAAAGATGTTCTACGGCTACTGCCCGACATGTTTCCATCCGGCAGTGGGAGATGAATAGATCGTGGGCTCGATCAATCCTATCTTCGTACCTCATGCTTTTGTGGATCCCGATGGATGACCTGGCACTATGTTTGTGAAAAAACTCTGTGTGCGTTTGAGAACTGGTGTTAAACTTGCTTCCGCACTTTGAATTCAAACCTGGTTTGTAATAACTAAATTTGAGCACTATGTAATATTTTATTTGGAGCTTGATGTAATGGTCATGAATGGCGAACATTGGAAAACGATCTGAGATGTATGTGACGTTGGTGAAATCATTCGAGATTTTCGGACTACCGGACTGGTATAATTGCGGTTTACTACTTGAGCTGCCACGGTGGCTCAATTAGTGCACGGTAATTATATTAGTTGGTCGGTTCTATTATAGATGGCATCAGCTTCTGGTTTTCCAACAATTTGCTACTCTTGATCGTTATAAATAAAGATCTTTGAGTTTAAAAGTGATTTCGAACTTGTAGACACCTAATTGAACACATATGTAGGTTTTCAAATGTGTGGGTTTTCAAAACTTATAAGTGTGCCAAGGACTGATCGGATCTCTTACACCTAATTAAGGACTATTAGGTGGCTATCTAACAGGCTAACATGGGTTTGCATCATATTTTCTGTTTGTCGCGCTGATACACGGCGGATATGTATGGGGGCCATTCACTTGAATGGTTATGTATGATTCATTATTGCCTCTATGCTCTGGTAAGTCGGTTCAACACCAAGGTAAGGGGAGTTGTGAGAGCATGATCGGACGCAATGCCGGTCTAGGGGAGTGCTTATATAGTGCTGTAATATATTCATGTTTACACATGTCTATATGACTGCACTCCATGTGTGGGAGTCGTATTCTTGCGACTTGTTCTCGGGTAGCGTGCACCTACATGTAGGGATATCTGGGATATGCCTGTGTGGAGGGGGGTCTGGATAGGATTAGTTGTAATCGGAGATTTGACCTTATTCCTAAGGTGCTGAGTTTTTGCGTCGAATGCATTCATTGGGAATGGGCTGAAATGAATCTTCTGCAGGTACACTAACCACGCGTTCGTGTAGTACGTTTTAAAAAAATCACGTATGACGAGAGCACGTATCTATTTGCCACTGACTAGACGCTATTAGCAATAGGGAGTGAGTGAGAACGAATAAAATGTGCATGCATCATGGATTATAAAATTTTGCCCATATCATACATTTCCTTATTTCTTCCCTTATAATTAATTTCGTCCCTTTACTTAAAAATTGTGCTTACTGGGGTAATACAAATTTTTACAGATGGCTCGGACTAAGCAGACGGCACGCAAGAGTACCCGCGCACCTGACACCCCTCGTGTTTCTCTTCCAGTAGGTGTCGAGTGGGTCATCCGTAGGAGGCCTGATAACCTCCACAGGATGTCCAGCACGTTCCTTCGATAGGGTGGCTTGCCCACTCTCCTCTGGAGGATCCTGTACGCTACTAGCTATCCTGACAGTACCTACCCTCGCTAGTACTGGGACACTGAGGACATGCATGAGCGCAGTTTCGTCACCATGATGGTTGAGGTTCCACCCTTGGGCCTTAGTGACCACTGGCGTGGTTGGTCACAGAGGGGCGAGGGTATCAACCTCTTCGTGCGGCAGAGGACACTGCTTTTCAGGTGTTGGTGATTGTGACAGAGCTATCCAATGAGTTGGCATGGCTCATACCAGGTGTCTTCCCTTTGGCTGACCCCCGCACTGACAAGTGGAGGCAGAAGAAGGGTATGGCACTAGTATCTGGGTCACAGGAGGCTAAGAGCAGCACTACTCCTGCTCAGAGTGTGGTCTTCTCCCTCATGAGGGCCTACTCTGACATGGAGGACCTCGCTCTCGCCAGGTACGACGAGCTGGAGAACACCCAGGAGGAGCACAAGGCGAAGATTGAGGAGTATGAGAAGAGGTTGACTGACCTGAAGGAGTGATATGATGTGAGGCTGAAGGTGCTTCAGGAGAAGCTAGACAACCGTGAGATGGTGCTCAAGAGCACTGAGGACGCTCTGATTGAGGTCACGGGGTAGAGGAATATAGCCTGGTCCGAGATGCGCAGTCTGAGGGATGAGAGGCGCAACCTCAGTCGTGAGCTGCAGAAGAAGGAGGTGTACCTGGATGGGATGCACGAGGATATCCACAGGAGGCACTACACACAGGTGTAAGGTCCTAGATGGCTAGAGGGGGGTGAATAGCCTATAAAAATTCTACAAACTCACTAAGCAAACTTCGTTAGATACACAAACGGCGGATAGCAAGTTATGCTTAGCCTACTAGGTGTTGCAAGCCTCCTATCCAAACAATTCTAGTGGGTTGATCAAGTGATCTCACAAACAATCAAAAGGCCGAGATAGCGCTACACAAGTAAGGCTCTCGGTGAACCCAAACTAGGAAAGTAATGCAAGAGAGGGAAGGGGCTTGTTATACTGACACGTAGAGTCGACGTTGCCAATCACCAAGGAGATAGACAATCAATCAATCGGCAACACACAATCGATGACGACCAATCACCGAGAACAAAGGATGACACAATGATTTATCCCCGGGTGTTCACTTGGGCACCGCCAAGCTACGTCACCCATTGTGTCGACCAACACCTAGATGGTTCCTCAGTGTGACCCTCAAGTCACTAGCCCCTCAAGGCTCGCCCCGCAAGGCACCGCAAGACACCACTCTCAAGTGAGGTACTCAACGACACGCGCAATCCACTAGGATGCTCTTCGTGATCCCCACAAGGTGAGCTCAACCTCTCACAAAATCAACCAGAGGTGGCCAAGAACAAACACCTTCTCTTGCCAACGCCTCCAACAATCTCTGAGCCGGCTAGGAGCGGTACTCTCCAAGAGTAACAAGAAATCCACCGGCGAAACCACCCACAAGTGCCACTAGATGCCCTCAAGCAATGCAATGCACTAGGTGATTCACTCAATCTCACTTTGGACGATCAATCAATCAAGAGAGAAAGCTGAAGATAGACATCTCTCGGTATGAGAAAATAGTGCCAAAGGTTGAGCCTCAAACAAACAAGTAAGTGGATGACACTTAAACCATAGTCTATGCGATCATCGACGGTGCATACGACGACATAATTCTAAAAATTACCAATTGTGTCCCAATCATAATTGGCTATAATATAGCTTGCAAGCACTCCATGCTTCATACAACTTAATTCAAGTGTTTCCTAACATTACCTCATCTTAACTTGTTGCTGGCCACTACTACCTTCCCCACCTTCCCCAGGTTCAGGGAACATGCTGAAATCCTTCATTATCTCAGCGGCGATTGGCATCGCTTGATCCCTCAACTCTACGGCTTCCGGCTTGGATGTGGTGCTAGCAACCTTAACTTTTGCATTTCTGCCACGGGGTAATGTGACTGAACTATGGCAATCGTGCTGGCGGCTACAAATTCCCAGCTTCCTCCACAAACTGCTGCAGTCTTGGCCATAGCTGACTGCACTGGTGAGCCACCGCCACTGGTTCAGTCACTGGATCCATGGGATGATCCTCGCCAGGGAAGAGATCCCTGAGCACCAGCCTGATGAAGTCAGTCATTGAAAGCAGCCTGTTTTGCAGTGTGGCAATATTGCTCTCCATCACGGTAAACTGGGCCATATGCCGCCTCTTTAAATCTGCAATTGCAGCAAAATGTGAGTCACACTGGTCTTCCCAAGGGCGCAAACCAAAACATGCCATGCAGCTAGTTGGGAACTTACCTTTTAGCTCGGCAATTTGGCCCTTGGCAGCTTCCCTTTTGTTCATTAGGCGCTTCAGTCTTTCTGCCATCCTGTTGCCTAACGCCATTAGGCCTGCCATAGAGCACGTTAGCACATGCTGGTGCCAGAACTTAAGGTGGTAAAGTTGCAAACCATACCTTCCTTCTCCGACTCAAGCCTGGCCACTTTATTTTCTAGCTCGGCCTTCTCGATAGACCAGTTGGCCTCCTTGGCCTGGTGGATCTCAGCCTGCGCCTGCAGCTCGGCTTGCATCCGTTTGGTAGTTGCCTCCTTGAAAGACTGCACAAGCCCATCAAAAGTGTCAATAACAACACCACCATCGCCCATTTTATAATATGAACCCTCGTATACTATTTACATTTATCTGCGCATGCAGGTGGGCTAGGGTCTCTTCGATCCCCGCGTCGATCCCACCTTCAGGGACTTCGGGACAAGTCTGCTCAGGGT
This sequence comes from Themeda triandra, assembly GCA_018135685.1. Taxonomy (NCBI): domain Eukaryota; kingdom Viridiplantae; phylum Streptophyta; class Magnoliopsida; order Poales; family Poaceae; genus Themeda; species Themeda triandra. The sequence goes on along the minus strand of JAENPR010000688.1, from coordinate 29,654 downwards.
TCTCCTCTGTCGCCGTTGGTGTTGTTGCCACGCCGACAGATCTTGCCTCACCATGGCCATCATGGCTTCTAGATACCGGTTGTGGCTGCGTAGCAGGCTTGGAATTCATCCTGGTCCCATCGCCAGCGACGTCCTGCTCTTGCGGTTGGCCCTGTTCGGCCATGTTCACATCGGGCCTGCTGTCTCTTGTAGTTCTCCCTTCCGATGGTGCCTGGTTTTCTGGCTGCTCGGCGTCCCCGCCTTCATCCAGGCCAGTGCTCGGCATTGGAATGGTCGACCCAGTCGGGCAGCCTATTGGCACCTCTGTCAACACAGGTCTGCACATATATATTGAACGTTGAAGACCACGGTATCGATCAAGTAAGATCACCAGATAAATGTGATGCTAACCTCGATGAGATCTGGAATTTCCAGCTGAACCGCCCTGAACTGCCACCAGCCCCAATCGGCACCATGCATGCTGCATGCTCCCACTGTGGAGGCGGCGGTACCATTCCCCTTGTACACTCCGGCGGTGGCGTGGCACTCCTGGTGTGCTCTGTCGGCGGCGGCGGCGGCGTTGTACTCCCGGTGTGCTCCAGTGGTGTGGGCGAGGCCATGCCCTCGTTATGTTCCGCCGGTGGCGTTCTGCTTCTCCCTGCTCTGCCGGGGATAGTGATGATGTATTCTACGCCGAACGTCTCAATGGCGTCCGCACAGGTGACCAGGAGGCACTGTGCCCGTGATGCCTCCTCTTCCACTCATTCAGAGTGATTTGATCATTCTCGTATGATGACTCGATGATGGCTACTCTTCTTTTCCACGAGGGTACTCCTTCCTCGCCAAGTTGCAGTCTCCCACCGGTCAGCGGTCCGGTGGGCTTCTTCCCCGTCGCATCAGGCATAGGCTGCTTTGCAGAAGATTGGAGCCGCGCACGCGCTGCTAGGCTTTCGTCTTGGTGGGCGCAGTTGTGGGATCCCTCAGCCGCCTTCTCCTGCATACCCTGAGTGCGCCGATTAGTTGCACGCTGTCCTGAGAGAGCATCCCCTTCTGGCCTCGCTTCAACAGGAACCGTGGAGAAGAACAACTTGCTGCGTCCCTGCTCACAAAATCAACCCAAAGCCAGACCACTGGTATCAACCCCTCTGTGGGGGTATAAACCCCATATACCCTCACGGCCTACTTTGGGCCAGCACGAGTCGACCAGGCCGGCCCATCAAGCTTCAAGACCGATCGGCCCAAGCTGGTCGGACAGCCTAAAACGAGCAAGTTTAACAAAAACCGACAAGGAGGACAGACCTAGCTGAGATAGGAAAGTTTCTGTAAAGTCTTGTAAAGCACGTAAACTTAGTACCAGATAGGCTAGATCCGACTTGTAACCTTGCTCCCCGTAATATATAAGGAGAGCAAGGACCCCGTCTAGGGACACGAAATCGGCATAACGCACGGACTCGCACATCCACATCCATAATCGAAACGAGAGGGGACTAGGGTTTTACGCATCCTTGCGGCCCGAACTGGGTAAATCTTGTGTGATTGTTCCCTATTTACATCTCGCTTGCAATCTCGTACGCCTTCCGCCAATCCATTACCGGTCGGGGCATACCCCCGTCGGACTATCGCCGATATTTCGTCGACAGTGGCGCGCCAGGTAGGGGGTGCGCACCGGGATTTCACGTCAAGCAAGATGGTTTCCTTCCCGCTTCCATGACCTTCGAAGCCGGCCTCACCTTCAACTTTGGAACGTTCACCTGGACTTCCAACCCGGCGACTGCCATTACAACTCTCACACCTCCGGCCATCGTGCCGACCACGGTACCAGCAACAGTGGCTGCACCGAACCAGATTCAACTCGTCCTGGTGATACCGACCAATCCACCTCTGATAGTTGATCGTACGATGTCAACACCTCCAATCGGTTCAAACCCTTCCCAAAGGAGGCACGTCAACAGTACGGATCTACTCCGCTTGATCCATCAACAAGGCATGAGGTTAACAGAAACTCAAGCCAACATTGAATCTCTCCGACAACGTGTCCGGCGCGATGGACAACTCGCGTGACAAAATCATGTTCCCAACATACCAGTTCAACACCGACGAGGGCGTCACGAAGCTCCCTCTCGAGTGTCCGGACGACCAGGCTCACAACAAACAGATCTGCGCCGACATATCAATCATCGTCGCAATCATGCATAGCCAAACAACCAGCGGGATAATATAAACCGCAGAAGCCCACAACTACAGTGGCTCCGACCACGGCCTAGCATCACTCACGGTGGTCGGAGACGCCGACTAGGCGCCATACGGCAAAGGATCTTGGCCGACATCCAAACCCTGCGAGAAAGAACTTTGCAGCAGGCTCTACGAAATAATGTTGCTTCGGCCCCAGCAGCGCAAGCTGCCCGGCAAAACACGCAAGATCGGAGTTATGTGTCAACAGTCCAGCGCAGGAACGCTCGTCGTAATGAGCGACGGCGAAGGCAGAGGGAAGCCCGACGAACTGGTCGAACTCCACTTGCTGTACCCGTTGTCGCAACTCAGTAAGAACGTTCACCACGGAGCAACACGTCAAATGCCAGATTGTTTGCACAACGCGCCGAGCTAGCTGCTACCCTTCATCACAGCGACCAATTACAATAGGTCGAACAAAAGAGAGAAAAGCGATGACAAGAGATTTTAGCTGCCATGGCGACAACAGATGCAACAGAGCAGAGGACGGAACAACTGCCTATACTTCAAAGGACTTCAACCCAGTCTCCTCCGATGACAAGGGCATCAGCTCATAGAGCTAGAGCACTCGCCGACCGACATTTAGATGCGGAAAGGAAACGGAGGGAATAACGACAAAAACATATGGCAGCCATCAGAGAAAATTGTTGTAGCTTCGGCATGAGCCCCTTAAGGGAAGACACAAGGAATTCACCTAACATGGACGAGCCTCATTGTTGCACTCAGCAACCTGTATAGACGACCACGGTGTACAAACGTGCTCGGAGCCCTCCTCCCGGACGGACAGTCCCAAGCATCCAAACAAACAGTAACGGGTTTATCACCCCATTCTTGGACAATTTGTTAACTCGAGACCCAGATTGGAGACTCCCCAGTCCAACACCTCCTGAAGATGGGATCCCACCGCGCACCGAGCATGTGTTTCCTAATCCAACAAACCCAGCCAATGTACGGCGTATCAGAACAGTCCGATCACCAGGTCGCAAAACGGTAGAAGGAATGTTCATTGGCGGGGAATGGTACGAAGTGGTACAAAAAGGAAGCCAATTTGAGAAAAATTCAAGCTCCTTAGATTCTTTCACTGATGTGCCTTTTCCAAAAAAGGACAACTTCAACACCACTCAAAACGGAATAAGTATTTCCGACCACGCCAGACGCAGGGATGATCAAGCCCTGGATAATGACGAACTTCTACTCTGCACCGAAGAAGACCCGGTCATGATCCACGGCTTAGAGGAAGAAGGCGAAGCAGAGCCAGAACGCTAAGAACAAAAGATGCGTTTCCTCTTTTATCAAAGTTTATCTCTAGGCAATTTCCTTATGTTAAGTTAGCGTCGGTCATACACATCGTTGTAAGTCATTCCAATGACAAAACAATCTAATGTGTATTATTTTACAATAAATAAAAAATTAGTCCTGTGTCAAGTGTTTGAGCATACAAATTTTTCTTTATTCAAAAAAGGAAGAATTATCTCTCAATCAAAGCACAGCACGATACTAATAAGGCAAAGGATAAAACGTTGCAAAATTTAGAAAAATCCTACGGCCTAACATGGCACGAGCATGAATGGATCAATGAGATCATACAAATAAAAGGAACCTCGATGGATCCCGGCACAGAAGGTATCTCAACGAGATCCACTTCATTAAAAATATAAAGATATAATTACAAAAGAGGGGGGACTGATTGTATCTACAAATCTAGTCCTCCCCGAACAGCTTGCCGACAACAAGGTCGATAGGAGTGGCAGCGACAATGGCCTCCGCCGCCCCGGTGAACTCGACGGCGTCGCCCTCCATAGCATCATGCGCCGCCACCGACAACTCCATACCACGGACATCAACGCCTGAAATGGCATCGACGGTGGCGTAGGCAGCGGCTGCACCATGGCGGACACCATGGGTCGCCACTGCGGCCACTTGGCCGGGGATTGCCGCCAGCCTCGCGGCCACATCACCGCCCTGGGCGTTCGCCGCATCCGCCGCGGCGTGGCCGGCCTCCTGCAGCCGCTCTAGCTGTTCGGTCAACTCTGCAGAAAAACAGATCAAAGTTAAACACCAATTCTAACTACACAAACAGGGGGTACAAACAGCAAAAACACGGTACTCACCACCGACCCTAATGTCGGCGGCCTCGCGCTGCCGAAGCAACGCATACACCTGGACCTGCCGGGCCAGCCTCTCATCCGTCGCCTCATTGACGGCGGCATTGGCGTCGGCGTCAAAGTCGGCGGCCCTCTTCTTCTCCACCTCCAACTCCTCCTGGGCGGAGGAGAGTGCTTTCAGAAACAGGTCCATGTCCTATTCCACCTGCCCGAGCCTCTTGGTGGTGTCGGAGTACAGATCCCTGATAGTCTGCAGCTCCGCCCTACAGCGGTCAAGCGTAGACGCCAGGGAATTCACCGAGCCGCTGCTCAAAGAATGCGGCGACGAACCGCTGTCAGCAGCCGCCGCCTCCACCACCGCGCCAGGAGCCTCCCCCCCCGGCGCAGCTACAGCAGCTCCGGCCTCCATGACCGGAGCCCCCTGCACTCTAAGCTTATAACACTAGCATGGACTAGGATGATCTAGGGTATAATCCTATGTTATTCTAACTATAAGGTCAAAGCATACAATGATTAGTGCAAGAACATCTAGCAATCATGGCGGGAAAAGGTTACATCTATGCATAGTGATATTACCGTAGAAGACAAGAGACATAGCAATGACTTCAATGTAATAGGTTGTTCTACTAAGACCTACCAACGGGGATGGAATACAAAGGACTCAACGGAACTGTCACTTCCGCGATCTACCACACGACCCGGCCAATAGGGTGCAATCGCGGATAAATACGGTCTAAGCACCACGCCTACACAATATTTACCACTCACCCATCGATCTAATGAGTAAGCGCTATACGATCCTATGCATAAACATAATTCTAGTCCAACTATGCTAAACATATAATCAAAGTAAACTAAGAACAATATAATTGAGAATATAATCCAATAGAGCAAAGTCAAGTATGATATAATAGAATAGAATAAAGTACCACTCATAGTATCACGAACAATGATGAATATTACAAGAATGTAGAGGGGAATTACCAAGAACTCCGACAGATCCGGACTCCAAGCTAGGCTTGATTCCCTCTAGATCTATTCCTATGTAGCTATGCTACTAAACTATGGAGCTCTAATTGAGATGGTGGCTCGGCTTCTCTCGAATTCGATGAGAGAATGAACTCTTGAATGAATTAGCTTAGGGTTTCACCCGGGGGCCGGGGCTGCGAATATATAGCCCCCTAGGATGAACCACGGCCCTCGGATCAAACCGACCTAAATGGACGATAATTATTCATCCTCAAAGGCGGTGGAGGCGGGATCCACGAGACTCCACTGATTGGTGGAGGTGGGGGAGTCGGCCGACTCCCCGGGTCGGCCGACCGGCCACCCCCGAGTGGGCCCCGGCTTCCGGGGTTTGCCTTCCGGAGTCTTCTAGATTACACAATTTTACCCGTTCGGTCTTTATCTCTATGTAATCATGACATGTGGGCCTCCTTTGGTTCTCTTTCGATAACCCCCTGCGTAAATAGACAATCACCAAAACTCGTGGAATTACGTCGGTGTAACCCCTATATCTAACGGTGAACTCATATTAGTCCTTTCTCTTGCTGCGTTGACGGTATAAAATTGATACTTAACGACCGTCAACAAACTCCCCCAAGCTTACCTTTTGCTCGTCCCGAGCAAAGATAGACTTCAGTGATGGATCGGGAGTTGCTATAATACTTTCACTCCTCACAAGTACACATGCGTTCAAACAAGAACTCTCCTCCGGATTAGAGTGAACTATCCCGACTCAAAACTCACTCATATTACCTTTCACCATGGGGCTTGTAACCGTCACTTGGGTCTTGAGTAGTTGAAAGATAGAACGGTCAAGTCAAGCGCCATGTTTCTCGCTCTTTGATCAACTATTATCCCGGAGTTTTTGCAAGGTTTTGAAATAAAACTCGAGTTCCTTGTATGAACCTTTCAAGTCTCTCATTTGTGGTATTTCTGGATCCTCTCCAAGGCATGAGTAGTGTATGCCTTTTCTCTTTCTCTCAAGAATATGTGGTATTTGTGGAACTAAGGCATAGTGGAAAGTGCCTTCTCTCTCTCACCCTACTTTCTAATAGGCTTATGTGGAGCTCATAGGTGGGGAGACACTCAAACTCACTTGCATATATTGCACAGTTAAGACATGGATCCAATAGGAACTAAAATAATAAAGTCATATGTGCATGTGAATGAGGAAATGGAATGGATGAAAAGATGATGATGATAAGAAAATGATTATGAGGGGTACTCAACTGGTGAACATCTACTTCTACACTTGCTCCTTCGAGGATAACATGACTCCCTTTATTTGGAAACCTTGAAACTTCTTGAATGGAAGGACTTGGCTACTCTTTTCTTTCTTCTTCTTTTTTCTTTCTCTTTCTCTCTTTTTTTTTTTTTTTTTTTTTTGAGCAACCAATCCTCCGCGAAAACGAAACTTTAGCACGGGGAGTATATAACTTGAAATGATAATGACTGGAGCTTTGATGTAGGCAAATGGAACGACGATGATTATTTCTAAATGTTCACTCCCAGGATAGGAATAGTACCTTTTCTGGATGATGTGAAATGAATGGCGTATGTATATGTGGATGGATGGATGGATGGATGGATGCGTACTCCCAGGGTAGGAGCAGCATAGGTGCGTATCTCCAGGGTAGAGATAGCACAATATGTGGTGGATGTGGATCTATATGTGGGTGGTACTTCAAGGAACAGAAGTAGCACAAAATGAATGTAACATTTATAAAATGGGTGCATGCTTCTGAGGACAGTAGCATAGATCAATGGATGGAGAGCACATAGTATTGACTTTAACTACATGATGATTCCTTATGGGTCCACAAGATAACCACACTCAATGCCTATAAAGTCTACACTCAAACCTACAATATGATCTATATAAAGATGGGTTTTCCTAATCTAGTAAGCATGAATATATGGGTGTGTAGGAATTTAAACTCTCATCATAAAGGAACTCATCATGCAGAATTTAATATTTTCAAAGATAAATTCTCGAACTCTAGTATCTCTAGGAACAAGATGGACAAGACAGCTCAAAACCTTCCCATATCATACCCGTCAACCACCTAGACTTAGATCAAGTGTTTGCTACCCACAAGTTTCGGGTTGAGCAAATATCAAATCTAAATAGTTGTGTCCAAGACTCGGGAGAGTGCAAGGTTGAAAACTAGGTACTTGAAAGGAATTACGGCAGAGCAACTATTCATCATCTCCATGTAGAGTTTATTCTAGGGATCACTTTTAAAGACAATTTCAAGAGCTCTCCAAAAGTAGAAAAGATAAATAAGGAAATCTTTTCGGGTTTCTATGGTTATGCATCTTTTTTTTAGTTGTTTTAATCAAAGCACACTCTAATAAAGCATAAATAGATAAGTTGGAAACACTTAGCTTGGTACACGGGGATGCTCTCCCCCAAGCCGGATGTTGACATAGTCTGCGATGTTGCGACAGCACCGAAGACGTTCTAGTCCCCGGGAGTGTTGTAGATAGTTCTTTGTTGGAGACAGCGTTCAAGTGTCGCGGGGCAAAGACTCCGACGGGGACTGGATGTCCTTCTCCTGTTAGCTCTTCTTGATCCTTGATGTTACGGAAGCTCAAATAGACAACAAAGCTTGTGGAACTGATTAAGTGTTAGTGATAAAACCTCTAGGCCTTGGTTGTCTAGAACTTTTTTTTAGACTTGTTCTAACGGGATCACAAGAAATATTTTTATCTTTTTATTATCTAAGGAATGCGAGACGGGGGAAATAAATATCTTTGAGAAATTATTTTTGTGCCACCACGGTGAATGGTTATCCACATGGGGCTTAGTGATTTTCTCGGATGCAAATGCACAACATCTTTATTTTCTTTTCAAATGCGAAGATAAAAGAGTAAAGGTGCAACTACGATGCTAGTAGGAAAATAAATATGCTAAGGTAAAAATGCAATGCTGGAAAGTAATTGATAAATACCAAGTTACCTCTTGGCGTGGCGTTCGGTGGTTTTAAGTCCTCCGAACAGGACTTGTCATGTTTGCTCATTTTTCAAGGGACGCATTGGCTGGCGCCTCTGATGACGTCGCCTCGTGTGTAGGAATTGATTCTGATTTTGCTTTTATCTTCCACACCTTCTTCGTTGGAGAGGGTGACCTTGAGGAGGAAGCTTCTTGGGGCACTTGGTTCTCTTCGATGACAAGACCTTCTCGGGTTCTTCTACAATGTTCTTTTCTTCGGGTACCGATCTTCATATCTGAATACTTCTCCTCATAGTCGGCCCATCCATCTTTAGTGATGTTCTTCTTGTTACGCGGCGAGTGCAGCTGCCTTCTCCTTGTTCTGTTCTTCTTGGGCTCCTCGGTGATTATATAATTATTATTGAAGTAGCGGCGTACCTTCTCGGTGGGAAAGTGGAAATGGATCTCTCCCGTCCCGATATAGATGATAGCTCGGTGGTGTTTAGGAATGGTCTTCCTAGGATGATTGGAGGATCGTAGTCATCTCCCATGTCAATGACTAGGAAGTCCGTAGGGACATAATGGTCATCTATCTGGATGAGGACATCCTTCACTTCTCCTTCGACGAAGCGGAATGTCGATCGCCATCTGCGCACTGTGCATAGGTAGGCTCCAAAGGCATAGTGCCATATAGATACTCATAAGTTACTTTGGCCATAATGTTGACGCCCGATCCGGTGTCACGATGCCTTTATTGAAAGAGCTTCGTTGATGGAGCATTGAATGGTTGGGACACACAGGGTCATCCTTCTTGATCGGACGTGGGGACTGAGTAAGTGGTCATGCTCCTTATGGACTGCAGGTGACCATCCTTCGTCTCTCTGTCTTCTTGGTCTTCTTATTCTTGTTCTTGCTCTTCTTAGCCGGACTCTTCTTCTTCTCACCGTTCGTTGATGAGGGTGTCTTTGGGAACTGCAAAGACTCTTGTTCTTGAAGAAGAAGGTTTCTCGCTTGCCCTTGATGTTGAAGATGATCTTGGCGGTGTTGGCATACATGATGGCTCCAAAGGTGTTCAAGAATGGTCGTCCTAAAATGATAGGGGACCTTTCATCACCGCTGTATCCACTATCACGAAGTCTGTGGAACATATGAGTTGCCCACTCGTACACATATATCTTCTAGTACTCCCAAAGGAACACGGAGTGAGGACGATCCGCAAGCTTGCAAGCACATGGTTGTGTATGCTAAGGGGCATCGAATAGCTTCTCATATATCACTCTTGGCATGATGTTGATGCTTGCACCAAAGTCACAGATTGCCTCATTAAAGTTAGTACTTCCAATGGAGATCGGAATGACCGGTCTCCCTGGATCGCCCTTCTTGATTGGCGAGTTGAGTCAATCCATGACCCCTTCGATGGATCACTTCGGCTATCTTCTACATTGAATATATCAACAAGATTTGCGCCTCGAGCTCTTCGGGTTGTCCCGCTAGTTTACCTTGACCGAGTGGAGGGAGCAAGGTTGACAAGCGTTGTACCTCGCGACTCAAGTATCTTGTTGAAGCTGAGTGACTCTTGATGGCATTAGAAAAGCCATCCATTCTCCGTTGAGTGTCTCTAGGACCTTGTCATTTGATGTCGGCTTCTTGGACAGATTGTCCATCATCTTGCCTTGATTCAGCACTAACTCTCTCAAAGGCGGTGGTTGTAATTATTGTAGGAGGAGTTGTTACCTTGATAGTTGCACGAATAATTGCCTCGAGTAGTTAGGCCTCTGGGCTGATTCCAACCTTGATTCTGCTTGAGGACGATAGTAATTATTGTTGTTGTTATTGAGGTAGTTCACGTCCTCCTTCCGCCTCCGGGCGGTTAGCACCTTTGTGTGCCTGATCTCTCCACACTCTTCACATGTCATGCGAGCATCATGTATATGCATGACTTTTTTCTTCTCTCGTGGCTCTCTCATCGAGCCTCTTCATCAGCAAATCCATTTTGGCAGACAGCATGTCTACCTCCTTCAAACTGGTGCATTCCTCCTCCTCTCTTGCGGGTCTCGAGTTCTTTCTTCACTCCAACCTTGGTTGGATGCCATCTTCTCCACAAGAGCCGTGGCTTGAGGAATAGTGAGTGATAAGAATGCACCTCCGGCGCGGATCCATCGTCTCACGTGTCTTGTTCTTGAGCCCATGGTAGAATGTCTCGCATGAGCGGCCAATTCTCCATGCCATGATGAGGACACTCGAGGATGTAATCTTGAAAGCGCTCCCAAGCTTCCGGGACAGTCTCATCATGATGTTGCTTTGAAAGCTTGATATCTTCCCACGAAGAGCATTTGTTTTGCCCATTGGGAAGAACTTCGCCAAGAAATTGGTGGAACATAGTGCCCACGTAGGATTCTTCTCCTTATTGGCGTAGAACCCGCTTCGCTCTCCCCAAGAGTGAGAATGGGAAGAGGCGAAGTAGTATAGCATCTCTGGGGACATCCTTGATAGTGAATGTGCTACAAATCTCCGGGAAGTGTTGGAGATGAGCACTAGCATCTTCATGGGCCTTCCCACGTAACCGGCTTGCTTGCACCATATTGATCGGCGCAGGCTTGAGCTCAAAAGCTCCTTCGATGTCTCAGGGGTCCAAAGACGAATGTTGTCCGTAGTGGGAGCTGAGAACTCGCGGAGTGACTTGTTCGCCATGGCTTCAAACGCTGGTGTCAAGTCTCGAATGAAAGGTTGACTTTCTGCTTCCAACAAACCTTCAAGTTGAGTTGATGATGATGATGATTGATTGGTCTTCTTCAACTCCGCTCCGGCCTTCCCGAATAAAGCTTCGGATCGTCAATATAATTATCAGGAAGAATAGTCTTGATTACCCTGCATAAAATACACAAGTAGACAAAACAAGGGTAATCCTGTAGAGATGGGTTAGTATGAAAAAGACTACTCGATCACATTATCTAGTGCAATGCTGCTCATTATCCATTGGCTTTCAACCTTCCCCGGCAACGGCGCCAAAAAATGCTTGTTGACATTTCTAACGCCACTCAGTGTTAGGTTGTCATCCCCAACATGGCGCCAAAAATGCTGGTACTAAATAATGCAACTTGCTACTAGAAATAAATATGGGATCCGCAAGCGCACGAGATAATACCGATGTAGCATTTTAACCAGGGAGTATCCAGGTATCGTTATTTATATTTTTACCACTTTGGGAAGGGAATGCACTTTGGATAATGAGTGATGAGCAATGCACATGTCTTTGTAATGGAGAGCTTAACCTTGTCGTATCGATCATCTCATACGGGGTAAGTGTCACATAAAATATAGGAATGAATGATAAATGACATAAGATAAATGAGAGCAATTAGCCACATAAAATAATAGTAATAAGCCATCTCAACTTAGCACTCTAAGCTTATAACACTAGCATGGACTAGGATGATCTAGGGTATAATCCTATGTTATTCTAACTATAAGGTCAAAGCATACAATGATTAGTGCAAGAACATCTAGCAATCATGGCGGGAAAAGGTTACATCTATGCATAGTGATATTACCGAGAGAAGACAAGAGACATAGCAATGACTTCAATGTAATAGGTTGTTCTACTAAGACCTACCAACGGGGATGGAATACAAAGGACTCAACGGAACCTGTCACTTCCGCGATCTACCACACGACCCGGCCAATAGGGTGCAATCGCAGATAAATACGGTCTAAGCACCACGCCTACACAATATTTACCACTCACCCATCGATCTAATGAGTAAGCGCTATACGATCCTATGCATAAACATAATTCTAGTCCAACTATGCTAAACATATAATCAAAGTAAACTAAGAACAATATAATTGAGAATATAATCCAATAGAGCAAAGTCAAGTATGATATAATAGAATAGAATAAAGTACTACTCATAGTATCACGAACAATGATGAATATTACAAGAATGTAGAGGGGAATTACCAAGAACTCCGACAGATCCGGACTCCAAGCTAGGCTTGATTCCCTCTAGATCTATTCCTATGTAGCTATGCTACTAAACTATGGAGCTCTAATTGAGATGGTGGCTCGGCTTCTCTGAATTCGATGAGAGAATGAACTCTTGAATGAATTAGCTTAGGGTTTCACCCGGGGGCCGGGGCTCGAATATATAGCCCCCTAGGATGAACCACGACCCTCGGATCAAACCGACCTAAATGGACGATAATTATTCATCCTCAAAGGCGGTGGAGGCGGGATCCACGAGACTCCACCGATTGGTGGAGGTGGGGAGTCGGCCGACTCCCCCTACAGGTCGGCCGACCGGCCACCTCCCGCTGTGGGCCCCAGCTTCCGGGTTTGCCTTCTCGGAGTCTTCTAGATTATACAATTTTACTCGTTCGGTCTTTATCTCTATGTAATCATGACATGTGGGCCTCCTTTGGTTCTCTTTCGATAACCCCCGCGCAGAAATAGACAATCACCAAAACTCGTGGAATTCATCGGTGTAACCCCTATATCTAACAGGTGAACTCATATTAGTCCTTTCTCTTGCTGCGTTGACGGTATAAAATTGATACTTAACGACCGTCAACGGCGATCCATCTCAAGTGGTGATGGTGAGCGAACTGGGATCTAAAACCCTAGATTCTTGGGTAGCAGAGGAGGAAGAACGAGAACAGAAGATGCGCTGCGAGTAGAGAGCCCTCGGTGCAGGTGACAATTTATAGAGGAAAATAGAGGATTCGAGAAGGCAACTGACGGGATCGTGGGTAATCAAAACCCCGCGGCCTTCTCGGTTCCCAAGAGCACGAAACGATGGAACTGCCCCACTAATGCAATTCGCATTTATACGTTCCCCTCACATAGGGAACCCCCCCTCCCCGCGTCCGTTGGTTTGCGCCGCCAAGAAGGTAGAACGATTGAGTCGCTGCCACCTTGGTCCCACTGTTGATGTTTATTAAGTGCAACTGAAATAAGTAGGGTTCCGCAAGGGCACAGAAAATATCATCGTAGCATTTTAACCAGGAGTAATCCAGGTATCGTTATTTATAATTTTACCATTGGGAAGGGAATGCACTGGATAATGAGTGATGAGCAATGCACATGCGATAATGGAGAGCTTAACCTTGTCTGTATCGATCATCTCATACAGGCTAAGTGTCACATAAAATATAGGAATGAATGATAATTGACATAAGATAAATGAGAGCATTTAGCCACATAAAATGATAGTAACAACCATCTCAACTTAGCACTCTAAGCTTATAACACTTGGATGGACTAGGACGATCTAGGGTATAATCCTATGTTATTCTAACTGTAAAGTCAAAGCATACAATGATTAATGCAAGAACATCTAGCAATCATGGCGGGAAAAGGTTACATCTATGCATAGTGATATTACCAGAGAAGACTAGAGACATAGCAATGACTTCAATGTAATAGGGGTATTCTGCTAGACCTATACTCGGGAGAAGGGCTACAAAGGACTCAACAGGACTGTCACTCCCACGATCTACCTCACGATCCGGAATATAGGGTGCAATCGCAGATAAATACGGTCCAGGCACCATGCCCACACAATATCTATCACTCACCCATTGGCCTAATGAGCAAGCGCTATACGATCCTATGCATAAACATAATTCTAGTCCAACTATGCTAAACATATAATCAAAGTAAACTAAGAACGATATAATTGAGAACATAATCAAATAGAGCAAAGTCAATTCTGATATAATAGAATAGAATAAAGTACTATTCATAGTATCACGAACAATGATGAATATTACAAGAATGTAGAGGGGAATTACCAAGAACTCCGACAGATCCGGACTCCAAGCTAGGCTTGATTCCCTCTAGATCTATTCCTATGTATCTATACTACTAAACTATGGAGCTCTAATTGAGATGGTGGCTCGGCTTCTCTCGAATCCTCTCGATGAATGAAGAGAGAATGAATTAGGGTTTTACCCGGGGGGCCGGGGAGCTCAATATATAGCCCCCTAGGATGCACCACAGGCCCTCGGATCAAACCGACCTAAATGGACGATAATTATTCATCCTCAAAGGCGGTGGAGGCGGGATCCGCGAGACTCCACCTCATTGGTTGAGGTGGAGGGGCGGCCGCCTCTGGGCTTGGGCGGCCACCCCCGGAGGCAATGCCAGGGGGCCCGGCTTCCGGGGTCGCCTTCCGGAGTCTTCTAGAGTATACAATTTTACCCGTTCGGTCTTTATCTCTATGTAATCCCGACATGTGGGTCTCCTTTGGTTCTCTTTCTCGATAACCCCCGTAGAAATAGACAATCACCAAAACTCGTGGAATTACGTCGGTGTAACCCCTATATCTAACATGTGAACTCATATTAGTCCTTTCTCTTGCTGCGTTGACGGTATAAAATTGATACTTAACTACCGTCAACAAACTCCCCCAAGCTTACCTTTGCTCGTCCCCGAGCAAAGATAGACTCGATGGATCGGGAGTTGCTACAATGCTTTCACTCCTCACAAGTACACATGCGTTCAAACAAGAACTCTCCTCCGGATTAGAGTGAACTATCCTGACTCAAAACTCACTCATATTACCTTTCACCATGGGGCTTGTAACCGTCACTTGGGTCTTGAGTAGTTGAAAGATAGAACGGTCAAGTCAAGCGCCATGTTTCTCGCTCTTTGATCAACTATTATCCCGGAGTTTTTGCAAGGTTTTGAAATAAAACTTAGAGTTCCTTGTATGAACCTTTCAAGTCTCTCATTTATGGTATTTCTAGATTCTCTCCAAGGCATGAGTAGTGTATGCCTTCTCTCAAAATATGTGGTATTTGTGGAACTAAGGCATAGTGGAAAGAGCCTTCTCTCTCTCACCCTACTTTCTAATAGGCTTATGTGGAGCTCATAGGTGGGGAGACACTCAAACTCACTTGCATGTATTGCACAGTTAAACCATGGATCCAATAGAACTAAAATAATAATAAAGTCATATGTGCATGTGAAGGAGGGAAAAATGGATGATAAGATGATGATAGGATGATGATAAGGAAATGATTATGAGGGGTAATCACTTGGTGAACATCTACTTCTACACTTGCTCCTTTGGGGATAACATGACTCCCTTTATTCGGAAACCTTGAAACTTCTTGAATGGAAGGACTTGGCTACTCTTTCTTTCTCTCTTCTTTCTTTTTTTTCTTTTTTTAGAGCAACCAATCCTCTGAAAATGAACTTTAGCAACGGGGAGTGTATAACTTGAAATGATAATGACTGGAGCTTTTATGTAGGCAACGGAACGGCGATGATTATTTCTGGATGTTCACTCCCAGAATAGGAGTAGAACCTTTTCTGGATGAAGTGAAATAAGTGGCATATGTATATGTGTATGGATGGATGGATGGATGGATGCGTACTCCCAGGGTAGGAGCAGCATAAGTGCGCATCTTCAGGGTAGAGATAGCACAATATATGGGGAATGCGTACTCCCAGGGTAGGAGTAGCATAAGTGCGTATCTCCAGGGTAGAGATAGCACTATATGTGGTGGATATGGATCTATATGTGGGTGGTACTTCTAGGAACAGAAGTAGCACAGAATGAATGTAGTAGTTATAAAATGGGTGCGTGCTTCTGAGGACAGAAGTAGCATAGATCAATGGATGGAGAGCACATAGTGTTGACTTTAACTGCATGACTGATTCCTTATGGGTCCATAGCATAACCACACTCAATGCCTATAAAGACTACACTCAATGCCTACAATATGATCTATATAAACAGATGGGTTTTCCTAGTCTAGTAAGCATGAATATCTGGCTGTGGTAGGAATTTAAACTCTCATCATAAAGGAACTCATCATGCAGGTATTTAATATTTTCAAAGATAAATTCTCCAGAACTCTAGTATCTCTAGGAACAAGATGGACAGCAGCTTAAAACTTTCCCATATCATATCCGTCAACCACCTAGACTTGGATCAAGTGTTTGCTACCCACAAGTTTCAGGTTCAGAGCAAATCTCAAGTCTAAACAGTTGTGTCCAAAACTCGGGAGAGTGCAAGGTTGAAAACTAGGTACTTGAAAGGAATTACGACAGAGCAACTATTCATCATTTCAATATAGAGTTTATTCTAGGGATCACTTTAAAGACAGATTGCAAGAGCTCTCCAAAAGATAAATAAGGAAATCTTTCTGGGTTTCTATGGTTATGCATCTTTTTTTAGATGTTTTAACAAAACACACTCTAGCAAGGCATAAATAGATAAGTTGGAAACACTTAGCTTGGTACACGGGGGATGCTCTCCCCAAGCCGGATGTTGACATAGTCTCATTGATGTTGCCGACAGGGCAATGAAGACATTCTAGTCCTCCAGGAGTGTTGTAGATAGTTGCTTTGTTGGAGACAGTGTTCAAGTGTCGCGGCAAAGACTCCGACGGGGACCGGATGTCCTTCTCGCTCGTTAGCTCTTCTTGATCCTTGATGTTCTGTGAGGTTCAAATAGACAACAAAGCTTGTAGAACGATTAAGCGTTAGTGATAAACTTCTAGGCCTTGGTTGTCTAGAACTTCCCTAACTTAAACTTATTCTAACAGGATCACAAGAAATATTTTTATCTTTTTATTATTTAAGGAATGCGAGATAGGAAAAATAAATATGCTTTGAGAAATTATTTTTGTGCCACCACAAAGAATGATTATCCACATGGGGCTTAAGGATTTTCTCGGATGCAAATGCACAACATCTTTATGTTCTTTTCTAATGCGAGATAAAAGAGTAAAGATGCAACTAAGATGCAAGTAGGGAAATGAATATGCTAAGGTAAAAATACAATGCTGAAAAGTAATGCTGATAAATACCAAGTTACCTCTTGGCGCGGCGTTCGGTGGTTTTAAGTCTTCCGAACAGGACTTGTCATGTCCGCTCATTTTTCAAGGGGCGCATTGGCTGGCGCCTCTGATGATGTCGCCTCTTGTGTAGGAATGGATTCTAATTTTGCTTTTACCTTCCACACCTTTTTTGTTGGAGAGGGTGACCTTGAGGAGGAAGCTTCTTGGAGCACTTGTTTCTCTTCTGGTGATGGTACCTCTTCCTCTTCTATAATGTTCTTCTCTTCGGGTACCGATCTTCATATCTTGATACTTCTCCCTCATAGTCACCCCATCCATCTCGTAGTGATGTTATTCTTGTTACGCGATGGGTACACCGCCTTCTCCTTGCTCTGTTCTTCTTGGGCTCCTCGGTGATTATATAATTATTGTTGAAGTAGCGGCGTACCTTCTCGGTGGGGAAGTGGAAATGATTCTCTCCCGTCCCAATATAGATGATAGCTCTGGTGGTGTTCAAGAATGGTCTTCCTAGGATGATCGGAGGATCGTAGTCATCTCCCATATCGATGACTAGGAAGTCTGTAGGGATATAATGGTCATCTATCTGGATGAGGACGTCCTTCACTTCTCCTTCGACAAAGCGGAACGTCTGATCTGCCATCTGTAGCTGTGCATAGGTGGGCTCCAAAGGCATAGTGCCATATAGATACTCATAGGTTACCTTGGCCATAATGTTGACGCCCGATCCGGTGTCACAGACAGCTTTATTGAAAGAGCTTCTATTGATGGAGCATTGAATGGTTGGGACACCTGTGTCATCCTTCTTGATCAGACGTGGGGACTTGAGTAAGTGGTCATGCTCCTTGTGGACTGCAGTGACCATCCTCACTGTCTCCGTGTTCTTGGTCTTCTTATCTTTGGTCTTGTTCTTCTTAGCTGGATTCTTCTTCTTCTTCTTCTCATTGTGCTGTTGATGAGGGTGTCTTTGGGACCGGCACTCTATTCTTGAAGAAGAAGGTCTCTTTCTTGCCCTTGATGTTGAAGATGATCTTGGCGGTGTTGGCATACATGATGGCTCCGCGGTGTTTAAGAATGATCGTCCGAGGATAATGGGGGACCTTTCATCACCGCCGTATCCACTATCACGAAGTCTCGCAGAAACATACGAGTTGCCCACTCGTACACATATATCTTCAAGTATTCCCAAGGGAACACGGAGTGACCGATCTGCGAAGCCGCAAGAACATGGTTGTGTATGCTAGAGGGCATCGAATAGCTTCTCGTATATCACTCTTGGCATGATGTTGATGCTTGCACCGAAATCACAGATTGCCTCATTGAAGTTGGTACTTCCAATGGAGATTGGAATGACTGGTCTCCCTGGATCACCCTTCTTGATTGGCAGAGTTGAATCAATCCATGACCCTTTTGATGGGTCTTTCCAGCTTTCTTCTACGTTGAATATATCAACAAGGTTTGCAGTTTCGAGCTCTTCCGGTTGTCCTGCCAGTTTACCTTGGCCGGCGGAGGGAGCAAGGTTGACAAGCTGTTGTACCTGCGACTCAAGTATTTTGTTGAAGCTGAGCTGACTCTTGATGGCATTGGAAAAGCCATCCATTCATTGCCGAGTGTCTCTAGGACCTTGTCATTTGATGTCGCTTCTTGGACAAAGTTGTCCATCAACTTGCCTTGATTCAAGCACTAACTCTCTCAAAGGCGGCCGGTTGTAATTATTGTAGGAGGAGTTGTTACCTTGGTAATTGCCCGAATAATTGCACGAGTAGTTAGGCCTCTGTACCGCTGATTCCAACCTTGATTCTGCCGAAGACGATAGTAATTATTGTTGTTGTTGTTGTTGAGGTAGTTCACGTCCTCCTTCAGCTACGGGCGGTTAGCACTGTGTGCCCGGTCTCTCCACACTCTTCACATGTCATGCGAGCATCATGTATATGCATGACTTCTTTCTTCTCTCGTGGCTCTCTCATCGAGCCTCTTCATTAATAGGTCCATTTTGGCGACAAAGATGTCTACCTCCTTCAACGGCGCATTCCTCCACCTCTCTTGCGGGTCTCGAGTTCTTTCTTCACTCCAACCTTGGTTGGATGCCATCTTCTCCACAAGAGCTGTGGCTTGAGGAATAGTGAGTGATATGAATGCACCTCCAGCAGCGGCATCCATTGTCTCACGTGTGTCTTTGTTCTTTGAGCCCCATGGTAGAATGTCTACATAAGCGGCCAATTCTCCATGCCATGATGAGGACATTCGAGGATGTAGTCTTGAAAGCGCTCCCAAGCTTCTCGGGACAGTCTCATCATGTTGTTGCCGAAAGCTTGATATCTTCCCACGAAGAGCATTTGTCTTGCCCATTGGGAAAACTTCGCCAAGAAATTGGTGGAACATAGTGCCCATGTAGTATTCTTCTCCTTATTGGCGTAGAACCACTGCTTCGCTCTCCCCAAGAGTGAGAATGGGAAGAGGCGAAGTAGTATAGCATCTCTGGGGACATCCTTGATAGTGAATGTGCTACAAATCTCCAGGAAGTGTTGGAGATGAGCACTAGCATCTTCATGGGCCTTCCCATAGAACTGGCTTGCTTGCACCATGTTGATCAGCGCAGGCTTGAGCTCAAAAGCTCCTTCGATGTCCGCAGCTGGTCCAGTACGAATGTTGTCCGTAGTGGGAGCTGAGAACTCGCGGAGTGACTTGTTCGCCATGGCTTCAAATGCTGGTGTCAAGTCTCGAACGAAAGGTCGACTTTACGCTTCCGACAAACTTCCAAGTTGAGTTGATGATGATGATTGATTGGTCTTCTTCAACTTGCTTCGGCCTTCCCGAATAAAGCTTCGGATTGTCAATATAATTATCGGGAAGAATTGTCTTTTTCATACATTACCCCGCATAAGATATAAAATAAACAAAGACAAGGGTAAAGTGTATGAGTAGAGAATGGTGACAAAGTGCTCAATCTCATTATCTAGTGCAATGCTGCTCATTATCCATTGGCTTTCAACCTCCCCGGCAACGGCGCCAAAAATGCTTGTTGATGTTTATTAAGTGCAACCGAAATAAGGAGGGTTCCGCATAGCGCACGAGAAAATATCATCATAGCATTTTAACCAAGGAGTAATCCAGGTATCGTTATTTATAATTTTACCACCGGGAAGGGAATGCACTTGGATAATGAGTGATGAGCAATGCACATGCGATAATGGAGAGCTTAACCTTGTCTATATCGATCTTCTCATACGGGGTAAGTGTCACATAAAATATAGGAATGAATGATAATTGACATAAGATAAATGAGAGCATTTAGCCACATAAAATGATAGTAACAGCCATCTCAACTTAGCACTCTAAGCTTATAACACTAGCATGGACTAGGACGATCTAGGGTATAATCCTATGTTATTCTAACTATAAAGTCAAAGCATACAATGATTAGTGCAAGAACATCTAGCAATCATGGCGGGAAAAGGTTACATCTATGCATAGTGATATTACCAGAGAAGACTAGAGACATAGCAATGACTTCAATGTTGTTGGGTGACAACCGGGACCTGGGCACCCCGTCCCGCCAAAGTGACGAATGGTCGATTCGGTCAACCGAATCAGCACCGAGTGGATTCGGTCAGGCAGCCGAATCGGCACGAGCGGATTCGGTCATCCGAGTCGATCGACGGTGAACTAATGGTCTAGCTCGCCCGGAGGCAAGGTTACCGGCACCCGTACCGGGGGCTTCGGTGCCTTAACCGAAACTTGACTTGGGCGGGGCGGATATTTTACTTGTGCGGGGACGTCATGCCGCCGCTCCTGTGAGGACTACTCATTGCTGTGGGCCTGATGTTGTCGGCCATTCGGACCGCAACTCGGAAAAGCACCAAGAAGGCTGGTACGCCCTCGCTACCAACCAGCGGGAGAACTCGGGAGAAGCGGCCCAAGGGCATTATAGTCATGTAAAAACCTACGGGCGCCTATAAATACTGCCCCCGATGGGACCATGTACAAGAGAAGGAGATATAATGGAAAGCATTGAGCTTGTGTTCTAAGTTCCATTTCGTGTTCCGTGCACCACTTCGTAGGTAGATTCGGCATCGCTCCGTGAGTAGATTCGGGTTTACCACCGGAGGGGGTTCTAAGGTTACGCCTTAGAACAACAATGGCGCCCACCGTGGTTGTTGCCGAACATACCATTGCTCACGGAAAGCGAAGACGGGTGCGGGATCATCAAAGGAAGTTGAGGTATCAAATTCGGTCCATCCGACCGAAAATACACAAGAGGCCAGCGTGTTGCGATCGGGCGCGTCCATTCAACGGACTCGAAGATACAGGGGCACCAACTTCGGGCAACACTATAGAAGCCCCGAGTTCTCAACGACGGTGATTCACCTTCACTCAAAGGCGAATTCGGTATCCAAGGAGGAGGATTTTTGGAGGGTCATACCACCCGAAACAACTAAGAAGAAGAAGCATTGGTGTCAGCCAGGGTAGCAGAGAATGCACAGCTCAACCCAACACCGACACCCGATTCGGCGGCCAAGGTGAATTGAACCGCGCAACCATCATAGCTCACCGCGATCGGGACAAAAGAATTCAAGGCCGAGTAGCAAGACGACGCGGAAGCCGAAGCCGAAGGAGGCCGAACGACTTTCGGTTTTCTTGGGTCATTCGGTCATAACCCGACTGCCGTTTGGGTCCAATATTACACAAGACCAAGACATTTCGGTCTACAACACCTACTACAACTCAAGGAAAAGATAAGTGTCCTTAGCCAATTTCAGCTTTTACTTGTTGCAAGAAAGAATGCTTCTTTATCGTCAATGTCATGTCTTTTCATCTATTTGACTAATATCGCTCGATTACCTAAAGAGATGAATTGGGCAGCCAAAAACATTGGTAGAGAGAGCCGAAGCGCATCTACATCGGCTATACGCTTGGCGACAAGCATGTTTCGTTCGGGGAGATGAAAGAATCGTGCACATTGGTGAAGGGTCCGCCGTTGTCAAAACGCCACTAACCATTCCTTCACGCGAAAGGCCGGCAAAATGAACATCCACCACCGGTTGTGCCGAAGCGGCATTTCTTCTCTTTAGCCAATTGTTTTTCAAGTGTATGGGCTGCTAATCTTGTCCTTTCTTTCGGTATACAAAGTTTGGTATGCGCTTTGGCGGCGCCAAGCAAGAAAACAACGACGACGGCTACCGATAGCATAGTTCCCGAAAAAAAAGGTGAAGCCGCTCCGGCAGCTTAAGAGCAAAAAGAGATAAGTACAATTTTGCGTGCAAATTAATGTTGCTTTCGACGGCTTGAGATACTTATCATCGCGTAAAAAATATATGAGATATTCACTCGTACTTGTAATATTATATATACGTATATATCGGTATGTTTGCTTTGCTATCTTTGTCTTATAGTCTCGGCCCCGAAGCAAAGAAGCAAAAGAGATAAGTATCGCTTTCAATTTGATTTTAACTAATCTTTGCTTTCAAAAGCATGGCCATGTGCATCCGCCCAAACCAAGTCAACATACCGAAATATCCTTGGCTGCATCGAAAGTTTTCTTTTCGTTATCTTACTGAATGTCACTTCGCGGGGCCATTTTAGGCATGTTCCATCATGCAAAACATTCATCGGCAAGTGCCATGGACTAGGCTGGTGCCGTTCAGATTCGTCACAGACACCGAAAGCCACGCGAGTCCACTCCAATGCCTCGGTCGTCTGTTGTTTCGCCTGTAGTTCGGTGGATCAACCGAATGCCCACAGGTGGTTATTAACACTTTCTGGTAGTGCTGAAATACCGTTCGACCATTCATGGCGTCCGCAGGCGCCGATCATCCGGAGGAGCCGAAAAGGGTCCACAGCAACCGAAGGGCACTTCGGCTGCACCTAAGTATACATCGGCCAGTTAGCACCGTCCTTGTAATGGTGATCCTGGCATCTTGCGAGCACGAGCTCAAAGTGCCGAAAAGCTTTTTCCGCAAAACTCAAATGGCTCCGGCTAGTGACCTTGTGCAGCCATTTCGTATACCTTTCGAAGTACAACTTCAGCTTAGTCGAAATACACATTTCGGTGACCATTCGGCCCCTCGTACTTACCGGACCCGAAGGCGTTACTTATGGTCCGTGCCCCCGCACGATTCAAGATTGGTTGTTTGTTATGCATGCATATATACTGCACACCGCCCATCATTTCTTCATTTCGAAACCCACTAGTACACACTCGATCCCCATATATAGTATGGTCTCAAATAGCATTTGCAAACGGCTTATACCGAAAGGACAAAAACGCTAGCACTTGATGACATGCACAAGTGAGTATATAGAAATGCAGAGCGAGATAGCCGCAGCCCACGTATGCCGAAGGCCAGCACCGAGCGGTATAGTTGTCGGTTGGCCATTTTATACTAACAAGCTAGTCACTTTTAAATTCTTGTTGTTTGATATAATTCACAAATGTCTTTTCACTAAGAAGCAAATCAAGCAAGTTTAGAAGCGTAAGCATTCAATTCGGGCCGGTACACGTATATCATATTTGTTGCTATAACCGACAGGACCGAATTGCTACATTTGGTCAACAACTTTTCGAAGGAGGCTAACACGAAGTGCCTACTCCAGCTTGTTTGCTTATTATTCACACCCGCATGCAAACACCGAAGCACAACATTCTCCGGTAAATCACGAGCTTGCCATTTCGGATGACCCGGCCCGGATCACTATTAGCACCGTAAGCAAGGCAACATACGTACACATGCATGCACGTTTCGGACATGTTCGAACACCGAATCGGTAGTGTAGAACACCGAATTAGTTCGGTGCGGCAAACCCATTTCGGCCATGGGCCATAAGATATACCCCGAAAGCGAATTGACTTTTAGCATGCTTTTAGGCTTCACTCAAGCGACATGATTGCGGTGGACCGCGTGGCGTCACCGCCGAAAGCGTCCAGAGAGCCGAAAAGCCTATTTGGCATTTGACGGAACTTTCGGTTTCCGGTTGGTGCCCCATGAACTCGGCGACCACGACGTGACGGCCGAAGGAGCCATGAAGAGCCGAAGGCCTTTCATGACCGATTCTATTTCGGTTTGCTCGTCGAACGCCCATAGACTTGAATGGCCTCATGTATCATTTCTCCTCGGCACTATTATGAGATATTCACTCGTAGCTGTAATATTACCCATGTATTGTTCGTGACTGCTTTATTTGCTATTGGTATCATAGTCTCTTGCTGCAAGAAAGAGCACCAGTTTTGGATACACGTATATGCTCAAAGTTTTAATTCACACCATTCGTAGCCGAAAGCCATACTGCTCGTGTGCTCGCTCCGCCTATTGGCCTTTACCAAGACTTTGGTTTCGGCCTTGCTAGTAGCTCGTTAACACATTTGCATTCTACAGGTTGCAATCTACCCGAGTTCTATTTTTTGGCACACTAACAAGTTTGACTTGTCAATCATTTGTTTATCCGGTAAAGATTATTTGGCTTTACCACGTCAAGTGAATGTCTTTGCACCGACTCACAGTCGGCACCCACCCAAAACCAATTCGGCATTTTTGACGAAAGGCTTCGGCAATGCTACTTGGCTCCCAATGGGCACGTGCGGCATGACATGTTTTGGCATCACTTCGGATGATGCTTCGGCTACTAGCTAGAAACGGCAAAACGTGAAATATCATTCCGTCGGCTTCAAGTTTATTCGGTGCTTCTCTTTATATACGGGTAGCAACAAACACCATTCCATCGGCGGCCGTCATGTAACCGAATATCATACGCTCGTTGCATTAAACAATTTCCGAGTTTACAAGCGGTTTAATTTCCCAAAGATTATTTTTCGGCATTAAATCAGCCCTACATATTTCGCAAGCCAAAAATATATGTGTATATATAACACTAATGATTGGTTTGGGGAAAAGCGAAAAGCCTTTGGACAGGAATACTTTGGCGAGCAAGACGCTTGTTGGCGCTTTGGCAAGAGCAACGCGCATTGGAGGAGTCGACCATCGACCTCGGCATGCAACCATGCCGTGTTTAGCATGTTTGGCCGACGGTCTATTCGCGATCTGAGACAAGTCGGTCGTCGAGCCGAGAGCCTCGGCGGTAAGCGTAAGAGGAAAATCCCGAAGAGAGATATCAACCCGGGGACATGGTACTCATCCGCCGACGGACAAGCAAGGCAAATTGCGTCACCATGGTACGGGCCGTACATCGTGGCAAGAAGGGTTAGCACCCGCGTATTCACCCGTAACCAAAGATGGAAACGAATCAGCCCATACGTGGAATGCAGACAACCTGCGAAGATTCTATCCATGATGAAGTGCTCCAGAAAGGGAGCTGTAATAATTTTATTTCATGCAAATTCGGTACTTTTACCTAAAGACATTCGGGGCTCTGCACTCTTTTTCCTCACTGAGTTTTTTTGTAATGAGGCATCCCGTGTAATAAGTTTAATTTTCCCTATTATTACGTTCCGCGGAAATGTATTCATATCTGCGACATACTCACCGAATATGCTCGGGAAAAAAATGCCTGTGTTCATATTTGGCATCGATTCGAAAAGGTTGCAAGCGACCTATAAAGCCGAAAGGCCGGGAACTCTGCGAAAATAACGGGAGATATCCAAACATACGAATACGTCTCGTATAATTGCTTGTATGACTATGTTACTCAAAAAGGCGTAACATTAGCTATACATTCACCGAAAATGGTCGAGGCAACAAACGCCCTCGCCCATATATCGGCATCGATCCAAAAGGTTGCAAGCAAAACTTAACCCGCCAAAACGGGCGGGAAACACCCTCGAGCGCACGGCCATGTGCATTGTGGCGAGCTTAATAAATGACAAAAAGTACTGTCAAAATTTAATAAGCAAGGTGGTTCAACGTATTTATGAACCCTATGGGCACAAAGCAGCCTATATAAGCGCACCCAAACCTTCCCGCAGCCATTCTATCAAGCTTGTTTTATCTTAACCATGAGGGAAGTGTTATTAGAGAGTCGGGCAAACCACCGCCAAATAGGCATGAGAGGCCTCGAAAGAGTGAATTCGGGTGGCAAGGTGAAACACCGCATCTCGGTTTCGGTGTTCTGGCGAGGATAATTCGGTCCTCGCAGGTATACTTCAGCGGTCACGGTCCTAAGGTCGACCCGGCTTTCTTCCGGCAAACGGCCCGAAAAGCATGAACCCTTCACCGTTCGTCCCGCATGACCATATGCCAACTAATGATGATGTGGAAACCCAGCGTGGTCTCCGGGAATCATGGGTACAACGACGCGATATCGGCGTCGGGACCTAGTTGCGGGCTTCGGTTACCCTACCGGCCGGCAACCGAAGTGTTCTCCTGGGTCGGTACCACCCGCCACGAGAGCTTCTCCATCTGTGAGCTCGGCTACTTTCGGCACCACAAACTCCTCATCCAGAGCAGCGGGTGGCGTCGGAACATGATCTATCAGATAACAACGTGCGCACGGCAACAAAAAGGCCGCCACAAAGTGCAGGGCCACATTCAGAACCTGGCCTGACCGAAGCTATTTCGGGCGGTTATGCGTCAGCATAACTCAAAAATAGTGTTGCAAAAAAGCAAACTTCTATTGTAACATCCATCGTTGGTAAATTTGTAATAAGAAAATGCAAGGAAACTTCACCATTTTCCTTATTTTAATACTATTCCGCAAGTCCGAAAAGACGGGCGGAACGGTTTGTAAGCCCACCGAATAGGCCGTGAAAGCTAACAATAGCATCACACGACTAACGATGGAATTACCGAATCACAGACGCTTACCTCGGTGCAATAGCGGAAGAATTTTTAGCGAAACCAAGCAGGCAAGCCGCCCTTCGGTCTAAAAAGACGGGGCGGGACGGGCGCTTTCAAGCATGCTATAATTCGGTATAAAGACCGAAGGGCATCAAAGCAGCCCATTACTTGACAAATTTAACCCACTCAAACCGGCGTGCATTCGGTCACGCAAAACCCCCTGTGCATGACCGTAGTTTGGGGCGATTCGGGTACAATACCGAAGCTACATGCAAAGATAAGCAGCAAACCACCCTTCGGTCTAAAAAGATGGGGCGGGACGGCGGTTTCCAAAGCATACATCAATTCGGCACGAAGACCGAAGGGCGTCAAAGCAGTTCACAAATTGATGAGCTCACAACGGTTAAGTTATCACGCACGCGGCTACGATAATACCGTGATGCATAAGTGCAATCCGACGGCGATTCGGTTATACAACCGAAGCCACACGCAGAAGTTAAAACGTGTACCATTACGGCAAATCCCGGATCCGGCCAACATGCTGGCCTCAAAAGTATGCAAGTTTAACAAACAACTTAATGTATCTTCACCACCACCTACACGTGGTTCAAACTCCAGGGGTCGATGCGTAGAGGGTTAAAGCGGGGGCTTTGATGAGGGGTCGGCGGCAAGCGGACGATTTCCCACTTCACCTTCTTGAGTGCCGAGTGCTTGTTCTTCGGGGACGGGCTCTTCAGCGGCGGGGCGAGGGGCTTCGGGTGCCACCGAGTACGCACGCGGGGAACCTTCACGCGCGTCGCACTCCTCTATGTAGGCCTCAACCCTAGCTTTGATAGCAGGTTTCTCATTTGGATCCTGCATACAACAACATAAGACATGTTCAATTCGGTAATAACAACCGAATAAGCACAGTAGAACGAATGCTTAAACACAATAAGATTATTTACCCCAGCACAAGCATACACGGCCCGAAGCAACGCCAAGTCGCGCCCGCCGGCTTCGGTCCAGAAGCTGTCAAAGAACCACTTCTTGGCGGCAACCTGAACATCCTCATCAGATTTCCAATAACTCATAGCGTTGTCAAAGGATGTCGCCCTAGCAAAATGGTCACGGCCTCTTCCTTCACCGATTTCATCAAGGCGCGAGCGATCTCAAAGCCCGGCGTACTCCACGGCTTGGCATAATCGAGTTGGGATAACTCCTGGTTCGGGAACCGAATCTTCTCCAAGGCCGATTCGGTGCCGCTCGGCCCTCCAATGCCGTTCGGCACTCGGCGGAGAACAAGGGCCGGCTTCGCTTTTCACCGATGGTGCGCTCGGCAACTTGAGCCCCTTCTACTGGCACGCATCGCGCTCAAGTTGCTTCTAGTTCTCTAGAGCGGCTTCAGCTCATTTTGGGCTTCCGGGGCCGCCGGTCTTCCCCAACCTCCCGGGTCGAAGGCTTTCGGTGTCCGCAAGCTTGGTCTCCCGCCTCTTAACATCCTTCTCCCGAAGCGAAGCCGCTTTTAGGCATGGGCGAGAGTAGCATGGCCCCGTTTCACCGGTGCACCGAGATAAAACCGAAGCTCCTGCGAGCACACAAAAACAAACAAATCATGCTTGTAAAAATTCTGAACAAGAAAGCAAGTAAGGTAGTGATTCGCGTGCTTACCGAAATAGCATGGAAGTTAACTTCCGAAAGCGGTTCACTCGGTCTATCCCCGGCAAGGCTGTTTGGTCGCTTGCCAAAAAAGACGAGCCACACTCATGGCCGAAGGCCAAAGCAGCTGGTGAAGGCAGAATGCCCGCTTCACGAGGGTCCACATGCGCCACCAAACGGGCGTCAGAGTCAACTCCTAAAGCACGAGCGAGTTCATAAGTATCTTCCCGGTCAGGACTATGTTCATCGGGTGAACACGAGCCGAATACACCTTCATAGCGCCGATCGAAAGCTAGACGGTTCAAGGGAAACAAATCCCTTGCCGAATAAGACATTCGCGGACATCTCCGGTGTCATGCGCGTTGATTCGGCATGAAACCGAGACTTACCAGGACGACGAGCAGCCGGGGTGATATTGCGGGGCCCGCCTTGAACTTATAGCACACTACCCGAAGCAGCTTGCGCAGGTGCTTCGGCATGACGGGCGACACTTTCGGTAGGGGCCCCAAGGCTTAAGCCACCGGTGGCTCCCGTTGGCGAATGCGAGGTGCGAGCCGAAGTGGCTTCATCCGGGTCTTCCTTTTCTTGGAAGTCATCCACGAAACTACTCATGGTTGGGCCGGTCGTCGATCGCCGAGTCGCGGGCGTTCCATCTTACCGCGGCCATCGACGAAGCCTCCTCGGATTCGGCAAATTCCTGCGAGATCGAGAAATAAACCGAACCGAGATCGGTATAAGCCGAATGCGACGATGACACGTAAAGCAACTAAAGCAAGTTAGCTGTGCAAAAGCCTGCAGATAGAATCCAAAGCTAAGTCTTTCTACCGTGTGGGCGAAACAACCGAATCGGCTTCGCGTGTGTTAATAACTTGGTGGCGGCTTTGCTTTATGGGTTTCACACATTCCCGCTTGGCAAGCAATCGACATACCCGAACGTCTTTCACCTCACGGGGCCGAGGTTGCCGACCGGTTGGACAGACGTCGTTGAGCTTCGGCTTGGTGCGTCTTGTGCGGATTCGGAGCGCCACGGCCTTGAGATCGGCCGCCTCCATGACCGCGTGCCACATTTGGTCTGTGGGGCCGAATTAGATGGACCAACGCAGATTCACCTCTGTCGTCTCGATCGGAGGAAGCCGATCGGGGTATTCTTGATCATGCATTCCCAAATTCGGTTAAGACGCCGAAGGGACCCAAGCTTAGACATGCTCAAATCATGTTCCTTGT